>CM067347.1:19634988-19654988 GCA_034190875.2 Urechis unicinctus
CGATTATCCAATGGGATATTCGGGATTGAATATGTATACATTTTCAATGACCTTGACATTTGTTTAAGGTCCAGATCAAAAGAAAACCACTCTCAAATCGTTAATTTCTCCTTGAAAAAATGGACAAACATTGAACAAACAACATGCAAACGGGACTGATCAACATAATTTGGTTTTCCGCCAAGTGAACACACCTAAAATCCGCGTCATTCTGTTTGTCTCAGGCTGTGTCCGACTTGTTAACCATTTCTTTTATATCAGTTTTTCAATTGCATACATGCGCTTACACACACGAATGCACACGAACACTGACTCGTTCATATGTACACAAAAGCACGTTTTATGTACCTCTTCAGTGTGATTTGCACTTGAAAGGATAAACACCTTAGCATCCACCAATGTCCTTCTGGCTGTTTCGTTATCGTAGATGCGGGTATATTTGTGTGCATCGGATCACTTTCAATGATTATTTTATCGCCTGAGCTAAGCCGAGAACGGTTCAGCTTGGCGGAGGTCAGCTCCCAATGGAATGTCGTCTAGTCGATCCATGTATTCTTGACACCTTCTCGCCTGGTGGGTAACCTCTTCTTCAATGGCTTATATCAACTTTCAGTCGCCGCGCCGTGAGTCATACAGCTACCAGGTAATAGCAATATGGTGCGCATTGAAAGAATGATGATCGTATCCTGGTTAGCGTCGTTAAGATAAGAGTCATTCTTGAAGACTGGAATGGCACTATTGAGTAAGAGTGTGAGACATATAGGTAGGTAGGGCTGCGTAACACGACGGGGTCTGACCCACAGAGAGACCATGACAGGACGATGACGAGCTCGCTGATTCTTTTCCTGCTTCTCGTCGCCTTCCTCGCCGGTTGCTGTGAATTTGTCAGCATGTATCTTTTTTAATTAGCCAATTACAACAACTAACAAGTTCCACAAAGACATTTGCTTTGGTTTCAAACTGTTGTGCTGTCTTCAATGTCATGCATTCACTACGTCTGGTCGATGTCTATGGATGGTAGGTGTAAACATGCGGTAGCTGTAACACCCCAGTTCATTTCAATCTTCTCAAATAGTAACGCTTAATATTGATTAGTGCTTCATTTTATCATGCTGTCAATGATGAAAATGATGATAATGACAAATATGAAGAATATGACGACGAAGATGTTTATGGTGACACTTATTTTGATGACGACTATGTTAATATGGATGATGATGTCGACTACAATGATGATGGTTACTTCACATAGGACTGTGGCGATGTTATTACTCATGTAAATGAAGATGATTTTGTTGTTTTACGTTATATTGTATTTATATATTGTGATGATGAAGATGGTGTCAATGATGTAGATGATGACATTGATGTTTATGATAATATCGAAGATTTTGATGATGTTGGTGATGATGATAATAATGTAGATGATAATGATGACGATGATGTATAGGATGAAAATATTGAATATGATTGTGAAGTTGCTGATGAAGTTGCTGCTGCTGCTGATGATGTTGACGATGATGATGATGATGATGATGATGATGATGATGATGATGGTGATGATGATGATGATGATGATGATGATGATGATGATGTTACAGGTGAGGCAGCAGCCCGAGCCCGTGGCGGCGGATCACGTTACAGGTGCTCGCATCCTAATCTCCCCTTTAAAATTAAAGGAATTCATTGTCATCATTACCATGACAACATATTTTCCCCTGACACTTAAATTTAAAGCAGATGTTTTCAGCGAACATACCGTTTAGAGTCATCTATCTCGCCGAGATCATCCAGGTTGACTTCCTGTTACACGTCAGCCAGATCCAGCAATACGTACTCGTACCCTCACGCTCTGGCACACGTCTCTCATTCAGCTACGCGTGCATATCCTCCCTCACACTTAGGAAAGGGAAGCTATATAAGTTTGTAGCATTTTGGTAAAAACTTATAATAGTATATAATATCATTATACGGGATCATCATAACGGTAAGCCCTTCCATACATAATTATACGGGATCATCATAACGGTAAGCCCTTCCATACATCATTATACGTGATCATCATAACGGTAAGCCCTTCCATACATCATTATACGGGATCATCATAACGGTAAGCCCTTCCATACATCATTATACGGGATCATCATAAAGGTTAACCCTTCCATACATCATTATACGGGATCATCATAACGATACGCCCTTCCATACATCATTATACGGGATCATTATAACGGTTAGCCCTTCCATACATCATTATACGGGATCATCATAACTGTAAACCCTTCCATACATCATTATACGGGACCATCATAACGGTTAACGCTTCCATACATCATTATACGAGATCATTATAACGGTAAGGCCTTCCATACATCATTATACGGGATCATTATAACGGTTAGCCCTTCAATACATCATTATATGAAATCATCATAACGGTTAGCCCTTCAATACATCATTATACGGAATCATCATAACGGTTATCCCTTCCATATATGTTTATACGGGAACATCATAACGGTAAACCCTTCCATGTGTCTTTTGTTGATCTCTATTTGATGAAATCCAAAAATGAAACGAAACCGAATGTTGGTTTTCATGTTTGGGTAATATAACAAACAATCTGATCTTTATCAACGCTTTGAGTGTCAATCTCGTCCTGATGGTGTGTACCTGTTCCAGCCCGGTACATCCCTAGTTTGAGGTACACACGTGAGTGCGTGGGCTTCACGGGGCCCTATTACTACTACTACAACCTCTACTTCGGTTGCGCGGGCTCGCCAGCTTACCTGGGCAGACGGAGACCTTGGGAGGTGATCAGTGGCACACACCTGTACATGAACACTGACACTAAGGCCGTTAATTATACGTTGTTAAATAATGAAAACTCATGCAAGGAATTCAACATCTATTTTGCAGCAGAATGTGTCAGCTTAGTAAATTAGCTTCATGCATCATTTGTAATCAAGTTTGTATCAGGTGCACAGAATGTCAACAGGATATCATTAACGTGGATCTCACATTAGATGTGGACGTGTGCGTCAACTACGAGGCGAATGATAACGGCACTGCCATGGGCGTCTTCACGTGCCCTGTACATCCGAGGGAACCCAGGGAGTATACCAACTGCTGCGGCGAGCAGTACGCAGAGTACTGCTGCAAACAGGAGCGCAAGTACGTCACGTCTTTAGTTCACTCATACTTCAAAAATGAATGAAGATAAAGTGGATAAACGCGACGATGTAGATATCAATACATATCCTTCCATAGGGGATTAATTAAGACAACCGGAACATATCAGATTCAGATTCATTTGTCTGCCAAAAGGATTTAATGTCCAATTGTAGTCAATGTTTCTGTGTATGAGGATAGATACAAACATATGAACAGTTTATTAGAATGATATACTAATAAATTTCAAAGGCAAGGATACATTGGACCCGTCGCTAGCGTGAGGGCCCATTGTTTGAAGACATTCTGTCTTTTCAAAACATATGCCAGGGAGGGGTGGTAATGAATCCTGATCAGCTGACCTAGAAATATGACATTGGCCTTAGTTGTATCATTTATTGGATGCGAATAAATATTTAATGTATTCATAGCAGTTTATTTTGATACAAGTCAGTGATGATATATGACTAAATAGCGGACTTTATTGATAAATCACCGCCATTCATTCAATCCAAGATTTTGTTGTTGTTGCAGGAACAATACTACAGTCATCGTTATCAGCGTTATCATGGCAGTCATCGTTATTTGTGGTGCTGTGTGGATTGTTCTTCGCCACAAAGGTAAATTATAGCGGTTTCAATGGACTACAACTACGACCACTACGACTTCAACGACGATGACGACACACGAGAGTGAAGGACTTAATATATACAAGCAATTAAATAAAGGAAACAGCTGCGAATAAAATGAAAATGCTCATCAACATGGCCTTATGTTAATCGGTGATTTAATTGTTTAGTTTCGATTCAAGCCGTGCAGATTCAAGGTCCGTGTTACCCTTGTAGAACCAGATTTGTTCCGTACCAACTAGCCATTATCACTTAATGCATGACGTCATCAGGAACAACGGTGCTAACGTAACTAGACTCGTCTTGAATGATCCTAGCATCCGCACATGGCGCGTACCACAATAGGGTCATAAAGTCTCTACATTTACGTGTAAATGGCATGCACTATACGAGCACCCACAATAAACACAACGCCCACAGCGACAGACAATTGATCCATAGCTGCTCACTCATATTTCAAGGAATGGTTTCACCAGGTAGCACTCTCTTGCACATATCCCGACTTTGCCAGCTACGTTCCCTGCTTTCATCAAGTATGACATGAAGTTTATATACACCACCGTCAGTTTCAAGAGACAGCGTGTTTTAAGACTCGTCGATTCTTGCTCTCAAAATCGGGAAAAGCACCAACTCACTGAGAACTAATCAAACTGCTCCTCCATAAGCTTTGTTACAAAAAGAGCAGACGAGCTTGGAACAGGCTCAGTATCTTTGCACCTGCAATTCTATTATTCGCTGGAATTATCCCTCAGGTTCAGTTTTGTGTTTGCTTCCGTTTTTGTCTAGTTGCTTCAAGACTCGATTGTAATATTTACAAAGTATTGGAGACACTATATCATTGTAAATTAGTCGATATCACCGCTTTAAAAAATATGCAAATTAATAGCGACCGGATCAAGTAACTACGCACGCGCAATTCCATCATCTTCTGGTATTATCACCCATTTGGGACGGCGAAGGGTGACCTCACGTTGCAGCTGCAACACAGACTAGGGGGCGAGTGGAATTCCTCCTCGTGCAGTTGCCACACTGACCGGACGGCGAGGGGATTCCTCACCATGCAGCTGCCACACTGACCAGACGACGAGGGGATTCCTCACCATGCAACTGCCACACTGACCAGACGACGAGGGGATTCCTTACTTTGCAGCTGCCACACAGACCAGACGGCGAAGGGATTCCTCATCATGCAGCTGCCACACTGACCAGACGACGAGGGGATTCCTCACCATGCAGCTGCCACACTGACCAGACGACGAGGGGATTCCTTACTTGCAGCTGCCACACAGACCAGACGGCGAGGGGATTCCTCATCATGCAGCTGCCACACTGACCAGATGACGAGGGGATTCCTCACCATGCAGCTGCCACACTGACCAGACGACGAGGGGATTCCTTACTTTGCAGCTGCCACACAGACCAGACGGCGAAGGGGATTCCTCATCATGCAGCTGCCACACTGACCAGACGACGAGGGGATTCCTCACCATGCAGCTGCCACACTGGGGCGAGGGGATTCCTCATCATGCAGCTGCCACACTGACCAGACGACGAGGGGATTCCTCACTTTGCAGCTGCCACACAGACCAGGGCGAAGGGGATTCCTCATCATGCAGCTGCCACACTGACGGCGAGGGATTTCGCAGCTGCCACACTGACCAGACGGAGGGGATTCCTCACATGCAGCTGCCACACTGACAGCTGAGGGGATTCCTCACATGCAGCTGCCACCAGACGACGACGAGGGGATTCCTCAGCTGCCAAGATGCCAGACCATCCTCATATGCAGCTGCCACACTGACCAGACGACGAGGGGATTCCTCACCATGCACTGCCACACTGACCAGACGGCGAGGGGATTCCTCATCATGCAGCTGCCACACTGACCAGACGACGAGGGGATTCCTCACAGCTGCCACACTGACCAGACGACGAGGGGATTCCTTACTTCATGCAGCTGCCACACAGACCAGACGGGCGAAGGGATTCCTCATCATGCAGCTGCCACACTGACCAGACGACGAGGGGATTCCTCACCATGCAGCTGCCACACTGACCAGACGGCGATGGGATTCCTCATCATGCAGCTGCCACACTGACCAGACGACGAGGGGATTCCTTACTTTGCAGCTGCCACACAGACCAGACGGCGAAGGGATTCCTCATCATGCAGCTGCCACACTGACCAGACGACGAGGGGATTCCTCACCATGCAGCTGCCACACTGACCAGACGGCGAGGGGATTCCTCATCATGCAGCTGCCACACTGACCAGACGACGAGGGGATTCCTCACCATGCAGCTGCCACACTGACCAGACGACGAGGGGATTCCTCACCATGCAGCTGCCACACTGACCAGACGACGAGGGGATTCCTTACTTTGCAGCTGCCACACAGACCAGACGGCGAGGGGATTCCTCATCATGCAGCTGCCACACTGACCAGACGGCGAGGGGATTCCTTACTTTGCAGCTGCCACGCAGACCAGACGGCGAGGGGATTCCTTACTTTGCAGCTGCCACGCAGACCAGACGACGAGGGGATTCCTTACTTTGCAGCTGCCACACTGACCAGACGGCGAGGGGATTCCTTACCATGCAGCTGCCACGCAGACCAGACGGCGAGGGGATTCCTTACTTTGCAGCTGCCACGCAGACCAAACGGCGAGGGGATTCCTTACCATGGAGCTGGCATGTAGACTGTTATGGATGCCGCTGACTTGATAAGGTGCATTAATTATTGCTTGAGGGGAGACATCAGGCGTCGATGCCTCGTTAAGTTATCTAGTTCACACGATGCCTCGTTAAGCTATCTAGTTCACACGATGCCTCGTTAAGCTATGTAGTTCACACGATGTCTCGTTAAGCTATCTGGTTCACACGATGCCTCGTTAAGCTATCTAGTTCACACGATGCCCCGTTAAGCTATCTAGTTCACACGATGCTCCGTTAAGCTATCTAGTTCACACGATGCCCCGTTAAGTTATCTAGTTCACACGATGCCCCGTTAAGCTATCTAGTTCACACGATGCCTCATTAAGCTATCTAGTTCACACGATGCCCCGTGAACCAGAACATTCGTCATCCTGTATGTCCGAAGATTTCACCAACGTGCCAACAAGGCTCGGCTGTTCTTTATGAGATCGAATGCATCCCACTGTGAACCATCCATTGATGTCTTTAACATTTGTGACAGTCAAGCGTCAGCTACAAGTGTCATGAACGGGAGTCACTGATGGAAATCTAAAAATGATGCACGGTCCCAAATGTGCGCTTACTGTAACAATGTTGGTCACACTATATTTCATTGCTGTAGTCGTAAAAGAGACTATTGTTACCGCTAATGTTTTTTGTGTGTCATTCTATGTCATTAATGTATAATCGTTTAGTTTAATTGATCTTTTTTTGTATTATCTATTTGTTTGTGAACGATTTGTTCTAGACTTGAGGTCAAGTCTAATGTGTAGGAAGGGTATATGTGACCGTCCTTATCAATTAGATTTTATGTATTAACTGTAGTTAGCGTTGTCAACCAGTGTGTAGTCATAATCCCCCCACCTCTTAAATACCAAACCTTGATATCTGAAGTTAATGTTCCGAATGGGCTAGTTTCCAAATAAAATAGTCCTAGTGTAGTAAGTAGAGGCCTTTGAAGTAATCATTCCCAACCCGTCAATTCCCATCACAATTAACATAAGCCCGTTTGATCTTCAATAAAAGCTAAAGGTAATTGTACCTCCATGCTTGCTGAAGACTCCACACACTTGTATAAATACCTCTGTCCCCAAAAGTAAAACACATTCAGTATTTGGGCAACGATTTAGTCACCGTCGTACGTACTAAGGTTGAAGGTCAACTCCGTACGGCACGTAGCAGTTTCGGAATTCCACTTCAGCAGTAGCCTCTGGACATCACCAGAGTTACTTCATACTACAGTTTTGTCATTTATATTCGGGCTTGAGGGGTAGGGAATCCGAACTCCACATTCAAAAATAAACATCTGCTTTCCATTGCCTATTCAATTGACGCCTCGTCTTCATCACTACGACCATAAAGAGTGCCGACATTCACGGTGAAAGTATTTCAATGATGAGCAGCAATTATATCTTGCTTTCAAACCGCCATTTCGTGTCGCCCAATGAGTTGTATATCGCTGATGCTCATACTGCGGTGATTTTGGCACAGACCATTGACTTTTATATGCATTTTAAATTGACTATGATGGTGACTGTGAAGGAAAATATATATACATAATCATGATGGTGCGTCAGCCACGAACGGTATAATGTGGGGGACACACCAAGGAATTGTCCTACATTCTGATACACTGTATGCTAGTGTGTGCATCTTTGTGTTTAATAACATACACATTTGTGGTTTGTGACTACTAAACTATTTCAAATAGCTCAATTTAATCACTCATATATATATATATATATATATATATATAGAGATATATAGATATCTAGAGAGATAGAGATATAGAGAGATATATATATATATATATATATATATATATATATATATATATATATATATATATATATATATATATATATATATATATATATATATATATATATATATATATATAACCAAGGAATTGTCCTACATTCTGATACACTGTATGCTAGTGTGTGCATCTTTGTGTTTAATAACATACACATTTGTGGTTTGTGACTACTAAACTATTTCAAATAGCTCAATTTAATCACTCATATATATAAATATATATATATATATATATATATATATATATATATATATATAGATATATAGATATATATATATATAGATATATATATATATATATATATATATATATATATATCTATATATAGATATCTATATATCTCTATCTATATATATATATAGATATAGATATATATATATATATATATATAGATATATCTCTCTATATATATATATATATATATATATATATATATATATATATATATATATATATATATATATACCCGGTATATTAAATATGTACTAGGACGTCTAAACCATGAATATGTAGCATTGCTCTGATATCATTACAGAGTTATATTTCCAGACATATCACTAAGACTAATTTCGATGAGGACGCCTTGGTGCTGAGAACGTGAACCGTTAGGACCTCAACACGTTACATTGTTATCGGTTGTGTAACAGAGGTTGAGGCGTTGCATAACCATCATCTATTAACATCAATAGCGATCGTGTACAATTCGCAATTGACGGGAATCCATCGGGGATCAAGCGCCATGTCTACTTGAAGATTAAGACCAGGTTAGTGTGGTCTTGGCCTAGTAATGTACAATACACATTGGATGAATTCTGTTGCTATTCGTCGACCCAAGGCCCCAGCTATGTTTTCAGGTATCATAAATCTATGCGCAATCAGTAGTAAAACGGATAGTTACTGCCGATAACTCCCTTCTCGTAGACGACTGTATTACTCTTTGTTAACCGATCATTGATTGGCGCTGTGAGTGCTGTCTCAACATGTCCACAGGTGTGATGTATTATCTACACAACCTTAGTATGCCTGGCCTGGCCCAGAGTAGAGTACGACTTCAAAGGAAGATGTACTCAATCATAAGCTTCTCCACCTACGGTCATTCATGGATTGTATCATATATGGCAGCATCCTATCCTCGGTTCAGCTAAATGTGCCTCATACTGGAATCAACGTATAGGGTGACCTACATAACATGAAATGGAATTTCCATTCATATAGTGACATAAAGCTGAAGTATTCGTTACACAACTCGTTTGGTTTGATTCATTGCTCACTGTTTTGAATACTAAATGTAGGACGGATTCCTATAATTTCTATAATCAATGAATCAGTATCAGGGGGCTTTAAGGAATGGAAACGGGCGACCAATTCCTTTAATGACATTATTACATGAAGTAGCTGTTCTCAACACGCCATTGTTAACACCAACATTTCCATTGAATTGGTCACCATGAGCATCCATTGTGACATCACAATGATTGTCGTAACCATTGGTGACTGAGTCCTGGCCGTAATGTCTACGATCGAGCTCGCCCAGTGTGGATTTGTTCAGCTATCACCGGGCTCTACTAACAGGGGAACATGGTGGTATTCAGAAACCCTGAACCCTCCTTCAAATAGCCACTCTCTTATCTAGTGGTCAATAAAGGGAAACAATACATTGGTGATAAGGGATCAGAATTAATGGCGGTCACAGTATTGATGAGCAGGAAAAGGGAGCTTGTACAGACTTTATGTACCATACCGTCTCGTACAAACTTCATGGCCCCATATCGTCTAGTACAGACTTTCGTTTCCCCATACCATCTTGTACAGACTTTGTGTCCCCATACAATCTTGCACTCTCTTTTTCTTACCATACCGTCCTGTATATACCTCGTGTTCCCATACCTTCTTGTACAGACTTCGTGTCCCCATACAATCTTCCACAGACTTTGCAAGCCGTGCCATATTGTACACGTTTCGTGTCCCGATACCATCTTGTACAAAAATCCGTGTCTCATACCATCTTGAACATACATCGTGACCCCATTTCATCTTGTACAACCAACTTGTACAGCAGAAGTAGATGTAATTAAAATCATCCCTTCGCAACCTTGGTGATGCATCATTATTCCACTACAGTGACTCTATATATGAGTATCACAGTCGTAGGAATCAGCTTGGATTCGAAGATGTTTTCCCAATAAAATCTCCCAAACATAACCTGCTATTGTTATCCTCTGTTGTTAATGGAAGTCATGACGCAACACATGCGAAATGAAATTATAAAGTTTAGGTTAAATATTCACATTTAATCGCCTGCAATCGATTGCCTAGGCTGTTAAGATCAACTTCGACGATGTCGTTTAACACAACGGCAACATGGCGCGAACCCATTATAGTCTATTTCGATCGCTCCAGTCATCATTTTGCATACTACGACGACTTCGCTGGAGCTAGCTCCCTTCCCCAGCCGACCCATCCTACTCACGTGTGTCAGGTGCAGAATAAATGCATGATGAAATACTCAAAGTTACTTATTTTAAAAATATTAACATTACTTTGCTTCGCCAGCCATTGGATTTATTCACTTCTTGCCCATTGTTCAATGTAAAGCATGATTCATGTTAAACAGAGATAATGTAATTACAGCTGCTCTGAATACAAACACCAGAGGAGAATCGATGAACACGCTATGATATCTTACATATAGTCAACAACAGAGGAGTACCTTAAGTCGCGAATATTATCGCTGGTATTTGACCTTGATCTACAGAAGTCTTATAGCCAGGTGTCTGTCTGAACGTGAATGTGACGCCTCCTTCCTCAACAGTTTCTCGTCCTCCGGTTCCATATACACGTTGTTTACTCTTATATTCTGCTGCTATTCTGTATAATTGGTCTGCGGGAATGCGAACGCGTTCAGGGAAAAGGACGTCTCCAGTGGGATCTAATGTTGCCTTTATAACCACATTGCCGGTGTCCGCCAGCACTTCTCCCTCATCATCCATCAGCTTCACAACAACAGTGACAGCCACACCATAACCAGCAGCATACAGACCGACACCAGCGATCCACATGCGCCTGCTGCACTGGAAATCAATGGCAGACGTTCCTGCTCCACCCCATACACCAACTGTCATTAAATGCTGGAATCTGTTCACCCTGTATTCTTCTCCTGACTTCTCTACATTCAACAACGTGCCTCCCTTGTATTCTTCTCTTGGTTTGCACTTCTCCACATTAAACACCATGGGCCCCTCATACTCATAACCGTGTTCACGGTGGACGATGTATTCCAAGATCTGCAAACGCTCGTCGTTAGTCAGCAGCTTGGATTCCCGCTTCACCTCAGTGAAATCTTTGCTAGACATATCTGGGATGCATATCAGATACAGACAGCTCCCTAACACTGCTCGTCTGTTTTCATCTGTAAGAGGTTTGGCTTCAACAGTACACTGTGTATCGGCCCAGCGCAGACACGCTGTGTATACACCTCGTGGGGAAATGCCGCTAGTCACGTCAGATTCCAATATCCTCTTCAGACTTTGATGAGATATGGCAGTGAATTCAGTGGAATCAAGAACATGTTTTGCGTTGTGGGAAATAAAGTCCATACAATCTGCAGACAGTTCATTCTCGTCATATTGGACACTCTTTGTAAGGTAGAGACACACACTATGGACATCAATTGTGCCCATCAGATAGTCGGAGCATTTAATCACCAGCTGTGACACTTCATATTTCCTTGCGGCGTGTAAGACATCCATAGCGGTATCTACCTTCAGTTCTATCTGCTCACAGTACAGGAACCTGAGAACAGAAGGAACACAACATCTCAATTTACTATAATAGAAACATATTTTTAAGCATAACCTTGGAAAACTTACAACAAATCGAAATATGCAAAATTTAGTACCCAATTTCGTTATTTTATTATTTACATTTGAATAATCTTGTCTACAGGAATAACATTGCCAAACAATATACCAACTCCAGCACTGCGTTGAACACTTCCGGCTCCACGTCCTCTACCACAATATCGCCCTCGCGTCTTTCTGTCAACATGGCCTCAAACACCGGTGAACCACACACCAGCACAAATCTGTGAGCGGCTGTCTTCTCTGGATTGACCTTGCCAACCTTTAAGGTCACATCGCAGGCATATTTACCCTCGTACATGTATCTTTGCCTCTCAAGTAGTGACAGTCCGGTCCTCCAGTCACGTGCCTCTTCTGACGCCATGATTTCACCGACAGCTGTTTACCTGACAATGACGCAAAATTAACAGCGATTGATTAAGAAAACGTAATTTTGTTTAATTATGAAATCTGGTGAAGGAGTTTCTATCACTGGAAGTCGATTGACTTTAACACTCAATTTCATGGATGTCAATCATAAAGAAAGCCAACGTAACATAACCTCGCAAGTTGTGTACACAAATAAGTCAAGAAGTAATGTTATTATCTCTACCCTTGACGGAGTCATCCGCGATAAAAAATCATCCAGAAAACGACCTCCTGCTTAGTAGGGAATCATAACGCTCGAAATATGTCATGATGTATTTGCTTGAGCTTGAGTGTTGCGTTCACACCTTCAGGATTGTCAAAATTTATCACTACTGACCAAGGATATACTAATCTATTATAGACCCTTGGCTCTTCCAATGAGCGAGAAATACACAAGAAAAGCGGAGTCTCTGTATGGTTCTCTCGGCCCATCTTGGTTTTCATCGGGTCAAGGTTAATTTTGATATGGTCTCCCAAATAAACTTTAATAATGGGGACCAGCTTCGTGAGTTCATGGGGGTGACATGCTTTTATCAATAGACGGGTAAGGCGATGATCTTATTGACTTAGTAACTCGTTGTGTCTTGATCTCATTACAATGCAAGGAAGCTACTCAAGGCAACAACATTCATTAAAACGACATAGATCGCACAACTTTTAAGAGACAGCTTTCTCATTCTTCTATAGTTGAACAATAAAGAAATCGACTGCTGCATATAATCACCTGTACAATGAAGGAATTGCTGGTCAAAACCTCTTCTCGTTATTTACATTGACACTTCCTCAACAACATCAAGTGAATATGAAAGCGAAACTACTGCTACGACCTAAACAATCGCGTTATGACCTAAAAGCGCTGACTGGGTTATGATAGTCAGCCCCATCTTGGTTTATAGCGTCCTGTAACCTTACGCTGAGCAAGGATAGCGGGACTTTACTACATCATGCTGGTGGACATATTTTGCACGTGACACGCCCCAATCATGAGTTGCAACATGTTGATAATGGACTTCTGTAAGAAACACCCGCTTGCCTATGACTCCATCAATGGAACACAAGTCCAGACGGCATAAATACTGTATATATTGATGACTTTAGTGTCTGAGGCATAACCTACGATGGATCATCAATTTTGTAACCACCACGTTAATGCTTTGCTTTTGCAATATCAGATATCCTTTGGACAGAACGCCTCCAATTCACGGTGAATAACAGATAACTCGGTAGGTAGCGACCGTCTGGTCAGCTGACGCAGAAATTCATCACATTACCCGTCTTATACCAATGATACTCGATAACGCCAGATATCACCATATAACCCAGAGTAATGTCTCATAACGCCATATATCACTATATTGCTAGAATATGCTAAATAATGTCTTATGATGCCATATATCACTGCATTACCCATATGATACCAAAAAACGTCTTATAGCGCCAGATACACCCACATTACCAATAGATTACGACGTCATATATAACCACATTACTCATATAATACTAAATAATGTCTTACAACGCCAGATATTATCACATTACCCAGATAATCATACAATAGTCTTATAACACTTTATATCACCACATTTCGTAGATAATGCTAAAGCATGTCTTATAACGCCAGATATCAACGCATTACCTAGCTAATGCTAAATGATATTGTGAAATGTCAGATATCACCACATTACCTAGCTAATGCTATACAATGTCTTACAAAGTAATATATCACCATATTACACAGATAATGCTGAATAATATGTAACAACGCCATATATTACCATATTACCCAGCTTATGCTTGCTAGATAACGTCTTATAACGTCAGATATCTCAAACACTCAAATAATGCCATATAGCGCTTAACAATGCTAAATAATACCAGATGAGCCTTGAAAGCACAACATAACATCAGCTTTCATTAATTTTGCTAGATGGTCCATATTTATGGTAAATAAGCGCATAACTACAAGTATGCCCAAACAAACATATTCCCGTGTAAGCGGAACACCAAATTACGATGACCAATTCCGTCGTTCGCCTAACTATACAATTATACCTGGCAAATGCAATAACAGGCAAGCTTTCCGAATTAGCTTGATACTAAGAGTATTCTTAGATTGTATTTCATGCGAGTAAACATTTGTCATGTCTGAATAACAATAAAGCTTGGCTTTGCCATTACAAACAATGCAAAATGACCCTTAGTCACTAAGTTCCATATTGTCATAGACGTTGATGATGCACTTTATGTGAATTCAGTCCCCAGTTCTATATTGTATGAATACTTACATATGGCAATCATGTTCATAACAGTGTTGAAGTCACAACGTTTTCTGTAGTTGACTCAAATAATCCTAGTCGACCAATCATTGTTTGACTTCGACGTGTCGCGCATTGTAAACCAAACTTCAGCATGGCTGAGATATTTCTTGAACTGTTGATTACGATTGTGAAATGCGATGCTTGGTCAATCAATTTCCACATCTAGGAGCACTGCGGGACTGACTGCACATTGAACGAAATTGCACATTTCCCTCCAAACCAGCTACAATTAATCCCTTCGTCGTCAAAATATGTGCCAAGGGTCAGAACACTCCTTTAGAGTCATATTTAGATATAAGTAACCTGTTCATAGAGGTGGACGATTATTCCAAGTTCGTCGTTAGTCAGCAACTCGGATTTCCGTCTGTGACAGTTTTGGCACAGCGCAGACACACTGTGTATACATCTCGTTGTGAAACCCAGTTAGTTATGTCACATTTCAGTATCCTCTTCAGGTGAGATATATGAGTGACTTTGGTGGAATCAAGAACCTGATTGGCGTTGCGTGAAATATACTCCAAACAGCTTGCTGACAGTTCGTTCTCGTCATATTGGACACTCTTGGCAAGGACGAGACACACATTGTGAACATCAATTGTGTCCATCAGATAGTCGATACATTTTACCACCAGCACACACTTCATACTTCCTTGAGACGTGTAAGAAATCTAGAGCGGTATCTAACTTCAGTTCTAGCTACTCACAGTACAGGAACCTGATTACAGAAAGAAACACAGCATCTCAATTTACTATTATAGAAAACATATCTTCGAGCATAACTTTGGAAACCCGTAAACTAATTGATACAAGCGAGATAAAGCATCGGATTACCATATTTCACCAATGTATTTGATAAATCTTTTGTACAGTAATAACATCTCCAAACAATAAACTAACTTCAGCACTGCGCTGAACACTTCCGGCTCCACGTCCTCCACCATGATATCGCCCTCGCGTACTTACATCAACTTAGTCACAAATACCAGCAAACCACATACCAGAATAAATCTGTGAGCGGCTATCTTCTCTGAATTGACGTTGCCAACCTTTAAGTTCACATCACTAGAGTATTTACCCTCGTTTCTTTGTCTCTCTAGAAGTGAGAGTCTGGTTCTCCAGTCACGTGACTCTTCTGACTCCATGATGTCACCGATAGCTGTCACCTGGCAGTGACAATGGTCGGAAATAAACGGTGATTGATAAAGAAAACGTAATTTACTTACGTTATGAAATCTGGTGTACGTTCACTGGAAGTCGACTTAAACACCCCAATTTCATGGATGTCAATCACAAACTATGCCAATTTAACCTAATCTCGCGGGTTGTGTACAAATATATGTCAACAAGTAATGTAAATAGCTCTGCACTAGACTGAGACATTCCAGATAAAAATCTAAAGAAAACGGCCCAAGACTTTAGTAGACGAGAAGTAGGTGATCATAACGCTCGAAGTAAATCATGAAGAATTTCCTTGTTCTTGAGTTTTGCGTTGGCACTGTTAGGATTGAGCAAATATACCACCATTGACCTACATATAATAATCTATCCCTAGACTCTAACAATACGCGAGAAATACCCAATGTACATTACACAAGAAGAGCCTCTGGTGGTTCCCGTGGATTTGGACTCCCTAATAAACTTTAATAATGGGGATCTACTTTGTGAGCTCATGGAGGTGACATGCTTAAATCATCTGATGGGTTAAGCAATGATCTGATTGCCTAAGTAACTCGTTGTGTCTTGATCTCATTACAAAGACAATACTCAAGTCAACAACATTCATTAAAATGAACCTAGATAGCAGAATACAGCATGCACAGCTTTAACGACACAGCTTTTACAATCTTCTATATTACAACAATATAGAAAGCGACTGCGGCATATAATCACTTATAAAATGAATGTAAAATATGTTCTCGTTATTTAGGTTTGCACTTCCTCAACAACATCAAACGAATATGAAATCGAAACTACTGCTACGACCAAGACAATCGCGTTATGACCTCAAAGCGCTGACTGGCGTTATGATAGTCCTGCTTCTTGACGCTGCCGAGGTGGAAGGGCAAAGGTTAAGGTTAAATTTCATAGAATCGTGTGTTTTACTGCAACAACAGACGGATTTTCAGCACCAGACCTTATTCACCAAAGAAGGTTGTTTTGCCTCAAAAGACGGAGAGGAGATCGCCACATTATGATAAAGAGTGATTCCCGACTTTTACATAGGTAATGTCCATTATATTGTTGCTACTTGAACCGTGGATCATGGAAATTTACCTCATCTAGGAATTGAAAAACAATGACTTTTCTAAGTACATATGTTAAATTCAATCTCCCATTCAAAACTATTTGACTGAACGTTAGCGAACTATCGGAGAAATAATGCCTCTTTGGCTGTTGGTGAGCAACTTTGAACGGTATAAGATTGTATCAATGATGAGAGGGAGGTGTAGAGATTGTGCAACAAAGCATAGTTGATAACAGAGTCAAACAAATATATTATCAAAACATTCCCATATAATTCATTATTTACTATCTCGTCAGAGCATCCTGCTCCCCACCAGGTTGGACGACGGACTGACAGTCTACTGACATGGCGTCGTCATCGTCATGATTGGCTGTGGGACAATTTCAGGACATAGTCTTGGTGTAGGCATCATCAATCTGATGATGATGAGATAAGCAGATAAGCAGGTAATATCAGGTGATTGTGATGATGAGCTGGTGATATCTGGTGATTGTGGTGATGATGAGCTGGATGTGATTGTAAGGATGACCTTATGGTGATTGTACTGTAGAATACTGGCGATACCTGGTGATGTAGATGAGCTGACGATATTTGGGATTTTTTTTAATAAGCTGATGATATCTAATGATTTTAGCGATGAGCTGACGATATCTTGTGATGATTTTGGGAGCGGGGGATTCTGGTCACAGTGGAGACGTGCTGGTGATATCAGGCTATTGTGGATGCAAGCTGGTGATATTTGGTCATAGTGATGTTTAGCTGGTTATCTGGTGATTGTAGATTGATTCTGATGATATTTGGAGATTTTGGTGACGAGGCGGCGATAAAAAGTGATTGTGGAGACACATGGCAATAGCGGGTGATGATGATGATTAGCTGCTGATATCTGGGGATTATGATAATGCTTCGTGATATCTGGTGATTGTGAGACCAGCTGTTGATATATGTGTTATTTTGATGATTAGCCGGTGAAATTTTATTTTGTGGATACGATCTGGTGATATCTCTGGTGAATGTGGCGATGTGATGGTGATATCTGGTTATATATAGTGATGAATGTGTCGATGAGTCGGTGATATTTTGGTGATGATGGTGGTTATTTTTTTTGATATTTGGTGATGATAGCGGCAATGAAGTGGTGGTATCTGGTGACTGTGTCAATGTGATGGAGATATCTGGTTATATACGTTGATGAATGTGTAGATGAGTAGGTGATATCTTGTGAAGATGGTGGAGATCGGCTTGTAATATCTGGTGATGGTAGTGGCGACGACCTCGTTACATCTCTGATGACATTCGATATGAGCTGATTCATATCGAGTGATAATGATGATAAGCTGGTGATATGTGGTGATGCATGTGGTGATGATAGGTGTATAATGCAGCAGGCTTAACACTTTTCATAACGCAGCAGGCTCAACACGTATCATACGCAAAGACGTCCAAACGAAATAATACGCAAAGCCGATCAGAGTCAACTCGGGAGGGTGGTTTGGATAGCTTCAATTACAATGGTTACTAATGAGAGGACAATTGCTTGATGATTATTATGCTTTCAGCAAATAATGTCTTCTGTGAATATATTTGAGGGCGAACCTGGTATCTGTTGAATTTTGATTATGGGGGAAGACGATCATTTAACTCATTAAGCCAGTGCAACAATTAGTGGTTAAATGCACATGTGCTATGCAGGTAATTGTTGCGCACTTTTGGAGCACAATCTAATATGGACGAGAAACACTAAAAGCTTTCTTCAAGAAAGTGTACCGTTAACGCATGAAGTGTGGTTTGTTTTAGAACCCTTCGGTATTTGGAAATGTATGATGATAATGCAACTAGGAATCGTATCGTTTCCGTATGAACAAGTCTTGATTCCATATAACTCCCAGTTAACATTGCAATTTCCATAAGCTTCATGCAATAACAGTCTGACCAGTTCTAATAAATTACTATTTTTGCTGAAGGTGGATCATCAGCAGTCGTAACACCTTCAAAATATTTAATTAATTTCTAGCTAGCAAACAGATACCAGACGTCGCGCTCCCCAACACCCGATAACCCAGCTAGCATGCATTTGATTTGCCCCACTCACCTGCACTTGATTTACCCCTACTCAACCGCACTTGATTTGCACCAAGCAAATGCACTTGATTTCTCCACTCACCTGCATTTGATTCATCCCACTCACCTGCACTTGATTAATCTTAATCATCTGCATCAGAAATGTTATTGCTGAAGCCACCAAGTAGCATGCAGTTTTTAGAGGCAATACAGACGTGCTACTCACTAATCTATGGTAGCCTTCTACGTCGCATAGTCTCTTATTGTATGGTGTAAGTGAAACAGGAATTATGATCGAAATATGAACGATTATTAACAGCGCATGAGTTCTCATTTTGTCCACAGAGCAGAGTGGCAATGTTGAGTATGGGCGCCTCCACAATGTCTACAATATGCCCTCGCTCATTCACCCTATCACGACTGCCCTTCAGCGCATTATGCACCCAGATTTTCGTAATCTGGTGCATAAGCACATATTCAATGGAACGTTTCAGAGCTACTTAGTACTAATAGCAAATTTGATTCCATTGATTAAATCAATGCATATTGCATGTGAATGTTAATCGACGTAGCTGCGCATTAAGATCTATAATGTACATTATGTTAGATTTCACAATACAGAACATAGCCTTCAAATTATGTCACTTATCTGGACGTTCATCACGATAAAATTCTCCGTCACGGCGTACAAACGGGTTTTATAAATTAGCTGAACATTATTTGCTTGGTGTCGTCTTTGTTTATTTAGTTGGAATAGGAAATGGATTTCTTTCAGGAACGCTTACGTTGACTAT
>CM067347.1:19662488-19667488 GCA_034190875.2 Urechis unicinctus
CCAAACAGGGCTATTTTTGTGAGAAGCAACGCATAGAATTCACTCATTTGGAAGATTTACAAATTTTCTTAATATTTAATACCATATTATCTAGCCTACTTAGGCTATATATCTCTTGTAGTCCTACAAGCTTAGCTCTTTTAAACGAAGTTTGGAGAGGATATGCTCCCAAAAAAACCCCGATAAAAGGCTATTTGAGTCCAGTTCAAAAAGCTATTTTGGTCCACATGAACTTAGCTGGAGCCTGGAGTTGAGAGTTGAGTCACGCATATTTTGACTCGAGGATCAAGTAATCCATACATCAAAATGTAATGCACTCATCATAGTTGTTAGCGCCGTCAATAACGCCCATGCATTTGACACCAAGCGTTGGACCAATTGATCCACAGCAGCTCCCTCTTCCTGCTCATCAATCCTGTTGTGTTCATTACTGTACCAAGACCACAAGTAATTGGACTCAATCTGCAAGTAGACATGTCGCTTGGATCCTGGTAGATTCCCGTCAGTTGCGAGTTGTAAACAATCCTTATTGATGCTTATACATGAGGGTTATTTAACGCCTCTGCCATACAATCGGTTACAATGTAATGTGTCCTAATCCCAATGGCGACATTTGCTGCGAAGATCAGCTCAGGCATGTTGTCAACACCACGAATGCGCGTTTTTAACATTGTAAAGGTTTAGGTCCAAGCGAATCACTTCGACTTTATATTTAAGCTAGTATTTCACCGTCGTTGATGGTTGGAATCGCGTATACTATGGCTTAATACGGAGATTATAACTATCGTATCTTATAAATGAAAATTAATCTTATTTGGTTACCGATGTAATTAAATATCTTGAAGTTAACAGTTCGAATTTCCCCGAGCGTGTATGTCAAATGGCCGATTTTCCAATCACGTGTTTCTTCAATACCGGCGCGTGTATTTTGAAGAAATTTGCTGCTTTATCAATGTTATATAAATATCTATGCATTGGACAAATGTTCATTTAACATGAATTGCAAATACGAAGAAAACAATAATCGGACCTGCTCTCGTCATTTCACAGCAAATACTATCCCGTCCTCGCTTGCCAGGCTTCTGTGTGGTTAGCTAACCATCGACTCACAGGTTTTTTGGGGGTTTTTTGTTCTAATCTTGTAACTTCCCATCAGTATTACTCTGCACATATTGTTACTCTTCAAATATTCAGTAATTAACATGCAGCATGCTCTTCATTCTCACTGCCCCGCCAAAATCCCCGACCCACTGCGCCATTACTACAATCGATTAAATAGTCGGATAATTTAGCAGACGCCTGCTGCTGGCCCGTGTGCCTAGCTCGAGTGAAAACACTGACGGATTCGGTAAATATTGTATTGCATGTTGTAATATGTATGATATACTTTTGTGGTAGCTTCAGTACACCTAGTTATAGGTATTGTTTTTAATTCATCGTTAAACTATAGCAATCATCCGACTCCGGTGTTGCGTGTTTTTTCGAGCCCAGGCGAACGTTGGGTCACTTGGGTCGGAAATGGTGGTCTGGCGTCATGTTTGAATACTACCATAGTATAGCCATAGGCACACATGGGAGCTTGCGCTCCATCTTGGTTCACGAGGATAGCCTCGCCCATGTAGAAAACTCAATGATAAGACCCTATCTATATGATGTACACCTAAGCCGGGGTGATGTAATATCCGCAATTTAATAACAAATGGGTTATAGTCAATAGCATTATCTATGATGAATGCTTTTCAGCAACTGCAACAGCTGATGAACATGCAAAATCGCCTAAACTGTGGGAGGCGATTAACTTTTCCGAATTTTCTAATATTGCGGCGAGATTGCACAACATTGGCTGTAAAGGGATAAGTAGTGTTATGTTATGCATGTTTGTCATTCTACTGATAAAAGTGGTTATTCCTGCTAGACCAATGAGGAAGAACTCCGGCGACTGTTGGTCTGTTGGGTTAATACGCAGTAAAGTTGTACTAAGCATCAGTGTGAGACCATGTTACCTACATTGCAGGGCCTCACACGTGATGTTCAACGATAAGTTGCAGGCACATGTAGCCCCCCCCCCTCTCTCTATTTCGGTGATTGTTGTCCTTCAGTTTTGCATATATTCTGTCGCTAATGGTGGATTTGAAAACAGTGTCATTAGGACATGATATCATAAAGTGACTGCTGACAGGATGCCATTTAAATATAATGAACTGGAAACAAACCATTTTGCAGTGTGAAAATATATACACTTATCCTTTGTTTTACTAATAGTTGTTCCAAAATTATTCCAGTGGTCCTGAATATGGCCACGAATGGAAGACGCATGGTGAGTCATGTATCACATTAAGTCCACTTTGTGATTTTGTAAACACTACACGCTTCTAAAGGGATAGGGGAATCTGTTTCAGCTGATGGCCAGCATTTGTCGGTCAGCGAGCAGACCCGAGGTACTATTAACGAGTTAGCTCTATTTTACATTCATTATTTATATCCAACTTCAGTCAGTTAATGTTTATTTCGTTGATACATTTCTATCTAGAATGAGAGTCACCCTGTTGTCATATCGCAGCGTTTGGGAAGATATTTAAGGTTATTATCTTCTTTTGTATGCTAAAAGAATAAAAATCTGTTATTTATTATTGTTCCTTTAGTACCACTGTTTGCTTGCTGTTTACGCACAATGATGTCGCTGGAATGGATAGGACATCTGTTGATCATCGAGTGTCATCCTTCAATTACTAGAGTTCACAGCAGCCCCTATGTGTACCATGATACTCTCTTTGTTTTGTTTGTTTCATCTGTGGCAGAATAAGGCGAATGGTGAATTTACAGAAGATAAAAAGTCTGAGGTGATAATTAATTTCTACCTTATTGTGTTGGGCTTTGACCATACAAATAATATTCATCAATTCAAAATTATCACAAATGCTATACAAAATACTGTAATAATGTACCAGTCTTTATTGTATCTTTGTGGTCATATAACGAGGTTCCTGCACCTAATGGGGATGAGCATGGTAATGTAGTTGTTAAAATATCAGTAGTCGATCTTGTATCTGCCCGGGGAAAGTGTAGGTAAACTGGGTAGCCGAAATGGCTGGGGGGTCTCCATCCAATGACTATGCATTTGCCTGTACGCAGCAGTCAGATTACAGCAGTGTTGGATATAATGAGGTAAAAGGATATTTGTTCCAGTCCTTAGATGGCAACCATAACAGCCACATCAGTCCACCATTTTCTTGGGCATGGAGGGCATATGCCTAGATGTGATCAACAAATTCATAGAGCACATGGAGCGTTCAACAGCAATTGACAAGAACATTTATGCAGTACCACCTGCATTGAATACACTTGTGCAGGTGCAGATGGCCCCTATCATTGACCATATGGACCAGGTCTGAGACTTGTTGTTGTTCCTGTGAAAATGCATGTGTGTTGCTCTTTTGACCAGGTTTTAATTTAAAACTGTTTTGTTTTTCAAATATCTGACTATGCCATTGTCACTCTTTTCAGTTGGACTCCCTGGGCCATAGGAGAAGAAAGATCTTTAAACCTTTGGTAATTTATACAATTCAAAATACATTTGATTCCTGTGGAATGTTGTCTTGGTCCTCATTAAAGGTGATTTATTTGATGTTTTTTCATGAATTTGTTTTCAAGATTTCATCTCATGAAGAAAACAGACATGCAACAACAACTGTTCAGAAACAAGCCGTTCAGGTAGCAAGATTATATACCAGTGTCTTTACACCTTACAAGTGCAGCTATATATATATGGAAAGTAAGCTGTTGTGATATTCAAGACAACGAGGATGATATTAGAACTAGGACCATGAATGAAGATTTACAAAGAAAGCAAAAGAACAAAGTGAGTCGTTTTGATATATTTACAATGGTATTTGAAATAAATAATATTTCAGGAGGAAAACTTTCTGAAGAGCTTTGCATGAAGTCTAATAAATGAATACTTGTTTTATGATGGGATTACATCGTTTCATTATGTTAATGCATATTGTGTTTATATCATTAGGAAAGACATGCAAGATACAAAATCAGTTATCAACCACTTCATCAGATTCATTGATGGATCAGAGGGGAATGTCTATCCAAGTAAGCTGTATTATTTGACCCACATAATATAGAAGTCTCCATCCTGGTTATCCCTCTTGCTCTTGGTATATGTATAGTCTTTTGCATTACATTAAATAGCATAGGAAGTCCACTGAGGTATGGGCTGGTAAATATCTTTACTTCCTGCTAGTAACCGAGAAATACTAATTGGTGCAAATTTCATGTATTGTTTTCTGTAATACTTTTATTTTTTTGAATACTTTAGAAAAAGGTAAACTATGTGCATTCCTGTGTGAGAGGAACATGAAGGTCACGTTGAAAAATTTGAAACATAAAATAGCTAATGAAAAAAAAAAGGTTCAACACTTAAATGCTAAAAAATGTTGTATGAAGAATAAATAAGTTAATAAAGGTTATCAGCTCCACAGTTTCGATCATTTGATTTCTTACTGTAACAACATTTGCTTTTATGGTTTTAATTTGTGCAGAAGATACATAGCAGGTGATAATGTAATGTAATGATGGATTAGGTCTGCTGTTGAAATAACTTGCAGTATCAGCTGCACTGATCTTGGGGCACAGGCAGGCAGTAACTCTTAATGGTTGTCTTCAGGCCTGGGACTTTCGAATTAGCAAGATCATTTTAATGAAAGTGGTGTTGAGGTTCATGGGAATCACGAAGGGTTTACTGGCTATATTGTTTATGTGTGAATGTGTGACCCGCGAGTTTGACGGCGGACAACAAATAACTACTGTCTCACCATGGAATAATATCAGCTGCACTGATCTTGGGGCACAGGCAGGCAGTAACTCTTAATGGTTGTCTTCAGGCCTGGGACTTTCGAATTAGCAAGATCATTTTAATGAAAGTGGTGTTGAGGTTCATGGGAATCACGAAGGGTTTACTGGCTATATTGCTTATGTGTGAATGTGTGTCC
>CM067347.1:19672488-19704988 GCA_034190875.2 Urechis unicinctus
AGCAAGCAATCCTGTTCAGCTGGAGCATAGACCCATAAACACCCTCGCCTTAATGACCACAAGAACATCGCCATTCACCATCAATCAACACTTAGGGCAGTATTTGTGGAATAATAGTGTGTTTGCCACAAGCCTACTTCGAGCTACCGCAAGCAGGGGCAAGCACCCTGACAACCAACATCAACTAGCCCTTGGGAGTAGCATTCCGTTCGATGGAGCGTCGTTTATATGTAATTTGCACTCGCTAGTTTTGCTTTCAACAATTTGGATGACAGAGAAATGAAAGGTATCAGATCTCCCCCTTATAAAGTACAGACTGCAAATTCCGGCCATCCTCGCACGTCTGTTTCCAAAAGTATCACCACAACGGTCGCTGCAAATTCAGTTCCGAAAACCACATCTATACTCTTAGCGACCTCCGACCCCACTGGCAACAATAAAGATAACCGTAAGCGGGTTCGACACAAGTTATGCCTGCCCATGAGGTATTTGAATAGATCAACAACCCGGCCAAGAACAGCCCTTCACAGCTACCCCGGAAGCGGGAATACATGGATGCGCCACCTGCTTCATCAGGCTACAGGTAATCATAATTTCACGGTCACTTTTATCTGCAATAGTAGTAACTTAACTTATTTGTTGTTTGATACTATACGGACCTGATAGAGCGATAGGGTGTCGGCAAGGTGACGCATTGTTATCCTTACCTAGCGATAATACAAGTTTTTACACCTGGTTCTATTGAAATTATGTTGAAAATATATCTTTGAATGGGTTTATAGGGTTGAGCAATTGCCATTCATTTGGCATACGCATTGTCAGTTGTGATGTAAAAAGGTCTACAAAGTGTTGAAGGTGTGATGATGATGTACATTGTGATTTTAGGAGGAGGGCTCTTTGAAAGGGCTTTATAAGTGACTATAAACTTCCTCTTTCCAAAGTAATGAGGTGATATTTTCAAGCGTATTTCAAATCTCGGTGTCGGTCCTTCTATTTGCCAGCCTCCTCAGATATTTCAACATCATTTTGCTGACCTTTGGGAAAAAACGCAACAGTTAAGTAGTACCTCATGTCAATTACACGTAAACATATTAGGGTTGTATATAAACACGAGAGGATGGTCTAATTTGATCATTTACCATGGGTGGGATACAACAACTGGAACCTTTTTCTGGGGCAAGCAAACGCAGTAGACTTATGGGAAATACTACTGATGGATATGCCCCTAAAATAGTTCTGCAATCCATGACTTTATTAGCGAACGTGCAATTAGCATACATTAAGGCTTTAGAACAAAGCCCAGCTAAATAACCCCTAAGATGCAAAGCAACCAAAGTTTTATCTGGCTCTCAGGGAGCTATGAAGATCAATCATGAAAATATGTTTATACGAATTGTAGTCGGGAGTGTTGATAATAGGCCGTTCAACGATGATTACTCTCAGAACCCCTTACACTTATATGTGTGTAGGACACTACTACCCAGATTATAATATATGAACCGGTTACAGATGACATAGCTGCTGTCATGGCCAATATAGATTCAATCGGCGACATATGCAGTAGCATGATCAGTCTTTAGCAGCAGTTATGCATGCTTGGTCTCTGCTGATAGCTGACGTTCTGCAGCATGTTCCTCCCTTGTTGGGATCACATCAATCTCTCGTAGGGTATTTTCAAATGAGTTACGGTCCTTGGTGTAAAAGAGCACCATCCAGCGGGTCTGCTAAAGTAGGTCCATCAGCATAGAGTTGTACCAAGACACTTTGCTGCGGATGGCGACCGCTAAAGGCCAGTTAGGATAACCTGTCTTTCAACTTGATTAAGGCCTTTGTGGCTGAACAGTCATCAATAATGTACAGGATAGCCTCGCCTTTATAACAATGGTAGAACATCCTTAACCAGTCATGGAGCCGTTCCCCTGATTCAACCACATACACAGCTGAATCATCCCACACCCATGACCGCCACTGATAGGCCTCGGTGTAATGGATGGTAGGGTTAGAGGATTGCAAGTGTCACACGAGCTTGTGATGTCTGGTGAGGGCAAAGGGAATGAAGAAGGCTGTGGTTAAGAAACACCTACGCAACACACAGAACATGGAGTCTCTGTTCACGAAGAAGCAGTTCCGTCATCGAATGAACATGCAAAGCAGTAAAGGTCGTAAAATATATGGATTACATGTTAATAAAATATCACTCTCTCCATTTGACTCAAAGTGGTGGATAAATTCGAACGGTGTCGGCCCCTTGGCCTATGGAGTTAATTCATTCTTGTCTCTGATTCTTTCGTCGTTGATCAATTTCTAAGCTTCTCAGTGGTCGACGAAACTGACATCACAGTGTTTTGTTTCATCCGTGACGCATTATTCTGCAAGCACATACAAACACATAAGCACATGAAAATAACTTGAAAATACTAAATATAAGTATATTTACCCTATGCCGGCTTACTGAGTATCTTAAACAATTTGGCTACAACTCGGCTTGACATCACCCCCCACACCCCCTCCCCGTATACACACATACAAGTTCATTATTAACAATACAATATTTAAAAGATTGAATAATAAAACCGCATCTCTGTATACGCGCATACCTGGTGTCTGATAAGATCTCAGAGAATTGTTTGAAACAGGGTGTGGGTTCATACTGCAGTGTTTTCTATATATTTGTGATCACCAGGCCAAGTACAATGTCACTAGTGGGCTAGCAAGTAATATTTTTGCACCTTTGTAGATCCCAATCAACGTCAGCCATTCCGTCTCTATGAAAATGTACAAATCGTTATGACACCTGTGTATGCTAATGACATCATAACGGTCATAACTTAATTCCTTATGACCACCCTCAACCTATAAATAGTTTACTCACTTTCATAATGTCCCGTTGTTTGTCAAAGTCTTGCACAAAGAGTCCGATTTCATATTGTGTCAGATCTATGTTTTTGAATATAGGGGACATTTTACTAAAATAGTCTTTAAAGGTTTCTGGTAGTAAATGTCTATAATCTATGTTTCCGCCTAAGTGGCTCGTGGTGTTCGAGGATGAGTGTATGTAAAAGCTTTAATCTGAGGGTCTGTTTTCCTTTTTCCACCCAGCAACAACACTTAGACCTAACCCTCGGCTAGTTAGTCACTCATTAATTTTCCATTGACGGGACTACGGTCAATTTTAGTTACAGACAGCCATGCCATACACATCCATCAAATTGATACACTCTTTGAGTGTCTTAGCACCAACTATCTATGGCGCGCTTTTAATCGTTGTTCGCCTATGTTTAGTCGGTGTTGTATTGGGTTTTGTGAGCTATTTGCTTTCAAAGCCAACCATTCGTCTGCTTCACCACGTTTTGGGTCTGTATCTGTTTAAAATCAGGTACATGTCGTCTCGTTGTATGGGGAAGTTGGCTGACATGGGTTGAGACAACACCCACAGATACAATTCGTTTGCATCGTAACCCACGATTCCTTCACACACCTTCAAGATGTACACCTTTCTTTTGCATTGGGTAGGTAGTCTTAAACAATGTTTTTGTTGCTTTCTCTCTAGACCATTGATCTTCGCTCCTCTTTGCAACGCCATGGCCCTGAAAAAGCACAATGAGTCTTGATACAGTTCACGGTTTTTCCTTTTGCTCTAACCTGTTGATGGCTCTGTTTACAGTACAAAAGGTGGTGGGTAGCCGATAACGTAATTTTCGATGGGGTTCACAAAGACAGTCAAATTTGTAACTGCTTCTGGACGCAGACAAAGATGTCTGCTTGTGAAATTTCATGCATAGCCCTGTCAAAATCGTCAGCATTTCCTACAACTGGAGGTGTAGCTAACATTCGATTGTTGTTTACTGATGAGTGAAAATAGCTCAATTCGTCTGTTTCTTAGCGGGTGATAAGAATCCATAACTGCCGTTTAATTTAAAGGCTCAAAAATATTCTTGTTGAAGTTGGGTGCATCTTCAGATAAATTATCGTTGCAAACAGTTTGCATTTTTCGAAATCGCCTATAAGTACATAGCTCTTTCATTAGCAACCAACAAAGCTTCTGCCAACATAATCATGTATAAATATCACAAAGCTATTTGTAATGCCATTCCTAAATTCTACCCTGTAATAGACCTACCCTTGGCATTGTCGACCGTAGCGCCAGCTACAGTTTGTGTCGCTGTGTATTGAGCGTTGTTTAAAGAATCCAGCGCTTAATTGGCCTGTTCGATATCATAAGCGTCCATGGTGGCGTATAAAATATCTTCGTCTCCAGTCAACACTGAAACACAAACACATGACAAAAAACTGTCATTAATGTTTGACGTATACTTGCTGATTATATTATTCAGGTACAGAAATAAAACCATATTCATTGCTTTCCATCTCAGTTTCTTCCATCTCAATTTGTTCCTCAGAGAAAGGTTCCAGCTATCGTTTTCAAGCCAAGGAAAATGATAATGTGTGTTTATATACACCCCAATTATATTTATGGGTCATTGACATGAGGTATCACTTAAATGTTACGTTTTCTTACAAAGGTCAGCAAAATGATGGTGAAATATCTGAGAAGATAGGGAAATCGAATGACCGATATACGCTTGAATATATCACCTCATAAACTGGGATAGATGAAGTCAATAGCCACTTACAAACAACCTTTAAAGAGCCCTCCTAAAATCACAATAGCAATCATTTAAACAGTGTAGAACTTTTCACTAGAAAATAGACAATAAGTGTATCAATGAATAGAAATTTCTCAACCTCATTAACCCATTAAAAGGTATCTCTTGAACTGAATTACAATAGAAACAGGTGAAAATTCATGCCAATCTACCAAGAACACCACCACTTTTTGAATATATCACCTCATACCAGGATGGAGGAAGTTAATGGTCGCCTACAAACCTCTTTCAAAGAACCTTCTTTTGATCACAATAGACATAATAATCACATCTTCAACACTTTGTAGACAACTGACAATGCCAACAGAAAATAGCACCGCCGAAAATATCGTCAAAATCCGTCAGCGAAAACAAAATATTGTATACAGAAAACCCCTCCTTAAATCATAATAGAAATCATGATCACATCTTCAACACTTTTTAGACTTTCTCATTAGACATCTGACAACGCAAACAAAAAATAGCGCCGCCGAAAATATCGTCCCGAAAATATCGCACTCGAAATCCGTCCGCGAAAAAAGAAATTGCACACAGAATCCCGTCAGCAAAAATCCCCTCCGTGTTAAGGGCTTCACCATGTCCCTGCACCATTGGAAGGGTACTTATATCATCCCCGGTCTAAAACGGGGAAGGTGGATGACGCGGTATCTGATATCGCTACTAAACAATACGCCAACAGAGCATATGCATGAATTACGAAGCATGCCACTTAACATAAGAGTTAAGAAACTAAGCACTTTACAACACAGCCGATCTATCTCTGTGTTGGTGCCACACCATCTTTTTCCAGGTATTTACACAGGAAGTGTATACAACAGCTCTATTCTCTTAAAGGAGCCAGAATACAAGGGGGAGCAGAGAAGCGATAATACTGTATTGTGCGTGAAAACACACTCAGCTGGTATGTATATGGGTATGTATGTATATATGTATGTAAGTATGTAAGTATAGTAAGTATGTATGTATGTATATATATATATATATATATATATATATATATATATATATATATATATATATATATATATATATATATATATATATATATATATATATGTATATATGTATGCATGTATGTATGCGTGTACGTGCACGTGCATCTATGCATACATCTTGGCATGTATCTGTGTATCTATGAATACATATATATGTGTGTCTATGTATCCTTTTGTGAATATATTTTTTTATCTGGGTATCTTTGTATCTATGTTTGTATATGTATCGTTCTGTCTATTTCTGATTTGTGTGTTGGTAAGTTTCTATGAATGTGTCCATGCATGTCTGCATATGTGTACGAATGTATGGCTAGGTAATTGTGTATATAGATGTTTATATATAATTGTGTGCATGTATGGTTGCATGTATTGTTACACGGATGTTTGCATGTAAGTACGCATGTATGTTTATATTATCATGTATCATGAGCAGGGTGAATTGGGTTGCCGTACAACAATGCAAAGAGATCCTGAACACACTTTTGAACTAGTTGTCAAATGTGTCCAATACATCTAATAATCTTAGTATTTGTGCTGTGGTGCAAGACGAATAATTGATCTGATCAATCACAGCAGGGGTTAACTTTGATCGAGCGTTGATACTAGTGAGGGATCCAAGAGACGCCTTTCTAGCCGAATTCAACCGACAGAATGCCAACAAAACCAGCCTGACTAGCGAGGCAAAGTTCAGATCCCCATGTGAGTAATTTTATGATAAGTTGCACGCTGCAGCATTATTCACGCATGTACATCATTAACTTTCTTTGTTCATAAATATTACAGCATGGGAGACATTTCTTAGGAAACAGATTCCAATCTATCAAATCACCATACAGCGATGGCTGCATGACTTTCGCGGGGATATATACATCGTTAACTATGATGATTTGAAGACGGACCTTCTTCAGACGCTTAATGGTGCTGTGAAGTTCTTAACTGGGAAGGATATACCACAAGAAATACGCGATTGTATATGGAGACATTCTGAGGGGAAATACCGGCGTACAGGGACTTTACATATTGACCCGTATTTGACCGTTTCCAAACCCTTGATGATAAATGTTACTGAAGCCAGAAAGCTTTTGTATGATGAAGTTAACCATTGTATTGATTCGGGTAGATGTGGTGGTAGACGTATCACAAAAATTATGCATTAATGTAAAGTGCTTAAATCATGATCTGTCAAATGTCTAGTTGACACAGTAAGTTCAACGAAATTCACTGGTATGTTGTTCAGTAGGCCACATGTGTGACGGGGCCCTATAATGAAATTTGCAATAGACGGCCTTTGATTTTAAAGGTGCGGTGCAATTTGTATTGCACCCCTTAAGAACGAATAAATTTCAATGAGTGCGCCCTACCTCGCAGCGAGGAGGCGTTGATAAGTGTTATGTCGCAAATCAATTTCCGATGAATAAATCGAAGCTATTATTGCCTCGCATTTATAGTTGCAATTGTTGTAAGGCAGTAAACTCATGTAACTCCGTCAACTACGGGAACTCCAGATAATTGAATACGGGATTACGTAGTTGGCATCTCGCATAACCAGCTGCCTAGACATCAGAGAGTCATTGAGATCCTCGCGCATATCTTGTTAACTAATACGGTGTGGGAGGAGACGTGTCTGCTCCTGTGTATAACCTCGTGCATATATCAGTACATCTCTTGTGTGGAGAATGGGATGGGCGGGGGTAGGGAGTAAGGAGCGTTCCAATAAGTTCACGTAGTTCTATACCGGCGTGTAGTTTAAGGAAAGGCGCCAAGCATCTTTTTAAAATTCATGACTTCGGGCAAGATCTTATAAATGATTCGGTGAGTACATCTCTTGTAATCCAGGTCCAATTCATACCGAGATTTCAAGACGTATTGAGATCTCAGTATGCGGAATCAGGGGCGTAGCTTGGATGGAATAAATGTGTAGGCCGAATTGTAGAGGGGTCTGGGGGCATGCTCCCCCATAAGATTGTTTTTACCCTAGAATGTCAGAGGTGCGTTTTGGCGTATATTTGGTACAAATAAGAATGTTTCATAGACCATATATATCATGAAATTTTACTTAGATTTAAGTCTCATGACTAAAACAAATTTGACAGCAACTGAACGTTGATTTTATAATGTTAATTAATACACTATTTGCTGTCTATTTTCCACTTGAGGTTGGATTTTTGCATTAACATAATTTTATTGTTGAATTCAAATATATGCTCTGCCGTTATGTTAACAATATGCTTTAACCCTCGAGTATTTTGTATACCTTATAAATATTTTTGAAATTCATAAGGACAGGACAAATCTACTTAAAAAATATACATGTGAGTTAATGTACTAAGCAGCAATTTAATACAACTTATTAAAGGTTTGAAACTAAGAAAAAGACTGACCGTGTTGGAAATGAGAACTAAGACATGGTGGCCAGGTTCCATTTAACAACTTTGGTTTGATGTCTTCGTCTACAGGAGGTAAAGTAAGACATTCGATATCCGGATACTTGGGAATGTTTTCGGTCATGATGACCTCAGTCAGGCTCTTGGTCTGTTTACATTTCAAAGAAATGTTTAAAAGACGGAACTTTACAATACGCGGGCTCCAGTCATTCGCACTCTTCCTTGGGGTATAAAGACTATAAACTATTCCAGTGCAGATTCCGACAAATCAATCACTGTCTGTTTTTGGCAAATCTTGTTTATCCCTCACCCCTCCGATTCTTATGGCATTTTTGGAATTTGTATTTTTTCGACTTTCTGGGTAAATGTGTAGGACGCGGCCTACACGGCCTATAGGAAGCTACGCCCCTGGAAATTATATTTGGATACGCGTCCAGAAATCTCTGAACGGATTGATTTACTTAGGGGGTACACCTTGTAAATGGCCAAACGATAAATCGTTGGTTATATATGAGTCAAATACTTTGAAGTTAATTTCTTCAAAGCAGAACGGCCCTAGTGAAAGCAACCAGGATTTCATTTCTTAATAGGTGTTTTGATTGGTGTTCTTTGTCCTCGTAAATTCACGTTGGACATTCCGTTTCGTTTATGTTTGACGCGCGCTGCTTGTTATCGGCCTGCCATAGGTTAAAGCCGGGTCCAGTAGCTTGTGCTCCCTCACCAATTGCAGAGATGTTATGTTGGCGTAGCACATTATGTAGCGGAGCGTCACACATGTCTGCAATGGAGAGTGTTAGAGAGTAAGACCGTTATCAGCGATGTGACGTCACACTTTATAGCCCTACGGAGATTGCAGTCAGTGTTGATTAAAGAACAAGGATCATCGCGACTAACATGCTGGTGCCTCCATTCACAGAGGTTAGTATTGGCCCGGCCGCGGCTCTCTTTTAAGAATGCAGAACCCCGGCGGTTACAATGATTTAGCCACCAACCCACCAACAGTCATACTTCAACCATCTTAAGTCCCAGTTACGAGTTTGTCAATAACTATTGAAAATATATCATTCTAACTAACACCACCATCCTCTCCGATTTTCATTTCGGTGTAAATTGGATTTTCATGATATGCAGCACAGGAGCTGGATAAAGTGCAAAGACACAACATACCGACTTGTATGGAGAGGTTTAATATCCTACACATTGCCATAGCCTGATAATCAATTCTATCCACGCAACGAAGTCATTTAAGCATAATGGTTAACATCATAAGGCGCCAAAATCCGAACGTTCCCGAACAAATTATACAACAGATGAGCAATGCATTATAAGAGCCTTGCGTTGATCATGAACTAATTTGATAACTAAAGCCATTGAGCAGGTGCAATGAGAACACTGGATTCAGAATCCTCCAAACAAGTTGAAAAAACTGAACCCTTATTACTAGATCCACTACACCGCGCAGCATATGCGCGAGTTGATACCTGCTGGTATGTTAATGCCCCGTACAGCTAATCACGGCTGTCACGCTGACGCCAGCTTATCAAGCAAACGTATTATAATCCGACAGTGCAAACGCACAATATTATTTATCATAACGGCAGACATTTACTTGTGGACATCATGATTGGCAAAACTGGCTGTACAAATAACCATTATGAATAGCTACATCGTGATCAACAGGTCCCATTTTGTCAAAATCTAACACGCAAAACTCGAGAGGCTTTGTAAACTTGACCTCAAAGGGCTCTAAAATTATTTAATTTCCATTTCGCAAATTGAGAGATTTAAGTGTGAATAAAGGTTTGGCGATTGTTGGGTTTGCACAGTCAGTGGAATAAAATTCGTAATTAATCAACCATTTGTTGTCCGATCAGAAGCTAACATTTATGGAACGCTTAAACTGACAACCGTCATATTTGACATGTTATATAAAGATATGCGGCGATCACCATCATTATGATCATGATCACGATGATGACAATAATTATGGTGATAATGACGACAATGAATACGCTGAACACGGTGTGTATGATGATCATAAAATTGATGATGATGACAATGATGGTTATAGTGTTATTGATGACATCCATGATGTTGATTAGGGTTATGACGATGGTCTGATGGTTCGAATCGCATTAACTTGTAGTTGAAATGTCAAACGTCAAAATTATGAAAAAAGCCACAAGTTTACTGCCTACAATCTCCGTTCATAGCAACTAGATTTGTAAAACGTTTTCATATTCCGCAGGCTTAATCGATTTATAAACCCCTACTGATTGCATGTAACGGTAAATAATGCATTGTTAAAGATGTCCAGCAGGTCGTAAATTTCTGGTACCCGAATTTCTGTAAAATTTCTGTAAAATTCCTAATGGTAAGCGAATTATCGTCCGATATTGTAAAATAGCGCTCCCTGAAAGCTAAAACCATTATCAAGCTTGTATAATTGACATATTCTATCAAAATATGCGCTGTTATCAAAGCGCGTTGAGCTGCAAACAAATTTCACATAGATAATTTTCGTAAGAAAATAGATAACTAATAATGTAAAAAAATATCGATTCAATAGTCATAAACAATCGATCAGTTGTGGTCATGGACAGTGCTAAAATGTTATGGCTGTCGAAGACGCCACTTCCGGTTTGCAACGCATTAAAGTTACAGTTGAAGTAAAATCGGAAGTTAACGCGCCGTATCTCGGTCGTTAACAGCTGTACAAGCATATTTTCATGTTCAATCGAGGGTCGCCTTTTCTATTATGAACAAATAACTAGTTATATAGAGTAGTACATTCCAGACAGTATTGTCATAAATTAAGCTCAAAGTGTGGTTGTTACTGCAGTCTATGCACTACATTGAGAACAAAAGGTGGCACTATGATTTTTTCAGTTCTCATGGACCCTTATGTCATCATTATGATTTTTGTTTAGACGGTCAGCAGAGGAAGAATTTAACTGTTATTCTGATGATCACTGTGACCTCCAATGATTGAACATTTAACCATTATATAGAGCAGTTGTTCATTAAGGTAACTGTGATGAGTACAGCAGCCCCTCTTGGGAAATTGTTAATGATATGGCAGTTCAGAAAATATTGTTGATAATAATGATGACAATTATGATTACTGTAATTATGCCATAATGATGGAGATGATGACAAAGATTTCCATGATGATAAGGGTGATGATGATAATAATCATGATAATAACGACTTCTATCGTGTTGATAATTAATAAGATAACCTTGATGATTATGATGATGATGATGATGATGATGATGATGATGATGATGATGATGATGATGATGATGATGATGATGAAGAGTCATCACAGTATTCACGGTTCATCAATGTGAATATATAAAAATAGATGTACAAACGTTTTATGATTTAAATGCTTGCCCATTCATGAAGACTGTAAATTACTATTTGACTTCCTCAAGTTCAGGTACTGTGAAGTAGCCGACCTTAGTGTGGCATATCTCACAGGTGGCTAGGCGCTACAAAGTCAGTCAACTCGATGTTAAATATGTACAATTTATCAGGAACTCAATTGACGAAAACAACGCGTGTCAATACCTCACTAACAGCATAATCGTCGACTACCAAACCATGGCAGCCGAATTAGTGGAGTTCATTTCTCACCATACGAGGCAAATCTTTGAGTCCACTGTCACTAGGCTGTTTTTATCCAACAGGTCTACGGTTATATCATTGAACTGCTTATATCATAGGACTAATTATCATAGGACTGTGGTTCCATCAACGGAAAGTGGGGATATCATAGTGCAATAGTAATATCATTCGATATTTGTTCAACATATTTTCTTAGATTAAGTCAATGACTATTTGATGTAGGAAAATGCAATGCAACCTGCGCATACTGTTAATTTTACCACTTAGAAGTAGCCTTTCAGTTCATTAAATAATGAGTTGAATTCGTTTGAAATGTAATGTAATAACTGTTTTCGATTATATCGCATATAAATCAAACAATATATCTTTCATTTAAATGTTGATAATTTTACCCGAAGGAGCTCCCGCCGTCATGTTTACATAGTGTGTTTTTCTTAATGATTCAGGTCATGCATAATCAACATAAATTACTTAAAGGTATTTGATACTTCTTTGTTTTTGTTCTTCAGTGTTTCAAAGATTTAGAGGTTTTCGTATAACCTGATAACAGCAAGAATGAATTAGCACTCTCGACCAATGAAACAAGTTTTATTTAAAATTTATTTCAAGCGAATATATATGTAAAGCAGGTTTGTTTACATATATTTGCTGTCAACCTCCGATTGTCTGACACAATATGCAACGTCTGATACAAAAACATCACGGGTCATAAAAAGGTAATCACGAGAATCTCAGATGCAAAGCCTCCTCTTACTGGGTGATTATACAACAGCTAGAAATATGTTTGACTCTTTATTAGGCGTGTGATAGTAATCCTTACACATGTGGAGCGTCTTTCATCGGCGAAATTGGCGGTAATAAATGGAGGTAGGAGATTCATACATTAAATAGTGGTCAAACTCTAATTAACTTGTACAATTTCAACATAGGAATATGTTTCACATAAGCCAACTGAGATGGGTATCGCTTACAGGCGATATATGGCGACTTCTAAGTTCTAGAGTAGCAGTCACTGTGACAGTGGCGCATGGCAAGGCGTCATATTCTCTATGGATTATACACAGGGAACTATCCTCCATAAGAATTTCCTGATCACTTACTCGAGAACCTCACCTGTGGCGGGACAACTTGGTCATACACATGTCTGGAGGAACTCGCTTGTTGTGTTGTCCCCATACACGCAACTTCTCTGTGACATATGTACTGTAATGATAAAATAGCCATCGGAGGGAATCCTTCACTGACGTCACACGGGAACATTCATATGACATACCGTGACTTGTGACGCATCTCTCAGCGATCAGTGTGTAGTCTATGACGTCATCTGTGGCGACAGGACGGCGGGCAATCACGTGTAGGCGAGTTGACTTGTATTCCAATTGTTCCAAACCCACATGGGCCGACATGGCCTAAAGTAGAAATGCAGTCAATGCGTTGACAACAGGTATGAGCTGATCCACGCAGCAGTTGACACCATCGCGCTTCATGGCGACTATATTTCGAGTTGCATCACTAAAGCAAATATTGATGACGACGCCTTTGTCTTGAGGACGTAAATTCGGGTGTAAATCATTGGGACTTGGACACGCAACATTGTAATAGATTGTATAGCAGCGAAGATGTATAACCATCATGTATAGGCATCAATAACGATCGGCATCTGACGGGATTCTTCAGGGGATCAAGCAACATGTCTACTTGCAGATTGAGTCCAGTCCATTGTGGTCTTGGCCTAGTGATGAACGATACACTTTGGATGAATTCTTTATGCGACTCATCTTCCCAATTCCCAACATTGCTTTCAGTTTACGTCAATCTATGCGTTATCATATCAATGGCAGTGTAAAAACTGATAGCTACCGTAAATCACACCATTCTCTGTGGGCGACTGTATTACTCTTTGTCGACCGATTATTGTTTGGCGTTATGAGTGCTGTCTCAACATGTCCACTTGTGTCTGGATTATCTACAAAGCCTTAGCATGGCCTGGCCTGTACAAGAGTAAGACTTCAATACAAGAGGTACTCAATCAACTTCCGAACCTGTGGTCATCCTTCGATTGTATCCCAGCATCCTCTCCTCAGTTCAGCTAGATGTGCCTCATAGTTAAATCCGTATGATTCCCAGCTAGGGTGACCTACATAACATGAAATGGAATTTCCATTAATCTTGTGAGATAGCTTCGAAGTAATCGTTATACAACTCTTTATGTTTGATACATTACTGGCTGCTTTTAATAAGAAGACAGGTTAAGGAGGCGTTTAATTGTCAATGACTACATATTAGGGGCCTTTAAACTATGGAAATTGACGACTGTTGTTCTAAACACGCCATTGTTTACAAGATAATTTGCATTGAATTGGTCACCATGAGCATCATTTGTCTCATCACAATGATTGTCGTAACCATTGTTGACGGAATCGTCGCTGTGAATATTTTCAGTCGAGCTAGCCAGGAATGGAACTGATGACCTATCATCGGGCTCTACTATCGGGGAAACTCTATGGCATCTGGAAAACTCTGAAGCCTCCATTAAATACCCCTATCATCAATCAATGTCACTCCCCCGTATGTGTAGTAGACTATAAAGGAAACAATTCATTGTTTAATACGGGGTCAGAATAAGTGGTCGTCACAGGATTGATGAGCAGGAAGAGGGAGCTGCCGTGGATCAATCGGTCCAAGGCTCCATGTCAAATGCATGGGAACGTTATTGTCGGTGCTAACAACTATTATGAATGAATCACATTTTCATGGATGAATTTATATTGATTCCGTACGGTTTGATCCTTAGTTGAAATACGTGTAAGCCTTTTGTCGACCAATTTTTTTTGCCCTTGAGGCTAAGCAGGTGATCGCTCAACTTCCGGCTACAGCTAAGTTGCGAGCTGGCTAAATTAGTATTTGAAGTACCATTTTGGGTGGCAGATGTCGGGGCGGATGGTTTTCATGAGAGCATATCGCCTCTAAACTTGGTTCAAAAGAGCTAAGGTTGTAGGGCTATAATAGATCTATAGTTTTCAAATGACTAACTGAGTTAATTCCCTGCATTGGTTCTCGAAAGTATGGCCGGTCTTGGCGCAATCCTATTTCAATACATAAAAATCAAAATTTTAGCTTCATATTAAAGAGGCAGCTTTACATACCAGGCTGTTAGAATATTAGAGAGCTTGAACCGAATATCATTTAGTATTCAACTAAGAACCAATCATCGGCCTATCATCCAATCATCATATATTATATATATATATATATATAGGCCAGCAAATATATATATAGATATATATATAGATATATATATATATATATATATATATATATAGATAGATATATATATATATAGCTATATAGATATATATATCATATATATATATCTATATATAATATATGAAATTTATATCCCCGCTATATATTTATATATACATATTTGAAGAGAGAGAGAGAGAGAGAGAGAGGGGGGAGAGTAATCTAAATAGCAATGGTTTCAAATAATCATTGAATTAGTTTGGCAGCGCAATGTGTCAAATCAATACATTTATTCATGACAATTGACAATGATACAAAGAGAGGCTAATATTGATCGTCTACCAATCAAAGAAGACATCTCTCATTTCGTCAACATTTATATGCTTGTTGAAGGCCAGCAATAAGATATTAGCTAACTGTGAAGACTACAACTTGTAGAAACGTCTATCGCACATTCCCACAGCGTAAATCTGTATATATGGATATATCGATTCACGGTAGAACGGCGGGCAATCCAGTTTTAGTCATGTCTACTTCGGTAACTTGATCCGAACCTATTAACTATGTCTCTGCTTCATTGAGGAAATGCTTGAAATGGTCATGATGAAAATTTTTTTAGTGATCAGTGTGACGTCCAGCACGTGTGTGTGTGTGTGTGTGTGTGTGTGTGTGTGTGTGTGTGTGTGTGTGTGTGTGTGTGTGTGTGTGTGTGTGTGTGTGTGTGTGTGTGTGTGTGTGTGTGTGTGTGTGTGTGTGTGTGTGTGTGTGCGTTGTTGTGTGCGTGGGTGAGTGTATGGGTGTATGCACGTATGTTTTCGAGAGGTGTGTATTGACGAAGGTAACGAAAGAGGCAGGGCATAAAGAGATAAAGGGTACGGTTAAGGTAAAAGAGAGAGAAGATTGGAGATATACGTGTAGGATAGAGAAAGAGAGATGGGAAGAGACAGAGAAGGGCTCAACAACGGAAGGGGAATATAAAGAGATGCAAGTGCGGAGAGAGAAGAGCTGGAGAGGTAGAGTGACAATTGCCCTATTGGCTATATTCCAATACCTCCATACCAGTCACTCACAATCCAACCTTAGTGTTAATGACAATTTAAATGGCCTTTGTTTTATAAATCAATATAGGCGTTGGATTAATACACATACTGCCGCCAAAACCATTATTTATGTTCAATCACATGCAATACATTCCCTCTTAATGTATATTATTCTATATTCTATGTCAGCTACATGGAGTTATCCCCACATGGATCTTTAAAATTTGCTTTTAACTTTTCGTCTTGATCTTGTTCAGAATATCAGTCCACTTAGCCAGCAAATTGGTTTTTGCTTCTCTATTAGCCAGCTTCATTCGGGCACTAATATTCGTCAGATTGGCGCCATTAAGCTTATCAATGAGATCTTCAGCGGAGTTGTACAGGGTTATATGCGGCATGTTGTAGAAATCAGCATACTGTATCCAATGCCGAATGGCAACTGGGTCAGTTTCGCAGTTTGGATCAGGTGTGTCAGCTTGCGATTGATGAGGTGGTATACTTGAATTGCTCGGTGTTTTGCCGTGTACCATATCCAAAGTTCTCTCGTTCATCACGTGATGCTCATATTGCCAATCCGTCAGAAGATCGAGTGTTGGAAAAAACAATGGGATATTCATCCGATATTGTTCAAACAGACTCATCACAGACACTTGGTAGGGTATGTGAACAATCCCTGGATGAGACGCAAGATCACTGTATTTATAGTGTTTGTAAAGTTCTCTCAAAGGCAATATCACTGGGCAAGTAACATTACCTTTTTTGCAAGCAGCGCGATACTGGTCCAGAAATATTTTACCCGAGCCTGGACGACGCCCTGAGGCAAGAATAAACTCTTGCTTTGTGGCTTTGTATTTGTCATTTATATAACCACAGAAACTTGGTAAGAGAACAGGTTTTATACCTGTGAAATATTCAATGTATTTAGCATCGTAAAGATTATTAGCACCAACCACATTGTTTGATCTTCCTGCAATCAAATGAAGATTGGTGTTCCACTGGCGCCATCTTTTAGCATTCCATCTCCCCATCTCATATCGTGTTGAAGCAATGACCAACAAGCTTTTATTGAAGGGCATAAATAGCTCACACATAGAAGACGGATGGAAGCACACAAAAGCGTCAACCGATGTCATTTCAGGGTCATTGATGTAGGATTTGTAGAATTTCGGAATGAGCATGGGATCCAAGTTTATCCCATTGCTTTTATTTATGACTCGTAAATTGTTAGCACATGTGTTGGTCAGATGACAATGTCCTGACAGGCTTTTATCCACAAACCTTACACCCAGTGGCTGTAGCAAGTCTTTGAGATCTGCAATTGGTGATATATGGAAATCGTTGCTCCAAAACACAACTGATTCATTCGCAAAAGCCTTATCTTTTGTTTGCGCCAATATTTGTGTATTACAATCCTGGAATTTATAACACAGGTAAGTCAAAAGTAGCAGAGAACCAGACAACTGAACAATTGCTTCTTCATGGTGTTTATGCGAGCCGGATCGAGCATGTGATCAGTAATCCTCATAAAAAATGAGGTAGACCAGGCAAATATATTGCAACGATCAATACATTCCACATGTCAATATACCTGCTGATTTAAGGAGCATTTGGCTCGAGATCGGGCATCGATGGAGGGGCCACTCCAAACTACCAAACTGATCAGATTGGTTAGCGTCCAGGTCGTTATTCAAACCGAGAACATAAAGACCCTCAGAATAATATCACATCCGCCAGTTTCCAGGCATAGATATAATTAATCATATTGCAAAGGCAATAACGTATCCACTTGTCAATGGCAACGACAGAAAGCACTGCAGGGCTTAAGTTATCAGTGCAGTATATGCAGTACTTTGATGCGCAAAATAATAATTGTTTTTATATATTCAATGCAGTTAGCACACATACACACACAAACATTCACACCTTCTAGCAATCATGCCTTCACCTACTTAACTAAATCCTCACTCACTCGTTTTATCACAAACCCTATCACTCAAAAGTGACTTACGGTAATTGGTATTAGCTGGCTGTAATCACAATAGGTGAAGATGTTCCCATATGTGAATCGAATAAAATTTTCATTCAGAACTCTTTTACCAATTCTTCATCTTCATAACTGAAATAATTATATGACAGTTTATGGCTTGTGTGGCTCCGTCAATGGTAAAAGCGCTATATGTTGGTTTAGGTGGTGGGAACGGAGGTTTTGGTGGTTGAAACATTCTCTTACCCTTTGTAACAAATGGTGATATTGTACATCCTATGCAACTATATATATATATATATATATATATATATAGATATATATATATATATATATATATATATATATATATATATATATATATATATATATAGATATATATATATATATATATATATATCTATATATATATATATATATATATATATATATATATATATATATATATATGTACATATTCAGATACGACTCTCCTAGGCTACATATGTGGGACCGTCATGAAATCTTAGTGTCAACTTTGTCACTATAGAAATTAACCATAAAATTGATATTTGTCTGACCTTTCTTACTAGATGGTGCCTTTTGGATGCATAGAAATTGCAATGCATTCGGTCACCAAGATCCGTTTGGTCCAGGCCTTTTGGGCAGCAGACATTGTCCTGCACATATATAATACCTTAACATTAGGGTTTGTTTTCATTTTAGACAGTTCTTGATCGGCTGGATGAATGGCAATAATGTACCAGTCGCACCCGATATGGAACGAAGTTACCATTTCTATGGGCAAAATATCTTGAGTAGTCCACGACTATTTGTGTCCTTGATAGCTGACCATGAATTAAGGTGAAGTCTAGATCACGATGTCTGAGTGTATCTCTAATTTAACGTTTTATGCATTGTCTGTATATAATATTAGTGTCGTGGCATGATGTTAGCGATAGACACTATCTGTCATGGCCCTCAAAACACAATGTCCGATTGGCAGTTTTCCTAAGTTAATTCAATCAACTAAGGAGCATTCATTGTGGAGCAAAGTCCGCTGATTGACACGGAATGTTGCAGGGTACGGCCATGGGCAGGGTCAAATATAACGGAATAGCATGAAGTAAATTAGCCCAAGACGTCCGAGTAGACGTTCTATGTTTGAAAACGATGGAATGTTAAAAATTTTGAGATCGATTCAGACAACTACCAAACACCAAACATACCCAAGTAATTGCGTTTATAATGCAATGATATTCACGAACAATTTTATCCTTTAGTGCCGGGGACTATGCGGATGAGGCCGCCGGAAATCACAGGAAATCACGCCACCCAATATTTTCCATATTGGCGGTCATCGCATCGCACTTCTTCGGAAATAATGTTTACATGGCAATTCTAAATGAGGAGTATAGATAGGGGTTTGGAGGGGTGGGGGTGAGCTCTTGGTGCGCTGTGACTTATTGTTTCAAAGGCCCTTGATATATGGTGTTTTCTAGATGCCAAACCCAGCGAGCAGAACGGCATATATTTGTTGATAAAGTTGCCTCTGTGAAGGTTCTGACACGTCCGAGTTTGTCAGTTACTCGAGGCATGTTCTGTGACGTCCGACTTGAAATTAAAGACACGTTGAAGCCCACAACCTGTATTGAGATCGCCAGCTACCCAAGTAAACGACCATTCCAAAGAAGAAACTTTTACCTCTGCCCCTCCTATAAGGCCACTACATATACCGCCCCAGAGTTTATTCGTAGGGCATTGAAAACAGGCCACTAAACATTTGCAAATAATACGCTAGCGCCAGCTGAATAATTGTTCCTTTCACACTGGCCTTTCAAAGCAAAGTCATTGAATTCAAGCTAGCGAACGGCCTGTCAGTCATATGATGGTTCGAACAGATTGTGGACGCAACCGCAGCGCTGCGCCCGCGTCATGGCGCAGTATTGATAAATTCTCCCATACCCCACTTGGTCACACAACAACACAATGGAATTTTTTTCATGACCCTGCGCCTCTCTAAGATACCGCCGCGGCCGGTTAGCTGTCTGCTTAATAGCGTTTATTGTTATAACGCCCACGTTATCTATTACCGATGGTAAATGATAATACATAAAGTCACGATGATAAGCAAAAAAAGCAACGCCAAACCAACAAAATGTTAATAAGCATTAATAATGGCTTTCGAGGGCATAAGTCGATCGAAATAGAAATACATTGAAGTCTACGTGAATGCGGCATACTGGTTCCGTTTCATCATTTAGAAAGATTTAGTTCAGGATTCAGGTTAAACAGAATATTCCCAACCCTCCACCCTCCAGTGCCCCTGTAAAGCGCCAGCTACCAGAACAGTCCCTGTTTCAATAGCAGTCATATGAAAATCTATCAAATTTGGACATGTTCAACTGCTTAATTGCGAGTTTGCCGCTTCAAATCAGGACAGCTCCCCGCCCTCCAGCCACATCGGATGACGTCATAGACTACACACCGATTATTCAGTGGTACGTCGCCATTCATGATACGTCATTCTTCATCGGGATATCCCCTTATGACGCCCGTGAAGGCATCCGATTTCCCTCAGAAGAATATTATACCATCACAGTGCGTATGTTATAGCGAAGTGGCAAATATGAAATAATCAAAACAGGCCGGTCGCCTACTGACATGTGGATACCCAAGTTGTCCCACCACACGCGGTTCTCCAGGGAAAATTTCTGTCATTTATAGTGACCTGTATATAGTCAATAGCGAAGATGACTACCACTATATATGTCTGTAACCGTTTCCCATCCAAGTCGGCTTATGGTAAACACATATTCCTATGTTGACATGGTACAAGTTGTTTAATGATCCAGATTATTCGTGATTATAGTTGCTGCTCAAGTATAAATATCTCGGTTATACGCCGTTCTCTATTTTTATAATATTTGTGCAAATATGTTGACAGTACCTCAATAAAGGAAACCATTAGATATGGGAAGTTATTTATATATCACCTATTTTTACATTGTTGATATTCATGTGTTACTAATGCATCTCTAGAAAATAACCACATACGGATACGTCCTCATTGAATATTTGCGTCTGAAATTCAATTAATAACAGAACAAATAAATATGTGTATATTTGTTCCTCATCATTTGTACAGGCTTCTTGTACCCACCCAATCTTGTATATATAACATGGATATGATTACGAGCATCCCTTCGCAACCTGGGTTAAGCGTCATTATTTCACCACTTTGAATCTATATAAGTGTATTAGGTCCGTTGTAATCAGTTTGGATTCGGAAATACGTTTTCATATTAAAGCCTAAACCTAACTTGCTTGTATATTAAATATCTGTTGTTAATGGAAGTCATGACTCGGCACATGCTAAATGAAATTATATAATGTTGTTTTAAACCAATTCAATGTCCATTTGTACTAGCATGTCATTTAACACAACGGCAACATGATGCGAGCCTAGAATAGTTTAACTTCAGCAGTTTTAAATCGCTTGTTAGTTCACCTGCTTGATGAAGGAATTAAGCTTCTTAAGAAACCTTGATGTTCTGAGACATAACGTCTAGGCGCTACCGTTCTGGAACCTTAGCTGCCACCTACCACTACTGTCTCCATGCTACGTACCTCATAAGGCAAGTTTCATTCATCCGCTCTCAATGTGATAAATCTTGCAATAAGAGCGATATCAGGATTTTAACACTAAGAGATTTAACATTTTTGTAATCAGCAATTAATAACTGGTTTTTGCTGTTACAAAGAAAGTGAATTAATTGAAGTCGATCAAGTGACCCCTAGATTGATGATGTACGCTATTCGAATTCAGGCCGACTTAGGTATGTCAATCAAGCAGTATTAAAGTCACACCATTTTCTGTGACTCACTAAAGTACTCCCAGTCGACCGATCATAGGAATACCACGTCATGCCATATCCACGACAACGCACGGTATATCGTGGAGGAAGTCAACACTGCCACTGCCTGTGTCGATTACTCAATTCATTATGTCGCGTACTAAGACGCGTACCTTGAGCTGTGAACTGCCCCAACCGACCATTCCCATCCACATCTGTCAGGTACAGAATAAATGATCAATTACATATAGCTAATTATGAATCAAATATTAACATCGAATTGTAGATTAAAACTTTGGATTTCTTCACTCCATGCCTGGTGGACCATGTCAAACCCAACATCATGACCAGCAGCACGCCAACAAACCATGCCAAGGATCCACCAGGAAGACATAATGATCAGTTACACGCAGCAGACCACGCCAAGGATCCGTCAGGAAGAAGTTTTCAACCCTATTATAATCTGTAGCACGCCACGGACCACGCAATTGATCCTCAGACATAGCAGACGGAAAGCAATGCTCCCCTTATATTCCTCTCTTAATTTCCCCTCATTAAACACCATGGGCCCCTTATACTCATTACCGCGTTCACGGTGGGCCTTGTATTCAACGATCTGCCAACGCTCATCATTAGGTAGCAACTCGGATTCCCGTGTCACTTCTGTGAACTCTTTGCTTGACTTACCAGGTAATGGTATCAGATACAGACAGCTCCCTAACACCTTTTGTCTGTTCTCATCCGTGAGATGTTTGGCTTCCCCAGCGCATACATACTGTGTATACATCTCGAGGAGAAACACCATTTACTACTGATTCCAGTATCCTCTTCAGGCTTTGGTGAGTAACTTCTGTGAATTCCGTGAAATCAAGAACCTGTTTCGTTTTGCCGGAAATAAACTCCATTCAACCTGCAGAGATTTCATCCTCGTCATATTGGACACTCTTGGTAAGGTAGAGAGACACATTTTGGACATCAATGGTGCCAATCAGATAGTCGGTACATAGTATGACTAGCTGAAATACTTCATATTTCCTTGCGGCTTGTAAGACATCCATAGCGGTATCTCCCTTCAGTTCTATCTGCTCACAGTACAAGAATCTGCAAACAGAAGAAGCACAATATCTCAAATTACTATCATAGATAACATATCTTATAGCATTACCTGAGAAAACCTTAAACAAATTAAAATAAGTGAAATGTAGTATCCGATTTTTTTTATTTTAGTATATGCATTGGATTTTCTCTGTTCTACAGGAATAACATCTCGAACCAACTTTAGCATTGGGTTGAACACTTCTGGCTCTACGTCTTCCACCGTGTTATTGCCCTCCCGTTCTTCTGTCAACATGGCCTCAAATATCGGCGAACCGCATACCAGCACTAATGTGTGGGCAATTATCTTCTCTGGATTGACCTTGCCTACAAGTAAGGTCACATTACTTGCATATTTACCCTCATACATAATTGATTGTCTCTCTTGAAGTGACAGTTCGGTTCTCCAGTCACGTGCCTCCAGTCATGCGATGCTGTTACAGCAGATCACCTGGCAATGACAATGGTAGGAAATAATCAAAGGTTGATTTTAGAAACGAAGTTTGTTAAATCATTCAATGTAATTAGATAGTTTGGGTCAAAAGAAACCGATTGGTTTAAACAGCCCATTTCATGGATGTTAATCCTAAACAAAGCCTTACCTCTAGAGCTGTGTATACATTTATGCTATGTAGTAATCTATCTAGAGCTGCACTTGACACATCCTCGATATAAGTCCTTCGGATAACAACCTTCAACTTTATTTTACGAGAGGTAGGTGATCATAATGCTCAACGTGAATCATGACGTGTTTGCTTATGCTCAATTGTCCGTTCGCAATAACGGAGTGTCCCAATTCCGCAGTATTGACCAAGGATATAATGATCAACTAGAGACATTGACACTTCCTTTTAGCGAGGGATACGCAATGTACATCACACAAGAAGAGCTGAATCTCCGTATAGATGAATTTGATGATGAGAGAGATAAACTGGTTATATCTGGTGATTGAGATGACGAGTTTGTGATACCTTGATTATGGTGTTGGGCTGGGGTATTTGGTGATTCTAACGATGAGCTAATTGTATTTTGTGACTGCAATGATGAGCTAATGATATCGGGTGATTTTAGTGGTAATGACCTCGTCATATCTCTGGTGATTGTGGATATGAGCTGATTCATATCGGGTGATAATGATGATGAGCTTGTGATATGCGGTGATGCATGTGGGGTTGATAGGACATAACACAGCCAGCTTAACACATGTCATAACGCAGCCGACTTAACACATGTCATAACGCAGCATGCTTAGCACAGGTCATAACGCACCGGGCTAAACAAATTTTATAACGCCGCAAGCTAAACGTATGTCATAACGCGAAAGGCTCATGTTATAGTGCACAACACGTATCACAACCACACTCGTCCAAACGAAATAATACGCAAAGCCGATTGTGGGAATAGCATCAATTACAAGGGTTGCTAAAAAGGTTGCAATGACTAGATGACTGTTATGCTTTCAGTAAATAATGATTTCTATGAATATATTTAATGGAGAACTGGGTATGTGTTGAATTTGGATTTAACCGAAAGACGACCATTTTACTTATTACTCAACTAGTTGGTGGTTATGTGTACACGTGCTATGCGCGTAATAGTTGCGTTCTATGGGAGTACAAGCTAATGTGGACGAGAAACACTGAAAAGCATTCTATCCGAAAGTTTGCTGTCTATGTATGGAGGGTGGTTTGTTTTAGATTCTTTCCGTTGTTGAGAATATATTATCATAATGCCACTCGTCATATCGTTTCCTTATGGAACAGGTCTTGATTCCATATAGGGAGACACCTCCCAGTTAACGTTACAAGTTCTATAAGCTTCATACGAGAACAGTCTGACCAACTCTAATAGACTACTGTTTTTGCTGAAATTGAAAACAACAACAGTCGTAAACACTTGATATTACTTAATTCTCTTCTGCTTCGCGAACAGATAACAAACGTAGCGCTCACCAGCACCACTCACCTGTACTTGATTTACCCCACTCACCTGTACTTGATTCTCACTAATCAGATGCACTTGATTCCCCCACTCACCTGTACTTGATTTACCTCCACTATCCTGCACTTGATTCTCACCAATCAGATGCACTCGATTTACCCACTCACCTGTACTTGATTTACCTCCACTCACCTATGGGTAAATCAGCTGGTTATATCTGGTGATGTTAGTGATGACTTGATAAAAACTGGTGATGTATTGCGGTTATGAGCAGGATATATCTGGTGATTATTGTGGTGATAAACTGGTGATAAATGGTGATGATTGTGTATATGAGCTGGTGATATCTGGTGATTGTGTAGACGATCTGGTGATATCTGGTGATTGTGTAGAGGATCTGGTGATATCACGTGATTGTGTAGACGATCTGGTGATATCTAGAGATAATTGTGGAGACGGCCTGGTGATATATGTTGTTTGTGGAGACAAGCTGGATATATCCAGTGAACTTGTGGTATCCAGTAATTGATGTGATGAGCTGATTCATATCGGGTGATAGTGATGATGAGCTGGTGATATCTGCTGATCCGTGTGGTGATGAGCATGTGATATCTGGTGATGATAGTGGAGATGAGCTGGAGGAGGTCGAGACAAGCAAACGCTGTTATTTTTCTCGTATTATTCACTTGTAGCGTAAGTTATAATATAACTGAATAGTTAAACGGTGTGCCAGATATAGTACTATGACAAACGCCCCCCCGTCAGTATTTCGATTCGATTCCGTGCCCGTGGCGTGTGCGGCGTGGGACCAGCTTCTTGAAGATCAAACACGTGCCTCGAAAAATCGCCGAAATCGCATTATGTTATGGTTTAATATGGTCTTTAATTATCTTTCACCACTAAAGCATGGTTTCTTATAAATTTCTGCCGGGTTTTAATTGCACTAGACCACTTATTTTATTCGCAACTGCCTCTCAAACTTTCACAAAAACTCCTATCTAAATACATGTAAGTCGACATATTCCGCTTTAGCTTGTCTCCACATATCAACAGTAACTAAGGTGGGCGGAGCTTGGCGAAAGGTCAATGAAAGAGAAGCCTAAATGAAGCCAGTGCGTCAGCTGAAAATGCATTGATAGCTTTTCAGAAAAAGTTATTTTTTCACACCGATTGGTATAACATTGGCCGATAAATAATGAGTTAATACAATTTTACAGATTTCAAAAAAAACGTTTTCGTCTAAATTAATGTACCAGAATCTGTAAACTTTAAACGATCAACGTGTTTTCCACAGAGTTACCGGAACTGACGTCATCGACATCCATGATTATTTTAAGATGCTACAGACGCTGTCACGGACAACAAACAATATTTTTATTACCTTAGGGCGTGCAAATCCTCACATTTTTTAAAACATTTTTAATTGAGGCACTTGGGAAGACTATAGATTTGTGTGCAATTGTTAATACGACTGGATTGTGTTTCAAAATAATGTACATTTGGTAAGGATCGGATGACTATCCAATAAGATATTCGAGATACAACATGTATTCATTTTCCATGTCCTTGACATTTGTTTAAGGTCCAGATCAAAACAAAACCTCTGGGCTCTACACATCGTAAATGTCGTCCATGAAAAAATGTACAAACATTGAACAAACAGACATGCAAACGGGATATATCAACATAATATGTTTTTTTGCCATGTTAGGATGTGTCCGACTTGTAAACCGTGACAGGACGATGACGAGCTCGCTGATTCTTCTCCTTCGTCTCGTCGCCCTCCTTGCCGGTTGATTTGAAGATGTTGATGATGACACTTATGTCGATGACGACTATGATAATATGGATGATGATGTAGACTACTATGATGATGATTACTTCACATAGGACTGTGGCGATGTTATTACTCATGTAAACGAAGATGATTTGGTTGCTGTTGCTGCTGATGTTGTTGTTGGTGATGATGATGAGGATGATGATGATGAGGATGATGATGCAGGTGAGGCAGCAGCCCAAGCCCGTTGTGGCGGATCACGTTACAGGTGCTCGCATCCTATTATCCCCTTTAAGCTTAAAGTAATTCATTTTCATCATAACTATGACATGACATCTTTTCTCCTGACACTTTAACTTGTTTTCAGCGAACATACCATTTTGTGTCATGTAGCTCGTCGAGATCATCCAGGTCGACCTCGCGTTAACATGTCAGCCAGATCCAGCAAGACGAACTCGTACCCCTCCCGCTCTGGCACACGTCTCTCATCCAGCTACACGTGCGTATCCTCCCTTACAATTAAGAGAGGGAAGCTATATAAGTTTGGAACATTTTGATAAAAACTTATTATAGTATATAATATCATTATGCGGATTCATCATAACGGTAAGCCCTTCCATATATCATTTTGCGGATTCATCATAACGGTAATCCTTTTCATACATCATTATACGGGATCATCATGGTATCGGATCAGTTCGCACCCGGGTCAGTTCGCCCCCGCGTTTGGACGGCGGCCAGCACATTTGTCCCGGCCGTCGAGTCGGGACGATATGCTTCTCGAACAAAACGCGTACAGATACAAAAACCGAGCACCAGAAGAATGTGTCGTTTATTTTATGTATGGCAGCATAAGTTATAATTGATCACTTCTTAAAATTTAGTAAAATAAAACGAGAATACGAAGTAAATAGAGGTATACGAACTTTAAGCGCACACAAAAATACATATAACTCAATACGACACGGGCTCTTTATTCAACACGAATACGAAATAAATAGAGGATTATTAACTATAGGCAAGGGCGAACTGACCCGGGGGCGTACTGATCCGCAACCGATCATCATAACGTTAAGTCCTTTCATATCTCAATATAAGGGAACATCAATGCACTACGACAACGACCACTACGACTTCAACGACGATGGTGACTACGACACACGAGAGTGAAGGACTTAATATATAACAAGCAATTTAATGAAGGAAACAGCTGTGAATAAAATGAAAATGCTCATCATCATGGCGTTATGTTCATCAGTGATTTCATTGTAGTTTTGATGAAGCTGTGCAGATTCAAGGTCCGTGTTACATTAATCATTAGCCAGGGGTAGAGTGCGGTTGTGATTGGAGGGGGGAGGGTATGATGACAGCGTATGCTGACAGCTGATCATTAACGAAGGAAAAACGCCGCGTTAACTTCCGATGGGGATTTTGCTATAACTTTAATGCGTTCATAACCATAAACTCTTAGGATGCGGTTGACGCAATTCGTGACAACAATTTATCTGCTATTTGATCTAAGAGCGCTTGGCAATGATACATGTTTTGATATAACATGTCAAATATGGAAGTTTGCTATTGATTAAAGCCACCCAAAAAAATTTAACATTTTTTAACAATCGGTCGATAATTGGCTGCAACACAGACCGGATAGCGAGGGGGTTTCCTCATGCAGCTGCCACACTGATCAGAAGGCGAGGGGGTTTCCTCATCATGCAGCTGCCACACTGACCAGACGGCGAGGTTGATTCCTCACCATGCAGCTGCCACACTGACCAGAAGGCGAGGGGGTTTCCTCATCATGCAGCTGCACACTGACATCATGCAGCTGCCACACTGATCAGAAGGCGAGGGGGTTTCTCATCATGTAGCTGCCACACTGACCAGACGGCGGGGGTTTCACTCACCACACTGCAGCTTTTTCCCTCATCACTGCCACACTGACCCAGAAGGCGAGGGGGTTTCCTCATCATCATCACACTGACCAGAAGGCGAGGGCCACACTGACCAGACGGCGAGGTTGGGGGTTTTCCATCATGCATGCAGCTGCCACGAGGGGGTTTCTGAGCTTTCAGAATCATGCGAGGGGCGAGGGGGTTTCCTCATCATGCAGCTGCCTCACCATGACTTTCACACTGACCAGAGGCGAGGGGGTTTTCCTCATCATGTAGCTTTCACACTGACCAGACGGCGAGGGGGATTTCATCAGCTCACACTGCCAGCTGGGGGTTTCCTCACATGCAGCTGACCAGACACGCAGCTTTCACACTGAGACGGGGGGGTCCTCATCATGCAGCTGCCACACTGACCAGAAGGCTAGGGGGTTTCCTCACAATGCAGCTGCCACAATGACCAGACGGCGAGGGGATTCCTCATCATGCAGCTGCCACACAGACTGACCAGAGGGCGAGGGGTTTCCCTCATCATGCAGCTGCCACACTGACCAGACGAGTGCATTGCTACACCATGCAGCAACCACACAGACCAGTCGGCGAGGGGATTCCTCACCATGCAGCTGCCACAGTAGAACTTCACAAAACAGTTGGGAAGATCTGATAGTAGATTCTGATGATGTCATTGGTGTATTCATCCGCAGTCTATGGGCAAAAACAGCGGCAACACGACGTGACCAGACATATCAGCTCGATGCAACTTTGCGACCAGCACTACCATCACACTGTGTATGGTAACATCTATGTGATTAGGATTGGCGACACATCGTGTGTCATTGCACTGCAGGGAGATGTGTGAGTTATGGAGCAATGAGCTCGGGTAGCTTGAACGTCAAGAAAGTACTATATGTTGTTCCCTCTCAGGAAGATTCGGGTCTCTTCGACACAGCTCGCCATACGCTTCTATAGTTGACTCTACTCAGATCCACCCCATCATCCTTCACACAAACCATCCATCTCTTTCTCGGCCTTCCTCTCGCTCTCCTGTCTGCCTCTGTTCATTCAATTAATCACAAAGAGCCATTATAGCTGAAGAATGTACATATATGTATATATATTTTTTTTATATAAGACCTTTCTTGTGGGGCATATACAATTTTATGGGGCATTCCGAATGCCCCACAATCTATTGAGGTTTTTCTATCTTCTCTGACTTCTTGGAACATTGTCATTTGCTTTTCTCATAAGGATGTTTTATTTCGAAATCGACGTTGAAGCGCAATATTGCATCAATGCGCTGCTGCCACCTAGTGGATGACTGTGAAAACAATCTCTGCGAGAGCTTTCGTGTGGAGGCGTGAACGCGTGGAATAACATCCGCTTTATGACATGTGCTCTGGTGAAGTCTTGAAAGTAAAGTGGTGAGTATCCTAGACTTATACGAGTTTATTATTGATCAAAACGCAGTTTGCAGGCGGCAAGTTTTAATGCGGGAAACTTAACATTGTATTCTATACAAGTTTATGGGTATCAGTACTAGCGGGTATCAGCTTGTTCTGTTGTTGGACAGACAAACCTATCCGAATTTAAAAGGCCATTTAGTCCGTTTCGTTAGGTCGGCCACACGCCGCGCCGATCTCGCTTGGACAAGGCCGTTTGGTAGTCTCAAGTTAATACATCTGAATACATCGGTACGATTATCTCTTTTGTGGGACCAAGAATGAAGCGGCACGGTCAATTTAAAGACACCATGTAATCAGCTTATGTTCCCTGAGAAATCTTCCAACGCCATAGCTTCGGTGCAATGGTAACGTTCCGCGTCGTCAACTTGGGGAGTTTTCATTTTGTCATTTTTTACCTGGACAGTTACCGCTGCGTATGATGATTGACGCCTGCTGTGAAGTGACTGAAGAGTATATATTTTAATTACCGTTCGACCGAAGCTACGTTGGAGAGGGATGAGGAACGGGGTTGGGCAGTTACGGTGCTACACATTTAACTCGGTCACGAGAAATGGAATAATAAAAATGCTTTGGGGTATCTGAATGTTATCTCGAGCAAACACTGAAGCCTTTCAGCGTCTTTCAATGTGCAGCCGAGCGTTTAAGACAGAATAATCAGTAACCGTACAGCACTGATCCATACGCCAGTTTCGTGAGGCCAATGCAAATCCCTGTGCTTGTTACATGTCAGTATGCATTGTCTCAATAACTAGCCAGCGTCATGACATTGATGTAAGATCGAAATAGTTGCAGGAGGTATGTGACATGTATCCCATTTTATATACCATATATGATGCATCCACGACAACTCAGTAACTGATACAGAAATGATCAAGAATGTATCTGGTGTTTTTTACCATATACATTTATATCAGGACTGCCATCAAGGTAAAATGATATACTAAGCACAATCTGAATTAGTCACTGCATATTTTGACAATTGTTCATGTCAATATCTTGGTATTGCAACCGCATAGACTGTCTTTTTGTGTAAACAATTCATTATGGACAATTCACTTAGTGATTAAGCAGATTGAGAACCTATCACCCCTTCACATCCTCTCTCCCTTTTGCCCTCAAGAAGTTTCCTGTTACTGACCTTCATTTGGCCCTGATGTTCTGCAGTGGGAGAGACAGCAGTATGGTAGTTTGGTCTGGTTCAGGACTAGGTTACTGAGTATTTTAGTCGAACTACGTGGTAGAGCCATTAGAAGCAGCACTTATAAATATTTGCCATTTGTCATATATCCATATAATCACAGCCACAGCTGGATAATGCTTCAGCAGTTGGAAATTATGTTATTTAAACCCATGTGTGTGCATGATGGTACATGAGGTGGTAGTAGTACACGGTCAGTGGCTGATCTGTAGTTGGGCAGTGACCAATGGTGAAATGCATCATTGAAGCTTCCATGCGGAGTATTGATGGATATATACTTTTGTTTACTGCTTACAGCAGACTAACTTTTCAAAATAAATTGTGTATGTTGTCTCTCGAAGTGCTCAATAGGGACACCACTCATTAATGGCCATCCAATGGTATCACATAACCAATGGTAGTTGGTGTGGCCAACGATAAAGTTATTGGCGCATTGCGTTTGAAAGTCTGACGAAACGTTTGGTTACAATTCTCCACCAGCTGGCATATACTGATATAACCAGGTCGGCCCAACAAGCGGCATTTGGTTCCCGATATCAAGCTTCCATGTTTCTATGCGTTCATTGGCACGCCCGTGATTCTGACACACTACATCCTCTCTTAATCAGTTAATCCTATCTTACGTTTCCCACTAGTACTCAGCGCCGTTTGTTTTCCAACCCCTTTACTTTGCCAGTTCTCGCTGCGCAGTAGTTAGCTGCGCCGCCTATCAAGTATTGACCCACAGGTTGATGGTCAATCCCAAGGTATGACAAGCTGACTGACTATGCGTGACGCGGATGATCACATTAAATGGCAGTCCCATCTCTGAAAGGGGATGTACCAGCGGCTCTTGTTTCGCAACCCGGGTTGTTGCCAAGTGTCCATGCATCAGAATCATCCGCATCCATCACCGTCACGATATCTCCTCGTTGTTGAAAGTGACGTGAACCCCAATATTACCATTCCAAACACCTTCAGCTGGCATCCTGAGCAAAATCTGTCTATATGATGGAAAGAACCACAGAGCCAATTTGCGTAGACGCCATTTTTTTAAAATTTGGATTAGCCTGCGTCCTCAGTAGCCAATGTTCAAATTCCTCACTATCATTGTTGTGTGACTTAGAAGGGTCAGGAAGTATTGAGCAGTTATGCGCAGCGCGGCGGTTCCCAATCTGTTCCAACCGCCGTGTGACTGACTGGCCTATAGCTGACCTAATTTGAGTGAGTTCCCTATATAAGGATTGTGTGACAAGAACAACTTTTCCGTCAGTGCTGGTGTCTTATTTCTCATGTTTGATGGCCTGATAACAATGTCCTTATAATAAACTCTGGTATAATGAACGGCATTTGTAGTGGCCTTATAGGAG
>CM067347.1:19707488-19727593 GCA_034190875.2 Urechis unicinctus
CTCTGTTGTTAATGAAAGTCATGACGCAACACGTGCGAAATGAAATTATAAAATGTTGCTTGAATATTCACATTTAATCGCCAGCAATCGATGGGCTGGGTTTTTAAGATCAATTTCGACGATTTCATTGTCCGTTTGAGCCATTTTTCATTCAACACAAGGGCAACATGGCGCGAACCAATTATAGTTTCACTTTATCGCTTGTTAGTTCACCTGCATGACAAAGGAATTAAGCTTCTTAAGAAACCTTTGCTGTTCTGAGGATTCACGTCTAGGCGATATGGTTCTGGAACCTCAGCTGCCACCTCCCAGCGCTGTCTCCATGCTATGTTCCTCATGAGTTTCATTCACCCGCTCACAATATGTTAAGTTGCTAGTGATGATGTACTCAGTGCGAATTCAGTTCAGACCGACTTATGTATGTCAATCAAGCTCATGGCATTTTTGAAGTCACTCCGTTTTCGGTAGTCGAACTATCATAGCGATTCCACATCATGTCATATCCATGACAACGCACGTTATATCATGGAGGAAATCATCGACAGCTCCTGTCTATTTCTATCAATCGATTCATCATTTCACGTACCACGACGACTTCACTGCAGCTAGTTCCCTTCACCGACCGACCCATCCTACTCACGTGTGTCAGGTGTAGAACAAATGCATGAGGAATTACACATAGTTAATTATTAAAAAAACATTAGCATTTTTTTGCTTCGTCAGCCATTGGATTTATTCACTCCTTGCACTTTTTGTCAATGTAAAGCATGATTCATGTTAAACAGAGATAATGTAATTACAGCTGATCTGAATACAAACATGAGAGGAGAATCGATGAACACGCTATGATATCTTACATATAGTCAACAACAGAGGAGCAGCCTAAGTAGAGGATATTATCTCTGCTATTTGACCTTCATCTACAGTAGTCTTATTGCCAGGTGTCTGTCTGAACGTGAATGTGACGCCGCCAACCTCAACAGTCTCCTGTCCTTCTCTTCCATATCGATTATGACTACCCTTATATTCTGTTGTTATTCTGTAGAATTGGCCTGCGGGAATGCGAACGCGTTCAGGGAAACGGACGTCGTGAGTGAAATTTAATGTTTCCTTTATAACCACATTGCCGGTGTCCGCCAGCACTTCACCCTCATCATCCATCAGCTTCACAACAACAGTGGCATCCACACCATAACCAGCATACAGACTGACACCAGCGATCCACACGCTCCTGCTGCACTGGAAATCAATGGCATACGTTCCTGCTCCTCTCCATACCATATATGTCATTATATCCATGAATCTGTTCACCCTGTATTCTTCTCCTGACTTCTCTACATTCAACAACGTGCCTCCCTTGTATCCTTCTCTTGGTTTGCGCTTCTCCACATTAAATACCATGGGTCCCTTATACTCAAAACCGTGTTCACGGTGGGTCTTGTATTCCAAGATCTGCAAACGCTCGTCGTTAGTTAGCAACTTGGACTCCCACGTCACTTCTGTAAACTCCTTGTTGGACATATCAGGAAAGCGTATCAGATACAGACAGCTCCCTAACACCGCTCGTCGGTTTTCATCTGTAAGAGGTTTGGCTTCAGCAGAACACTGCGTATCGGCCCAGCGCAGACAGGCTGTGTATACACCTCGCAGTGAAACGCAGTTAGTCACGTCAGATTCCAGTATCCTCTTCAGACTTTGATGAGATACAGCAGTAAATTCAGTGGAATCAAGAACATGTTTTGCGTTGTGGGAAATAAAGTCAATACAACCAGCAGAGAGTTCATTCTCGTCATATTGGACACTCTTTGTAAGGTAGAGACACACATTGTGGACATCAATGTTGGCCATCAGATAGTCGGAGCATTTAATCACCAGCTGAGACACTTCATATTTCCTAGCGGCGTGTAAGATATCCATAGCGGTATCTACCTTCAGTTCTATCTGCTCACAGTACAGGAATCTGAGAACAGTAGGAACATAGCATGTCAATATAGCAGTATAGAAAACATATCTTCAAGCATAATTTTTGAAATCCGAAACAATTTTATATAGGCGAAATATAGTATCCGATCACCTTATTTAAACAATTTTATATAGGCGAAATATAGTATCCGATCACCTTATTTAACTTATGTATTTGATTAATCTCTTCTACAGGAATAACATCTCTAAACAATAAACTAACTTAAGTACTGCGTTGAACACTTCCGGCTCCACATCCTCTACTACGATATCGCCCTCCCGTCCTTCTGTCAACATTGTCTCAAATACCGGCGACCCACACACCAGCACAAACCTGTGTGCGGCTATCTTCTCTGGATTGTCCTTTCCGACCTATAAGGTCACATCACAGGCATATTTGCCCTCATACATGTATCTTTGTCTCTCTTGTAGTGACAATCCAGTTCTCCAGTCACGTGCCTCTTCTGACGCCATGATGTTTCCAACAGTTGTCCACCTGGCAATGAAATTAAATAATCATGAATTCTGGTGAGGGAGTTGGGGTCTATTGAGGTCAACTGATTGGAACAGCCATCTTGTGTACAAATATATGCCCAGAAGTACGTTAGCTAGCTCTGCACTTGACTCAAACATACAAGATAATCCCTGGGGGGCACTTGGCCTTATTCTGGATAGGGGTGTGCCGCGGGACCTCGAAAACCCGTACCCGTCGTACAAGGTTAAAATGGCCAAAAGCATACCCCGTCGTACAAGGTATTATGCGAATGTTTAACCCGTCGTACACATTGAAGCTGAAAAACATACCCCGTCGTACAAGTATGAGGCCCAAAAACCCGTCGTACAAGTCGAGAGGCCGAAAAAACACATCCCGTCGCGCGGCACATATATTCTACCTCTATACCCCGGGGAGATAATCCTTCTGATAGCGATGATATCTGGTGATGGTGGTGATGAGCTGGTGATATCCGGCGATTCTGGGGATGAGCTTCATATATCCGTTGATTGTGGGGATGAGCTGTTAATATCCGGTGATTGTGAGGATGAATTTATGACATCTGGTGATTGTGGGGTTGTTATGAAAATATCTGCTGATTGTTGGGGTGAGAAGATGATATAGGGTAATTGTAGGGGTGAGCTAAATTCGGTCATTATGAGAAGATTATATCTGGTGATTGTTGGGTTGAGCCGATGAATTAAGGTGATTGTGGTATTAGCTAAATCGGTCTGAGCTAATAATACCTGGTGATTGTGGGGATTAGCTGGTGATACCCAGTGATGATGGGGATGAGCTCGTGATATCCGGTGATTGTTGGGATATGATGAAATTATCTAGTGCTTGTGATGATGAGCTGATGTTGTCTGGTGATTGTGGGGATGAGCTAGTGATATTAGGTGATTGTCGGGATGAACCGGTAATTTTAACCAGTTATTTTGAGGATGAGCTGATGATATCTGGTGATTTTGGGGTTAAACCGGTGTTTTCTGGTTATTTGTGGGATGGGATGATGATATCTGGTAATCGTGTGTATAAACCGCTGATATTCGGAGACTGTGGGGATGAACCGGTGATATCCGGCGATTGTAGCGATGGGACAAAGATATCAGGTGATTGCTGGGATGATCTGATGATATCTGGTGATTGTTGAGATGAGCTGACGATTTCTTGTGATTGAGGGGATGATACCTGGTGATTAAAATGGGTCATGAGCTAATTGTATCTGGTGATTGTGGACATGAACCGTTGGTATCCGGTGATTATTGGATAGGGCTGTTGATATCTGGTAATCGTGGGGTTTAGCTGGTAATGTCTGATGATTGTGGGGTTGAGCTGGTGAAATCCAGTGATTGTGGGGATTAGTTGGTTTTATATGGTGATTGTGGGAATCAGCTGATGTTATCCGGTGAGTGTGGTATTTGCTGGTGATATCCAGCGATGGATATGATGATGATATTTTTATCTATGTGATTATTGCGAATATGTGCTGATTGTGGGGAAGAGCTGATGTTATATGGTGATTGTTGGGACGAGTTAGTGATACGTAGCTGTTGTGGTTATGAGCTTGTGATATTTGGCAATAACTGTGGAGATATATGGTGGTTAAGGAGCCAAACTGGTTATTTAAGGTGATTGTGATATTTAGCTTGTAATATATGGTGGTTGTGATGTCTATGAAATGACAGTGGAATATAATACAGTCTTGACTAGAATTGAACTTGACAGAATTTGGACTGGACCCAAATCGGACTTGACTTAAAATGAGCCTGACCAAAGATTGGACCTGACGCAAATCGTGATCGAACGGCGTTTAGAGACATGAAGAAGCATTTATAATTATTTCCCGTATGATACTTGAAACATAATTCAATTGCCCCGAATCCACGGGAGTCACGTTGATATGCGCTCTCAATGAGAGAGAGAGTTTCAAAGGGTTGTATTTAGCCGTAGCCATTTAAAGGGTGCTTTTGGGTTTTTATTGACATTTTGTTATTTTCAACTTTTTATTTAAATTATAGATGAGTGCTCCTGTTGTAGAGTGTAGAAAATTGCTTGATTGAAGGTTTCTCGCACTCCAGTGCATTAGAGAAAGATATTAAGATAGCCCTTGAGATTCCTGGATAGTACGTGCTAATGAACAGTTAAAGTAAAGTTGCGCAAACAATGAGGTTAGTGAAGATGATATTTGTTTCTTGATGGCAGGATTTGATATTACTAGTACTCTTATGACTGTGGACATGTAATGATGTGTTATGTTTTATTGTTAAATGTTGGGAGGGGGAGGTGGGGTGGAGTTGGGTGTGGGGGTGTAGTAGCTAGGGGGAGAGGGAGTCGTGTGTATGCTGTTGAGTTGTCTATGTTATTGCGCTTTATGATGAGATTATACCCGTTATGACGTAAATGATGTTGATGCTAGAATTGAGAAATTGCGGAGGAAATCGTGTCATGGATGTATTTTATAAGGTGTGTGTGGATTGCACTTTCGTTTAGTATGTGTTGTGTTGTATATACTGTTTATTTAGTTGTGTCAGTAGCTGCTGCATTTGTGTGTAGTTGTATTGGCATTGAATGAAGTGTGGTGTATTGTCTCAGACACTTGGCAGTGGGGACAGTGCAGATGCGTGTCTGTCTGGATGGTCGATAAATGATAGTGGTGGTGGTGGGTTGCATTGGCATACGTTGGTGTATATAGCTTCGGTGTGGCTATCTTTGTTAGTGGCTGAAAAGAGTGGGCTTGTACTTTTGTTTCGTATTTAAGTTTCTGATAATTGTAGATGTACTGGTTAGTTACCACGGTTTACTTGCATGGCTGCTGCTGTTGATGTATGTTTTATGGATTTGTTAATGATTCGGTGCGCTTTGTTTAGTAAGATGTGGAGTTCGTGAATTTGGTTTTGATCAGCTGTTATGAGAGCTGGGGCTGCGTAATTGAAGAGTAGCTTGATATTTGCATTGTATATGATCGGTTGCTTGTGTTTGTTTGCTCCCTTTGTTTTAGCGTTATGTGTTTCATGAGGTTTATGTATTTGTGAGCTTTTGTGATAATATATTCTAAGTGTTGATTCTATGTCCTATGTTTGGTGAATATAATTACCCAGAATTTGTGTTTGTTTACGTTCTGTAGTAGGTGTTGTTTCACTTATACTTATGTTGCTCTGTTTTGTAGGAGTAGCCAAATTTGATGGCCTTTGTTTTGTTTGATGATAATGTTATGCCCCGTTATTGTTGCATTGTTTTGTCTAGTGTTGTCGTGGGTTTTCCTGTCTGTCATAGTCCTATATCAACTGAAACCTGATTGTATGATGCTTATGATATTGTGTTTGTTGAGGTACCACAAGTCTATTGTTGATAATTGCATTGCATATGCATGATGTTAGTGCTGTAGGTCTGTAAGAGGTGGTTGGTTGTGGTTTTAGTAGTGGGATGATAGTGCTTTGTTTCAATTGTGTGGGGTATTTCCTTTGTTGCCAAAGTTGGTTGAGTATTTGTAATGTTGTTTCTTTGGCTGAGGGTGCAGGAGTAGCTGATGTGGTCTAGGCCTGCTGGAGTTTTGCCAAATGTTTATTTTGCTTTGTTTTAAAATTGTTTTAGTTATTGATTGTTTGTATCTGTACTTGATAAAGTCTTGTGGGAGTAGAGTGTGTTGTGCTTTGTTTCTTAGTTTATTTCCTGTTGCTATAAAGTCTTAGCATTCTCTAGTCCACAATTGGTTTTTTTTTTTTTGGGGGGGGGTGGGATTTGGAGTAGTTGTTGTTGTTGTGTCTTTTAATATGTTATGTATGGCTGTTTCTAGATTATTGTATGAAGTGATAGGTTCTGTGTTTATGAGTGTTGGTGTGATATGTTGTTGTGAGAATTTGTGCCAGTTTGGGTTTTCATAGTCTTTATAAGGTGTGCTTTGTTCTTTGTTGTTGTTTCCATGATGAGTTGATAGTTGTATAGTTGTAATGTTGTCGTTGTAGAATGATGTTGATATATTCTTGTAAGTTAACCCAGAGGAATTTGTGAGCAATGTCTGCTATAGTGAATGTGAGTTCTGATGTTGATATGCATGTGTTCCCCATATATGTGGTGGATTTGTTGTTAAATAGTGCAAGGTTGTGAGTATCTATAATGTGAAGCAATGGCAGAAATATGACGTGCCTCCAGTTATGGTTCAATGATAGAACTGTTATCTCTGGGTTAAGGGTGGCGAGTAATACATCTTGACTTCATTGCATGCAACTTCTCACATTATCCTGACCACTTTGCTTAATATGTGTACATGTTGATTGTTTCAGGGAAGAAGGAAGTTCATAAGACACAGCTGCCAATGGGAGGTTCCCTACTTAAAAGTTGGAACAAAAATTTTGCCTTATACCACCCCTTTAGTTATGCTTGAAATGTCATTATTCATGTGTATTTCTAATGAGCAGCTCAAGTTCCAAATGACTGTGCCACAAACTCTTAATTATGCTTGAAATGTCAATAAACATGCAAAATTGTCATACAAGTGACCGTTTTTAATCACTATATAGACAATATTTCACAAACCCAGTTTATTCTGTTAATGATGCAATAATATTTCATCATAGCTTTTGACAGTAAAAACGATTTTAAAACCATGTTTGCCCATGGCCTCACTGTTAAGACTATGTTTACCAGTGGCCTTCCTTGTTCCATAGCTGTGATATTATTATTGGTTGACCTGCATTTTCAATCCAACGGCATTTATACAACAAATCATGGTCATATGCTACCTGATCGCCAGGGAGAACTATGAATGTATCACTATAACAGATGATATAATCAGAAATAATAGAGATAATAATAATCGTACTACCGCTATGTTATCTCTATTATTTCTATTTATTTATATCATCTGTTATAGTAATACATTCATTGTTCTCTGCACTGGAAGTCAATGTCAGACGTTCCAAAATTCCATTTTTAAACCCTTGAATCTCTGTACCTTCCATTCTCGCCTTGGTTTGGTCTTCTCCATTTTAAACAACATGGTCCCCTCATACTCATAGCCATGTTCACGATGTACGATATACTCATAGATCTGAAAACCTTCTTCAGAAGTAAGTAAATTGGACATCCTTGTGACTTCCATAAACTCTTTGTTGCACATATCAGCAAAGCAGATCAGATAAAGACAGCTCCCTAACATGGATCTCCTGTTTTCATTAAAGAGAACTTTAGTTTCAGCAGCACAACGGGGTGAAACACGGTTAGTCAAGCCAGTTTCAAGTATCATCTTAAGACTTGTGTGGGATATATGGGTGAATTCAGTGGAATCAAGAACATGTTTTGTGTTGCGGGAAATAAACTCCATACAACCTGCAGACAGTTCATTCTCGTCAAACTGGACACTCTTGGTAAGGTAGAGACACACATTGTGGACATCAATGATGTCCATCAGGTAGTCGGTACATTTTACCACAAGCTGAGACACTTCATGCTTCCTTGCGGCTTGTAAAACTTCCAAAGCGTTATCTACCATCTATCTGCTCACAGTACAGGAACCTGAAAACAGAAGGAACACAACATCGGGATTTACTATCATAGAAATCATATCTTTAAGCATAACCTTGGAAAACCGTAAACAAATTGAAATAAGAGATATATAGCATGTGATTTCCTTATTTTACTATATGTATTTGTTTCATCATTTGTACCGAAATAACACATCCAAACAATAAACTAGATTCAGCACTGCGTCGAACTCTTCCAGCCCTACGTCCTCCACAATATCTCCCTCGCCTCCTTCCGACAACATGGCCTCGAATTCCGGGAAACCACACACCGGCACAAATCTGTAAGTGTCTATCTTATCTGGATCGACCTTGCAAACCTTGAAGGTCACATCACAGGCATATTTACCCTCAATCATGAATCGTTGCCTCTCTTAAAGTGACAGTCCGGTTCTCCAGTCACCTGCCTCTTCTGACGCCATGATGTTAAAGACAGCTGTTCACAGCAATGGCAATCATGGCAAGTTAACGGCGGATGATTGGCGAAACTTTATTTGGGTAGAAGCATGAAATCTGGCGAGGGAGTTTAGGACTATGGAGGTTGATTGTTTGGAATAGCCAATTTCGTTGGCGTCAATTACAAAGAAAGCAATGTAACCTAACCTCGGGAGTTATGTACAAAAATACGTCAAGGAGTAATCTAACAAGATCTGCACTTGACTGAGACATTCGCGATAAATGTCATCCACAAAACGACCTTCAACTTAAGTTGACAAGAGGTAGATGATCATAACACTTGTAGGATTGGCGACACATCGTGTGTCATTGCACTGCAGGGTGAATTCAATCCTAGTGCATTTCAATAATGTTTGTTTTCAAACCGCCATTTGGTGTCGCCTTAATGAGTTGTGCATGCTGATGCTCATACTGCCGTGATGTAGACACAGACCATTGACCTTATATGCATCTAAAATTGACGTTGACGGTAATGGTGGCTGTAAGGGAAAATGTCTATACATAATCATGATGGTGACGATGCTCAAATCAAATTGATGTGGTATCGTTAGCCATGAACGGTTTAATATTCTGATACACATTATGCTAGTTGTTGCATCTTTGTGGTTGATAAAATACAGGTTTGTGGTTTGTGAATACTTATCTATTTCAAATAGCTGTCATCATCATCATCGTCATCATCATCATCCTCATCCCGTTGTTCCCTCTCAGGAGGGGTCGGTTCTCCAAGATACAGCTCGCCATAGGCTTCTATAAACGACTCTACTCAGATGCACCTCATCATCCTTCACACAATCTATCCACCTCTTTCTCTGCTGAAGAATGAACAATAAAGGTACGTGGTTGCAATACATTGTAAGTAATGCTGTTCTAGGGCAGTATCAGTATAAAATACCTCTCGAATTTCAGATATATAATAATTTCCTCTCTTCGTCATGGTTCAACGTCCCGCTGCGTTTGCGGGCCATGTTGTTTCCGTTTGTGAAGCAAAATGACGATTCTGTGTGAGATAATAATTTCCTAAAATTAGGCACCTGTCTAGCGCAGCACATGATATCTTTTGCCAACCAGGTCTGGTTCTAATCCATCTTGGACGATTCTGATCTTCCAAGGTCAGTGTAAATCGCAATGCTCATGCGTCGTAATTATCTAGGTAGCATTTGGCATTAAGAACGATAGCTCATCTCCTCCAAGGACCAGTTCAATATCATTAAGATTCTTTCACACGTTGAGACATTCTCATGATAATATATCTGTAAACCGAAGCATCAAGGCAGTTATCTCATATGACAGCCTCATGACTTGGTTTAGATTTTGTGTCAATTGTTTTTCTGCATGGCCCGAGAATATTAAATACCACAATACCATACGACAGTCAAGCAGAGTGGAAACCTTTCTTAGTTGACCACTCATATTAAGGGTGTGCAGGCACATAACAACCCCTACAGTAACATGCTCTTCGGTGAAAGTTAAATAGACATTTTAGCTGTTATGCAGGTACTGACAACAATGGTTTGCATATCTACCTCGTTGGATCACATACATGTTCAGCAAAATGTATGCACATTGCGAAGTTCATTAAAAAAGTAAGTGCATGTGTATTGTTAACTTTCCGGAACTGCAAGTTCTTAATATAAGACAATTCGTTGGAAGAGGCTGTGTATCTATATGTTTTTTGTCACCAAGATTATAAGCATAATTGAACCTGTTGGATTGATTGATTACACCTCATACAGGCCCGCCATAGCTATGTCTGTTACCTATAATACACCAGGTATTATAAATTGAAGCAAATTAATAATAAAATTTCTCGTAGACCGTTTGAATGAAAAACCGACACATTTATCAGCTAATACACCCCACAGTCGTGCTGGTCTATTCACTGACGGAAAATAGTTCTGGTAAAGCACCCGTGGGTGTTTATCAACATGTGATGACAGATAGATGAGCGCCTAATTGCGATGAGCTCTTTGTTTACAGGAACTAATAGCATTGCCAATGTATCCGAGACACCAGCTCCTGGTGCCAAAACTTTATCGTTCTTGTATTCGTGCTTAATTTCGGCTGTTGTCTTTTCTTTTGGTCTCTCAGCGCACTTGACTTCGCGTCTTTTGGGCCGTTGGCGGTTTTAATGTTGTCATTTGCTCTCATGTCGGTGCTGTTGATTTGCTCAGCCAGACTGGTTTGATTGCTATTACATAATGGCTCGCTGTCATTAATAACTATAAATGGAGTTTGTTTAAGTTGGGAGAAGGAACTACCAATGAGCCAGGGAGCGGTTTTCACCGTGGCAGGGATTAATTGTATATCATGCCAGCACACATGGCATTAGACGTTATTATATCTTGCCTAACATAAACGGATACGAAAATATATATCTGAAACAACGGATGTCTGGTGTGAGTTATGGAATTGTAATGCTTTTACGGCGTGCCGGTACATTGTTTAAAAGATCATTATGTCGGATAACAACGCCGTAAACGAAGAAACAACTTATGACAAAGTGCCAACACGAAATGTAGCGTCAGCATGTGATATGGCTAGCCAGCCATTGAGAGCAGGAACACCTACTGCAAAAGCTGATATAGAACGTATTCGCTTGTTGAAGAGCAAGCAAACAGCAGCACTGGCCGTTTTGAAGAAACGCAATGAGATGGTCAACTTGATGGCGGATTAAGGTAACCTACACCTGGTTAAAGGATCAATAGACTGTTTAATGAACTGTGTGCAATTTATCAAATCGCCCACAGCAAACATATTTATGCTGCTATCATAGACCATGACTTTGACAGCGACACCTAGCGTTGTGAGGATAAACAGAACTCTAAAATCCAGTTTAGAAAACGAGTCATGGAATTGATTCAACGCTCTGAACGCCACCATACAGACCAGGTTGACAGCGCCTCAACCTTTAGTGGTGCCTGCCGTGGGTATCATAGTTCACGTTCTTCGCATCTTTCAAGGTCATCGTTTGCCTCGAAATCATCAGCATCAGCCAGAAACAGAGAAAAAGCTGAAATCGCTGAGTTCAAAGACCAGAAGACCACGATCAAGATACACCAATACCTTCAGGTACAGGAGGAGAACATGAAGCTTGAGGTGAAACTGGCCAAAGCAGAAGCACGGGAGAGGGTCTAAGCTGAACAAGGCGTGGACATGACCCAACAGAGACAGTTGATGTAGCGAAATTGAAATTCTACCCAGCCCCGCTCCAACAAGTAAAGCGATATGATCAGCATCCGTATATTCCAGAACAGCACCTGATCACCACAAACAGTCTCCCAGCTGCGCTATCATCGCCTCAACAAGTTCAGCGGTGATATCAAAGAGTATAGAACCTTTGTGACAGCAGGTGACCCACGTGTTGCCTCTCGTGCATCAGATGCAGCAGATAAGTTGCGCTTCTTTGATTAACACCTAGTTGGTGAGCCCAGAAACAAAATCTGCGGATGTTTACACATGGATCCAGAAGAAGGCTACCGAAAGCTACTGGACAAATAATATGGTGACCCCTGTAAACTGAGTATGATGTATGTCAGAGAAATTCATGACTGGTTGGTTGTTAGGCGGGTGATAATGTTGGCTTAAAATAAATGGCACTGTATCTTACACAATGCAAATGTGCCATGAAATGGCTATCATACCATGACGTACTTAATAAACGCCCTATTATGCTTAGTACTGATTAGAAGCTACCGATTTATCTACAGAACGTGACGTAGTAAGCTATGTCAGAATGTGACGTGGTAAGTTATGTTAGAATGTGACGTGGTAAACTATGTCAGAATGTGACGTGGTAAGCTATGTCAGAATGTGACGTGGTAGGCTATGTCAGAATGTGACGTGGTAAGCTGTGTCAGAACGCGACGTGGTAAGCTATGTCAGAATGTGACGTGGTTAACTCTGTCTGAGTGTGACATGGTATAATATCAGTAGAGTTTAACAGCAAAGGTTTCGTACTACCTATCAAGTTCAAAACACGGTACTTATTACGAAGGCCAATTAATAAATAGGTGCTGCTTATACGCAATGAACATCAAGAGATGATTCACTGCATGGTTCCCACGGCCCATCTGAATGGTGATCCCCGGGTCAAGGTTGGCTTTGGTTTGTTCTAAATAATTAAACTGTATTAATGGGAATCAGCGTTGTCAGCTCATGGGTCAACTGAGGGGTTAAGCGATGACGTAGTTGACTTAATAACTAGTTGTCTCTTGATTTCATCACGGGGAAGTTATTCAGGGACACAACAATGATTACAATGAACATAAATTGCGGAAAACAGCATGCATAACCCTGACGCACAGCTTTCACAATATTCTATAATTCAATAATACCAAAAAGGATTGCTGCATGTAATCACCTGCACAATGAATGAATCGCTGGTCAAAATCACTTCTCGTTGTTTACGTTTGCAGTTCCTCAGCAAAATCAAACGAATCTGTAAGCGTAACTGCCGCTTCGCCCGAACCAGAAATGACCTAAATGGATCATGGAAATTTACCTTATCTAGAAATTGATAAACGATGACTTGACTAAGTACAAACGAGACTAAGTCTAAATCCTATTTCCCATTCAAAACTTATTGATTAAATGAAGTTAAAATGCCCCTTTGACCGTTTAATTGCATCAAAGTAATATAGAGTAGCGAGAGGGAGTATAAAGTACAAGATATGTAACACATATTGCATCATTGTTGAAATTGCAGTCAAACATATATGTCATCGAAACATTCGCACCATCGTCGTGATTGACTGAGCGGCATTTCAAAGACATAGTGGTCGTGGTGCAGGCAAATCAACCTGATGATGATGGAGATAAGCTGGTTATATCTGGTGATTGTGGCGATGAACTTGTAATATCCGAGGATTTTAGTGATGAGCTGATGTATCTGGTCGTTGTGATGACGGGTCGGTGGATATCCGGTGATTGTGGGAATGAGCTGGTGATACTCGAGATTGTGGAGATTAGCTGGTGATATCTGGTGATAGAGTGATTTTAGTGATAAGCTTGTGATATGCGGTCGACGTGATTATGAGCTGGTGATATCTGGTGATGATTATGAAGATGGGCTGTTGATAACTGATGACTGTGGAGACGAGCTGGTGCAATATGGTGATTGTGGATAAAAACTGATGTTATAATGTGATTGTGAAATTTACCTTGCGATATCCGGTGATTATGGATACCCTCTAGTGATATCTAGGTATTTTGACAATGAGCTTGTGATATCTAATGATGAGTATGAAGACGATCTGGTGATACATGGTGATTGTGATGATGAGCTGGTGATATCTTGTTATGATAATGGTGATGAGTTGGTGATATATGGTGATTTTGGTGATGAGCTGGTATATATCGGGTTATTGTGATGATGAGTTTGGGATATATGGTGAGGAATATGGTGAAGAGCTCGTGATATCTGGTGAAGATTGTAGACCAGGTTCATATCGGGTGTTTGCGATGATGAGCTCGTGATATATGGTGATGCATGTGGTGATGATGATATAAAGCGTTATTGTTGAGATGAGCTGGTGATATCTCGTGATTGTGGTGATGATATGGTTCATTGCTGCGATATCTGGTGATGGTTTTGTAGATGCGCAAGTAATATCTGGTGACTGAGGAGACCAGCTGGTGATATCTGGTAATTGTGGAGACGAGGTGATGATATCAAGTGATCGTAGAGACGAGCTGATGATACCTCGTGATTGAGGTGATGAGATGGTGATATTTTTTATTTGTTGTGACAAGCTTGTGATAACTTTTGATTGTGGTAATGAGCTGGTGATATCCGACGATGACGACGACGACTGAGAGCTTCATGGTGTTGTCAGGTCATTTGTGTGGACGACGGACTCCGTAGGTGACGAGAAAATAGCGAACTCAGAGAGAAAATGCGAAGTCAGAATGATTCCTTATGGGGTGTCCTGCAATGGTGCCCATGGCGACTCTCTGAGGGCGTCAAAGTGTCTCCGCTAGGTTTCTCCTTAATGAAGGGTCATTTTGACTCCTTTCTTTGCTCATGCAAAGCGAGTCATGTCAACTCCTATTTAAAGGCTAAGATGAATATGGTGCCAATCATTAGCAGCTGCATGTTAACAGTTCAGATAAACAACTTAAGACAATAATTATATTTATAGAACATACCAAATTATAGCCACACATGTATTAACCATGGTACTTGATATTTATAAACTGAAAAATTGTTAAACACATTCTGTAGGATATTGCTATGTCTAAAACATTATCCCAAACAGATTGAAGCCTCATCTCTACATCGTGTGTTGTTGTTATATACAGGATAATCCTAGTATTTATCATGTATTGGTGCGACCTTACTGGTTGGCTACATAACAAAATGTGATAAAAGATTAGCGACTCTTGTGCCAAACGACATCATTATCTCACCCGATTATCCGTAGGTGTTTATTAACAGGTGATGACAGATAGATGAGCTCCTAATGAGAGACCGCGAGTTTTAATTCGCTATGCGGCAGCGCAGAGCAATGCGGTCCTTCGTCGGCTTCCGGTTGTCAAATACACGCGGTTTACATAGAAGATTGCGCAATGTCGAGTCGTGAGTTATATCGTTGATATCCTTGGGGAAAATCCTCGCTTACGGATAAGCACAGTCGTCTAACGATACAACAACTATTGCAAATAAAGCTGAAGCAGCTATCGCCTGTCATGGCTCAGAGCTGAGGTCAGCAACTTCAAGTGAGGGAGCTGGAATCTGAGAGGGAACAGCTGGGACTGCTCGTGTCACATCGCGTGGATGCTGAGAACGATCTCACGGAAACAATGCCAGCAAGTTGTGAAAGTTTATTCCATCCTTCCCCGAAGCTTGGCATTATTTTTGCGATTAATGGGCAGTGGAACCATTTGTCTATCTATGAATCCGAGCGCTATCTTTACTGGTATCATAACGTTTCTTCCGGATAAGGATTATCTGGTAATCATAACGGACCTGCGACTTGCTCCGGAGAATAAGTGGTAACATGCATTGAGCGGGAGATATGCTCTGTTGAGTCATGTTATCATATAAAAATATCTGACTATGTTACAGGTGCATAACCCCATCTGCTCAAGGTGGTTCATTAACGCTCAACTCGTTCAAGTCCGTCTGTGGCGATACAGGGAATCGCAAAATAATGATCATTGCGTCCGTAGCCAGTAGCGTCTTTTTGTGTCTGCATCATAACGGTGATTATTGTGCGACGCTTGCGACGTATTTTTGCGGCAGCTACCCACCCAGGCCAAGGTTACAGAGATCCACTCCGTCTTAGACTCTCTTGTCGATTGATAGTACTGCATCGTTCATAGCAGATGACTGTCAAACGAATATGTAAAACATTCAAACATGACGGGACCCATAGGAGTCATCAATATATTTCAGTATATTGCACCAACCGCGTGCTTGTTTGATTGCTCAGTGATTTCTATGGACGCGTTCATTATTTTGATAAGTATTGAGAAGCAGTTGCATTTTTCACAGACAAAATGTTTATTGAGTAAAAGAGCAGTTGTTATATACAACTTCGTTTGTTTGTTATGTGAGCGAAAAAAATCACTCATTTGATCTACCTGAAGATAAAGATATGATTAAAGAGACCTCTGCCAGTAGAGTGTGCACCTGTGAGTGCCACTTTTAAGTCACATGACACACATCTGCGTAATCTACATGACGGTGTCTTATAAAGCGTTAGGAAAGCGATTATTTGTGTGCAAGCTTTCCGAACGTTGTCTATCACAAGATAATCCAAGAAGAACAAAGCCTCGTACTCACAGGCTTTTGGTGCTACAAGCATTCGGGCCCAGAACCCCAGGCTTACATGGATTTGATGATGTAAAAACTAGGAAAACTAAGTGCGAACAGAAGTCTGTCCCAGCCCAGATAGCGCGAATTAAAGCAAAGCCTAAATGAAGACAGTGCGTTAGCTGAAAATGCATTGATAGCTTCGATGATTGAACGATCGGATGAAAATTGACCGATGAATAATGAATTTATACAATTTAACTGATTTAAAAAAACGTTTTCTACTGAATTAATCTACCAGAATCTGTAAACTTTTAACGATAAAGGTATTTGCCACGTAGTTACCGGAACTGACGTCATCGACATCCATGATATCTTAAGATGCGACAGACGCTGTCACGGACAACAAATCAAACATTTTATTACCATCGGGCGTGAAAATCGATTTAATAAGCGAAGCGATCAAAATTTAGACACATTTTCAAATATTTTGACTGAAACCACGAATTTTCGACTTGGGGTACTTGGGAAGACTATAGATTTGTTTGCAATTATTTATACGACTGGATTACATTTCAAAATAATGTACATTTTGTAATGATCAGACGATTATCCAATGGGATATTCGGGATTGAATATGTATACATTTTCAATGACCTTGACATTTGTTTAAGGTCCAGATCAAAACAAAACCACTCTCAAATCGTTAACGTCTCCTTGAAAAAATGGACAAACATTGAACAAACAACATGCAAACGGGACTGATCAACATAATTTGGTTTTCCGCCAAGTGAACAAACCTAAAATCCGCGTCATTCTGTTTGTCTCGGGCTGTGTCCGACTTGTTAACCATTTCTTTTATATCAGTTTTTCAATTGCACACATGCGCTTACACACACGAATGCACACGAACACTGACTCGTTCATATGTACACAAAAGCACGTTTTATGTACCTCTTCAGTGTGATTTGCACTTGAATGGAGAAGCACCTTAGCTTTCACCAATGACCTTCTGGCTGTTTCGTTATCGTAGATGCGGGTATATTTGTGTGAATCGGATCACTTTCAATGATTATTTTATCGCCTGAGCTAAGCCGAGAACGGTTCAGCTTGGCGGAGGTCAGCTCCCAATGGAATGTCGTCTAGTCGATCCATGTATTCTTGACACCTTCTCGCCTGGTGGGTAACCTCTCCTTCAATGGCTTATATCAACTTTCAGTCCGCCGCGCCGTGAGTCATACAGCTACCAGGTAATAGCAATATGGTGCGCATTGAAAGAATGATGATCGTATCCTGGTTAGCGTCGTTAAGATAAGAGTCATTCTTGAAGACTGGAATGGCACTAAAGAGTAAGAGTGTGAGACATATAGGTAGGTAGGGCTGCGTAACACGACGGGGTCTGACCCACAGAGAGACCATGACAGGACGATGACGAGCTCGCTGATTCTTTTCCTGTTTCTCGTCGCCTTCCTCGCCGGTTGCTGTGAATTTGTCAGCATGTATCTTTTTTAATTAGCCAATTACAACAACTAACAAGTTCTACAAAGACATTTGCTTTGGTTTCAAACTGTTGTGCTGTCTTAAATGTCATGCATTCACTACGTCTGGTCGATGTCTATGGATGGTACGTGTAAACATGCTAGCTGTAACACCCCAGTTCATTTCAATCTTCTCAAATAGTAACGCTTAATATCGATTAGTGCTTCATTTTATCATGCTGTCAATGATGAAAATGATGATGATGACGAATATGAAGAATATGACGACGAAGATGTTTATGGTGACACTTATTTTGATGACGACTATGTTAATATGGATGATGATGTCGACTACAATGATGATGGTTACTTCACATAGGGCTGTGGCGATGTTATTACTCATGTAAATGAAGATGATTTTGTTGTTTTACGTTATATTGTATTTATATATTGTGATGATGAAGATGGTGTTAATGATGTAGATGATGACATTGAAGTTTATGATAATATCGAAGATTTTGATGATGTTGGTGATGATGATAATAATGTAGATGATAATGATGTCGATGATGTATAGGATGAAAATATTGAATATGATTGTGAAGTTGCTGATGAAGTTGCTGCTGCTGCTGATGATGTTGACGACGATGATGATGATGATGATGATGATGATGATGATGATGATGATGATGATGATGATGATGATGATGATGATGATGTTACAGGTGAGGCAGCAGCCCGAGCCCGTGGCGGCGGATCACGTTACAGGTGCTCGCATCCTAATCTCCCCTTTAAAATTAAAGGAATTCATTGTCATCATTACCATGACAACATATTTTCCCCTGACATTTAAATTTAAAGCAGATGTTTTCAGCGAACATACCGTTTAGAGTCATCTAGCTCGCCGAGATCATCCAGGTTGACTTCCTGTTACACGTCAGCCAGATCCAGCAATACGTACTCGTACCCTCACGCTCTGGCACACGTCTCTCATTCAGCTACGCGTGCATATCCTCCCTCACACTTAGGAAAGGGAAGCTATATAAGTTTGTAGCATTTTGGTAAAAACTTATAATAGTATATAATATCATTATACGGAATCATCATAACGGTAAGCCCTTCCATACATCATTATACGGGATCATCATAACGGTAATCCCTTCCATACATCATTATACGTGGTCATCATAACGGTAAGCCCTTCCATACATCATTATACGGGATCATCATAACGGTACGCCCTTCCATACATCATTATACGGGATCATCATAAAGGTTTACCCTTCCATACATCATTATATGGGATCATTATAACGGTTAGCCCTTCCATACATCATTATACGGGATCATCATAACTGTAAACCCTTCCATACATCATTATACGGGACCATCATAACGGTTAACGCTTCCATACATCATTATACGTGATCATTATAACGGTAAGGCCTTCCATACATCATTATACGGGATCACTATAACGGTTAGCCCTTCAATACATCATTATATGAAATCATCATAACGGTTAGCCTTTCAATACATCATTATACGGAATCATCATAACGGTTAGCCCTTCCATATATCATTATACGGGAACATCATAACGGTAAACCCTTCCATGTGTCTTTTGTTGATCTCTATTTGATGAAATCCAAAAAGGAAACGAAACCGAATGTTGGTTTTCATGTTTGGGTAATATAACAAACAATCTGATCTTTATCAACGCTTTGAGTGTCAATCTCGTCCTGATGGTGTGTACCTGTTCCAGCCGGTACATCCCTAGTTTGAGGTACACACGTGAGTGCGTGGGCTTCACGGGGCCCTATTACTACTACTACAACCTCTACTTCGGTTGCGCGGGCTCGCCAGCTTACCTGGGCAGACGGAGACCTTGGGAGGTGATCAGTGGCACACACCTGTACATGAACACTGACACTAAGGCCGTTAATTATACGTTGTTAAATAATGAAAACTCATGCAAGGAATTCAACATCTATTTTGCAGCAGAATGTGTCAGCTTAGTAAATTAGCTTCATGCATCATTTGTAATCAAGTTTGTATCAGGTGCACAGAATGTCAACAGGATATCATTAACGTGGATCTCACATTAGATGTGGACGTGTGCGTCAACTACGAGGCGAATGATAACGGCACTGCCATGGGCGTCTTCACGTGCCCTGCACATCCGAGGGAACCCAGGGAGTATACCAACTGCTGCGGCGAGCAGTACGCAGAGTACTGCTGCAAACAGGAGCGCAAGTACGTCACGTCTTTAGTTCACTCATACTTTAAAAATGAATGATGATAAAGTGGATAAACTCGACGATGGAGATGAAAATATATATCCTTCTATAGGGGATTAATTAAGACAACCGGAACATATCAGATTCAGAATCATTTGTCTGCCAAAAGAACTTAATATCCAATTGTTGTCAATG
>CM067347.1:19727693-19738517 GCA_034190875.2 Urechis unicinctus
TGTGAATTCAGTTCAGACCGACTTATGTATGTCAATCAGCTCATGGCATTTTTGAAGTCACTCCGTTTTCGGTAGTATTTAAAAAATATTAACATTACTTTGCTTCGTCAGCCATTGGATTTATTCACTCCTTGCCCATTGTCAATGTAAAGCATGATTCATGTTAACCAGAGATAATGTAATTACAGCTGCTGTGAATACAAACACGAGAGGAGAATCGATGAACACGCTATGATATCTTACATATAGTCAACAACAGAGGAGCAGCCTAAGTAGAGAATATTATCTCTGGTATTTGACATTCATCTACAGTAGTCTGATTCCCAGGTGTCTGTCTGAACGTGAATGTGACACCGCCAACCTCAACAGTCTCCTGTCCGACGTCGCCATATAGATGATTATAATGTCCATCCTTATATTCCGCTGCTATTCTGTAGAATTCGCCTGCGGGAATGCGAACGCGTTCAGGGAAACGGACGTCGTCAGTGGGGCTGAATGTTCCCTTTATAACCACATTGCCGGTGTCCGCCAGCACTTCTCCCTCATCATCCATCAGCTTCACATCAACAGTGACATCCTCATCATAACCAGCAGTATACAGACCGACACCGGCGATCCACACGCTCCTGCTGCACTGGAAATCAATGGCATGCGTTCCTGCTCCACTCCATTCAACAAATGTCTTTATACCCCTGAATCTGTTCACCCTGTATTCTTCTTCTGACTTCTCTACATTCAACAACGTGCCTCCCTTGTATTCTTCTCTTGGTTTGCGCTTCTCCACATTAAACACCATGGGCCCCTTATACTCAAAACCGTGTTCACGGTACGCAATGTATTCATAGATCTGCAAACGTTCGTCGTTAGTTAGCAACTTGGACTCCCACGTCACTTCTGTAAACTCCTTGTTGGACATATCAGGGAAGCGTATCAGATACAGACAGCTCCCTAACACCGCTCGTCGGTTTTCATCTGTAAGAGGTTTGGCTTCAGCAGTACACTGCGTATCGGCCCAGCGCAGACAGGCTGTGTATACACCTCGCAGTGAAACGCAGTTAGTCACGTCAGATTCCAGTATCCTCTTCAGACTTTGATGAGATAGAGCAGTGAATTCAGTGGAATCAAGAACATGTTTTGCGTTGTGGGAAATTAAGTCCATACAACCTGCAGAGAGTTCATTCTCGTCATATTGGACACTCTTTGTAAGGTAGAGACACACATTGTGGACATCAATGGTGCCCTTCAGATAGTCGGAGCATTTAATCACCAGCTGAGACACTTCATATTTCCTAGCGGTGTGTAAGACATCCATAGCGGTATCTGCCTTCAGTTCTATCTGCTCACAGTACAGGAATCTGAGAACATTAGGAACATAGCGTCTCAATATACCATCATAGAACACATATCTTCAAGCATAATTTTTGAAATCCGAAACAATTTTATATAGGCGAAATATAGTATCCGATCACCTTATTTAAACAATTTTATATAGGCGAAATATAGTATCCGATCACCTTATTTAACTTATGTATATGATTAATCTTTTCTACAGAAATAACATCTCTAAACAATAAACTTACTTCAGTACTGCGTTGAACACTTCCGGCTCCACATCCTCCACTACGATATCGCCCTCGCGTCCTTCCGTCAACATTGTCTCAAATACTGGCGACCCACACACCAGCACAAACCTGTGTGCGGCTATCTTCTCTGGATTGTACTTTCCGACCTTTAAGGTCACATCACAGGCATATTTGCCCTCATACATGTATCTTTGTCTCTCTTGTAGTGACAATCCAGTTCTCCAGTCACGTGCCTCTTCTGACGCCATGATGTTACCAACAGTTGTTCACCTGGCAATGAAACTAAATAATCATGAATCCTGGTGAGGGAGTTAGGGTCTATTGAGGTCAACTGATTGGAACAGCCATCTTGTGTACAAATATATTTCCAGAAGTACGTTAGCTAGCTCTGCACTTGACTCAAACATACAAGATAATCCCTGGGGGGGCACTTGGCCTTATTCTGGATAGGGGTGTGCCGCGGGACCTCGAAAACCCGTACCCGTCGTACAAGGTCAAAATGGCCAAAAGCATACCCCGTCGTACAAGGTATTATGCGAATGTTTAACCCGTCGTACACATTGAAGCTGAAAAACAAACCCCGTCGTACAAGTATGAGGCCCAAAAACATATCCCGTCGCGCGGCACATATATTCTACCTCTATACCCCGGGGAGATAATCCTTCTGATAGCGACATTCAACTCAGTCATTCATGAGTTACGTGATCATAACGCTTGACGTAAATCATGACGTATGTACTTATGCTTGGGTGTGCATTCGTACCACCTGAATTGACCCAATTAACCAGAATTGGCCTAGAATATGATAGTCTGTTGTAGACAATGAATCTTTCAATGAGCGTGAAATACGCAATGCACATCATGCAAGAAGAGCTGAACCCCTGTATGGTTTGCACGACCCTTCTAAACTGGTGCTCCATGGGTCAAAGTTGATATTGAATTCGATTCAAAGTCCCACAAATAAATTTTATTAATTTGGGACCAGTTTTGTAAGCCCATGGGGTTGACATGCTTTCATCAACTGACTTGTAAGCGATGATCTAATAGACTCAGTAACTCGTTGTCTTGACCTCATTACAGGGAAGCTTCTCAGGGCCACAACAATCATTACAATGATTCTAGATCGCGGGATACAGCATGCACAACCTTGAAGACACAGCCTTCGCAATCTAATTTAATTCATCAATATAGAAAACGACTGCTGCATATAATCACCTGTACAATGAAGGAATCACTGGTCAAAACCGCTTCTCGTTGTTTACGTTTGTACTTCGTCAGCAAAATCAAACGAATCTGAAAGCGAAACTAACGCTACGACCGAAACAATCGCGTTATGACCTAAATGCGCTGGCTGGCGTTATGATAGTCTAGTTCCTTGTCAAGGCCGATGTGGAAGGTCAAAGGTTGAGGGTAAGTTTCACTTAGGCCTGTTTTAAACTGAAAATATTAACCGATTTTCATCATCGGGTGTTTTTCGCCAGAGTAGGTTATTTAGCTTCATTAGACCTAAAAGAGATCGCAACATCATAATACACAGTGACTCCCTTTATTTCCTAAGCACCGTCCAAAGTATGAATGTACATGAGCCATGCATCATAGAAGCTGAGCTAAATATATCCGGTGATTGCAGTGACGAGCAGATGATATATGGTGATTGTTGGAATAAGATTGTGGGGGTGAGCAGAAAATATCTAGTGATTGTGGGGGTGAGAAGATGATATCTGGTGATGAGCTGGTGATATCCGCCGATTCTGGGGATAAGCTTAATATATCCGGTGATAGTGGGGATGAGCTGTTAATATCTGGCGATTGTGGATATGAGCTGATAATATCTGGTAATTTTGGGGATTAGATGATGATATCTCGTGATTGTGGGGTTGATATGAAAATATCTGCTGATTGTTGTGGTGAGAAGATGATATAGGGTGATTGTGGGGGTGAGCTAAATATATTCGGTGATTATGAGAGGATAATATCTGGTGATTGTTGGGTTGAGCAGAAAATATCTGGCGATTGTGGGGGTGAGAAGATGATATCTGGTGATGGTGGTGATGAGCTGGTGATATCCGGCGATTCTGGGGGATGCGCTTCATATATCCGGTGATTGTGGGGATGAGCTGATAATATCAGGTGATTGTGGGGGATGAGCTGATAATATCTTGTGATTGTGGGGATGAGATGATGATATATGGGTGATTGTTGGAATTAGCTGATGATGTGATTGTGGGGATGAGCTTAATATATCCGGTGATTGTGAGGATGAACTTATGACATCTGGTGATTGTGGGGTTGATATGAAAATATCTGCTGATTGTTGGGGTGAGAAGATGATATAGGGTAATTGTATGGGTGAGCAAAATATATTGGGTGATTATGAGAAGATTATATCTGGTGGTTGTTGGGTTGAGCCGATAAAATAAGGTGATTGTGGGGATAAGCTAAATCGGTCCGGTGATTGTTCGTTTGAGCTAATAATATCTGGTGATTGTGGGGATTAGCTGGTGATACCCAGTGATTATGGGGATGAGCTGGTGATATCCGGTGATTGTTGGGATGTGATGAAATTATCTAGTGCTTGTGATGATGAGCTGATGTTGTCTGGTGATTGTGGGGATGAGCTAGTGATATAAGGTGATTGTGGGGATGAACTAGTGATATAAGGTGATTGTGGGGATGAACCGGTAATTTTAACCAGTTATTTTGAGGATGAGCTGATGGTATCTGGTGATTTTGGGGTTAAACCGGTGTTTTCTGGTTATTTTTGGGATTGGATGATGAAATCTGGTAATCGTGTGTATAAACCGCTGATATTCGGTGACTGTGGGGATGAACCAGTGATATCCGGCGATTGTAGCAATGGGACAAAGATATCAGGTGATTGCTGGGATGATCTGATGATATCTGGTGATTGTTGAGATGAGCTGACGATTTCTTGTGATTGAGGGGATGATACCTGGTGATTGTGGGGATGAGCTAATTGTATCTGGTGATTGTGGACATGAACCGTTGGTATCCGGTGATTAATGGATAGGGCTGTTGGTATCTGGTAATCGTGGGGTTTAGCTGGTAATGTCTGATGATTGTGGGGTTGAGCTGGTTAAATCCAGTGATTGTGGGGATTAGTTGGTTTTATATGGTGATTGTGGGAATCAGCTGATGTTATCCGGTGAGTGTGGGTATTTGCTGGTGATATCCGGCGATGGATATGATGATGATATTTTTATATATGTGATTATTGCGAATATGTGCTGATTGTGGGGAAGAGCTGATGTTATATGGTGATTGCTGGGACGAGTTAGTGATACGTAGTCGTTGTGGTTATGAGCTCGAGATATTTGGCAATAACTGTGGAGATATATGGTGGTTAAGGAGACAAGCTGGTTATTTAAGGTGATTGTGATATTTAGCTTGTGATATATGGTGGTTGTGATGTTTATGAAATGACAGTGGAATATAATACAGGCTTGACTGGACCCAAATCGGACTTGACTTAAAATGAACTTGACCAAAGTTTGGACCTGACGCAAATCGTTGGGTGGAGTTGGGTGTGGGGGTGTAGTAGCTAGGCTGAGAGGGAGTCGTATGTTATTGCACTTTATGATGAGATTATTCCCGTTATGACGTAAATGATGTTGATGGTAGAATTGAGAAATTGCGGAGGAAACTTGTCATGGATGTATTTTGTAAGGTGTGTGTGGATTGCACTTTCTTTTAGAATGTGGTGAGTAGTGTGTTGTATATACTGTTTATTAAGTTGTGTCAGTAGCTGCTGCATTTGTGTGTTGTAGTGTTGGCATTGAATGAAGTGTGGTGTATTGCCTCAGACACTTGGCAGTGGGGACAGTGCAGATGCGTGTCTGTCTGGATGGTCGATAAATGATAGTGGTGGTGGTGGGTTGCATTGGCATACGTTGGTGTATATAGCTTCGGTGTGGCTATCTTTGTGTACTGTTTTATAGTGTGGTATAGTGTTGTATGTAGTGGTATAGAAGATGTGCATGTTCGTCCCATGTAGTTTGCCATTTGCCTTAGCTCCGATGTAACGGTAACATGAATTTATACCGTTACGAAGAGTTTGTCAAACACAGTCGGCAAGTTCTCGTTTGGGTTGAAGGACTACTCTGCGTACCTAGAAAATAACATATAACAAGAGCCTTTACAAAAAATAGACTTTACGCGCCAAAAAACATACCACCACTCGACGCTATTCTTCAATAAATGGCATCGATAGTTCGTTTCCTAACAAATCGCGATACGATGTCTGCCATTTTGGAAACAATTAATTCTCGCGATTTCCCGCATTGCCTTAGCATTCCAAGTGGGGGGCACTTACCCTAACTCGGATAGGGGGGTGCCGCGGGACCTCGAAAACCTGTACCCGTTGTACTCGTTGAGAATGAGAAAATGTATACTCCATCGTACAAGGTATTATGCGAATGTCTAACCCGTCGTAAAAGTCGAGATGTTGAAAAAACCACCCCCTTCGTGCGGCACATGTATACTATATCTTTACACTTAAGTGCCCCCCCCCCGCGCAATGCATGTGGTCTTGAACTTATAAACAAACATGTTGCTGTGTTTCTGACTTTTTACCGCTTCCCAAGTTGATCGAACTATAAATAATTACCACGGATGAAATCACCAGCCGAAAAAGGGATGAAATTGTCCGTCCGTAAAACATCATTGCATTCTATAACTCCATCACTTGTGTATGTTTGGTGTTTGGTAGTTGTCTGAATCGATCTAAAAATAATTGAGTGGCGTTGTTTCGAGAAACGGTAAGACGTCTACGCAGACGTCTTGTAGGGCTACATTTGCCTATGAATGATGAATGTGGAATTGTTGGTGTTTATATGCTATGTCAATGTATGTGAATAATTAGAATATGTCAGGTGTAATAACTAATGTATGTTATTGTTAGATTAAATGAGTGATTGTTTTGCTAGTGTGTCCGCTTTTATGTTACCAGTATAGTGATTTCCTAAGCCCGCTTACCTTCAGCTGTCGTAGGGCGGTCGTTACTTGCTTGATCTTCTTCTTAGCAGACTTGGTATACTTCGCTTAGCTTCTTCTTGCTGGACTGAGCTAGCTTGGTGTACGTTACTTAGCGGCGGCTCGGCTACAAGTGACTGGTCACTTTTATTTTGCCTCGCCGCCTTAAAGGCCAGGGCGGTTCCGGAGGACGTGATTTACCCAAGCTCCTCAGAGGTGTCATACGCTTCAATGCAACGCCGTCACGTTAAGGTCATTGGACCACAGCGGTGACGTACGTCACCACACCAGGTATTCCACAATGAGGAGGGATCCAGATGAAAATGACATTGATGTTATGAACTTAGAGCTGTTTATTACTATGGATGATAATTGATATCTTGAATGTATGGGTTTTCGTTATTGTTTTCTATTGCTTACAATGAGTCTTTGAAGATGGCAATGTTACTATTTTCTGGATGTGTGTACTGATGTAATGCTACTGATATTGCTTGTGCTTCTGCCTAAAGGTTGAGTAGTTGTTAGGTATTCTGAAGGCTTTGTGGAGTTTTTATTGTGGGATTGTAAATGCAACCCCTGTCAGTTCTTTTTGTTTTGATCCATCTGTGCATATGTGTATAATGTTGGGTAGTAGGTTGTCTTTGAGCTGTTGTGCTTCTGTTTTGTTAAGTGTGGGGTTGTCTTTATTAGTTTTGTCTTCTAATGTGGTATTTGTATTGGACTGTGGTGTGTGCCATTGTGGACTAGGGTTGATGGGGGTGATTATAGGTAGTGTTGGGTGTTAAGTGTTGAACTCCTGTGTCTGTTTTTGATGTGGGGTTTTTTTTGGTGAGTGTGCTATGTTGGTTAGTGACTGAAAAGAGTGGGCTTGTACTTTTGTTTTGTATTTAAGTTTCTAATAATTGTAGATGTACTGGTTAGTTACCATGGTTTACTTGCATGGCTGCTGCTGTTGATGTGTGTTTTATGGATTTGTTAATGATTCGGTGTGATGTGTTTTGTAAGATGAGGAGTTCGTGAATTTGGTTTTGATCAGCTGTTATGAGAGCTGGGGCTGTGTAATTGAAGAGTAGCTTGATATTTGCATTGTATATGATCGGTTGCTTATGTTTGTTTCCTCATCCTGTTTTAGCGTTATGTGTTTCATGAGGTTTATGTATTTGTGAGCTTTTGTAATAATATATTCTATGTGTTGATTCCATGTCCTATGTAGGTTGAATATAATTACCCAGAATTTGTGTTTGTTTACGTTCTGTAGTAGGTGTTGTGTAACTTGTATTGATGTTGCTCTATTTTGTAGGAGTAGCCAAATTTGATGGCCTTTGTTTTGCTTGGTGAAAATGTTTTGCCCCGTTATTGTTGCATTTTTTTGTCTAGGGTTTTCCTGTCTGTCATAGTGCTATATCATCTGAAACCTGATTGTTTGTTGCTTATGATATTGTGTTTGTTGAGGTACCACATGAGTCTATTGTTGATTATTGTTTTGCGTATGCATGATGTTAGTGCTGTAGGTCTGTAGGAGGTGGTCGGGTGTGGTTTTAGTAGTGGGATGATAGTGCTTTGTTTCAATTGTGTGGAGTATTTTTTATGTTACCAAAGTTGGTTGAGTATTTATGTTGTTTCTTTGGCTGAGAGTGACTTCCTCTTAATGCAGGAGTAGCTGATGTGGTCTGGGCCTGGGGCTGTATCTGTTTAGTTTTTTGTTGGGTTATTAAGTTCTTGTATTGTGAGTCATTCGTTTAGTGGGTGTGGTTGGTGTTCAGGTGGGTTGGTGTTCAGATGGGTTTTCCAGAGTGAGTTTGTGTGTTTCTGCTTGTGTTCTGCATGTGCGATGCTACAAGATAAGCTTTTTCTTTGTTTTCTGTAATAAATTGGTAGTGCATTGAGTAATGAAAGATTGTGTGTGTGGTGATAGTGCCTTTGAGTTTTGAAACGGTTTGTCAAAAAAATTTAAGGTTGGGTGTGTTCATTTTGTTGCAGTTGTTTTGCCAAAAGTTTATTTGCTTTGTTTTTTTTTAATTTTTGTAGTTATTGATTGTTGGTGTCTGCAGTTGATGAAGTCTTGTGGGAGTGTGTTGTGCTTTATTTCTTAGTTTATTTCTTGTTGCTATAGAGTTTGAGCATTCTCTAGTCCACCATGAGTTTCTTTTTTGTTTTGGGTTTGGAGTGATTGTTGATGTGGTGTCTTTTAATATGTTATGTATGGCTGTTTGTAGATTGTTGCATGTTGTGATAGGGTCTGTGTGTATGAGTGTTGGGGTGATATGTTGTTGTGAGAGTTGTTTGTATTTGTGCCGGTTTGTGTTTTCATAGTCTTGATAAGGTGTGCTTTGTTGTTGGTTGTTGTTTCCACGGTGAGTCGATAGTTGTAGAATGATGTGGTCGCTGTTGATATATTCTTGTAAGTTAACCCAGTGGAATTTGTGAGCAATGTCTGCTGTAGTGTATGTCAGGTATAATGTTGATATGCATGTGTTCCCTATATATGTGGTGGATTGGTCGTTAAATAGTGTAAGGTATTGAGTATCCATGAATGTGAAGCAATGGCAGAAATATGCAGTGTTACGAATATTGTTATCATTGTTCACTTCTGAATCAATTGCATAGTCTGCTAGGTGGTGACTATATTAATGTTACAATGAATGATGTAAAATGTGTGTGCTTTTGTTTGTTAGATACTGAACCACCTGCCCAATCAAGTACCAGCTATGCCACAAGTCAGCCTGGAACAACAAGCCATGTAGACCCCAGCCTTAAAGATGACAACAGCAACAACTTGATTTCTGTAAACTTGTGACAAGGTATAACCCAAAGAAAGGCTTCTTTGCATTATAAATGAATTCTAGTTTAAGTAACCTTCATATAATAGGCACTACCATAGGCCATAAAGGCCTGTGCTATATTATGAAAGTCATTACAAGTCTGCTATAACTAGAAACTAATAGCGATATATAATTTGTTTTATATGAATGCACATGCGGACTGCTTCTAATGGGATGCAAGGCAGACCCAAGCTCTACAACTTGCCTTCAGAAGTTATATTCAGCTCCCCAGTCCAAAGAAACAACTTCCAGGTATGGTTTATATACTTAAGAATATATTGTATTAATCAGGATAAATTTGACAGAAAGATCATTCCCAGTATCTCTTATATGGTAGTTGTCATATATTAAATACAATAGTTGCACAATTGTTGTGTTCCAAAACAGCCATGTTATGTTTCATGATTAAGCAACTTTATCTGATGCTGTATCAGTAATTATACCTTCTATTCTCAGCATTACCCTGCAGACATATTATTACAAAAGTTTTAGCTACACTGACTAAATGTGCAATCTGTGTAGCACTAAAATAATCTCACTTATTGTTCTGTGCATCTTTCTGAAGATGTCCTGGTCAATCTTTCGGAATCTTGTGTTCAACAGAAATTCAGTCTGTAAAACATTTCAGGTCCCCAGTTCTTACAGAATGCATATGACACTATTCATATGACACCACCCTCACACCCAGCCTCACTCTGACACCTGGAGGTGTTCTACACCATTCAATCAGACACATGATACAGTTAGAACTGTCCCAGCTAATAACACTACCTAACATTCTGTACGATGATGCATCAATCGGAACTACACACCTCTTGCCTCCAGTTATGGTTCAATGATAGAACTGTTATCTCTGGATTAGTGATGGCGAGTAATACATCTTGACTTTATTGCATGCAACTTATCACATTATCCTGACCACTTTGCTTAATATGTGTACATGTTGATTGTTTCAGGGAGGAAAGAAGTTCTTAAGTCACGGCTGCCAATGGGAGGTTACCTTCATAAAAGTTTGATAACAAAATTGGCCTTGTACCACCTTAATTGTGCTTGAAATGTCAATAAACATGCATAATTGTCACACAAGTGACCTTTTTTGCCTTATAGGATGGGGACGAAGTCTTTGATGGGGCGGCCAAAGACACACATAGCAGGTGACAGTTTTGTGTCTGGATCGGGGGTGTTCCGGTACTGCAGGATGGCTCGTTGAGTGGCATCTGTGTCAAGGGTGCCATTGGTGTCAGTATTGTCAGTGATGAGACGTTTGACTGTTTTTACCAAAATATCGGCCAGGCAGATGCTGTGGGGAAATGCCACCAATGAGAGGCGATGGTGGACACCCCACGAACGCAGAAAATTGGCGAGTGGCCGAGGCGGTGAACTCAAGGCCACTGTCCGAGGAGAGTTCATTGGGGATGCCGTATGTG
>CM067347.1:19738617-19791117 GCA_034190875.2 Urechis unicinctus
CATAGCCAGCTATGTTCCCTGCTTCCCTGATGCAATTCTACTATTCTCTGGAGTTACCCTCATAATTCATTTTTTCGGAGCCAGGTTCAGGAAAGAGTTTGCTTCCGTTTCGTTTAATTGCTTAAATGATTCGATTGTTAAATTTTTAAAATATTGGAGACATGTCATTGATAATAAGTCGATATCGGCGATTCGAAAAAAAAGCCTTGTGGCATTCTTTTAAAATAATATGCAAATTAGTGACGACCGGTTCAAGTAGCTACGCACGCTTAATTACATCATCTTCTGTATTGTCGCCCAAACTCTGTCCAGGAATCGGACCTCTCACAGGCGACATGAATAGGCGGATTGGATTTAAGGATTTAAATGCTAAGGCCAAATGGGTTTGTGCTCTGTACTCGAATACTAGAACAAGTTTAGTTTCCGTCACATACATTACCCCACACACTTGGACATAAATACTGGTCTGAAATAAAAGCCTAGATTCTGACCTCACACCACACGTTTATCATTATGGTTACGATCTCATATCGGTGATTACATCAAGCCTACCTGTAACATTTTTGCACCACTCTTTAATTTTTGTGCTACCATTATACTTTTATAAGTTTACGAGAAAACCGTCAAGAATTTACAACCAAATATATTCATTTCAGATTGAAATTATGGGCTATCCACGAATAAGGATCGGTGATACGACCATTAATGACGGAGAAACTCCCCGTAAACTTCCGATGTCCATGACAACAATCTATCTGTTATTTGAACTAAGAGCGCTTGGTAATGATGCATGTTTTGACATAACATTTCAAAAATGGAAGTTTGCTATTGGTTCGAGCTACCATCGCTCGATAATTGGCTGCCACACAAACCAGGCGGCGAGGGGATTCCTCATCATGGAGCTGGCACACAGACCAGACGGCAAGGGGATTCCTCATCATGGAGCTGGCACACAGACTAGACGGCGAGGGGATTCCTCATCATGGAGCTGGCACACAGACCAGACGGCGAGGGGATTCCTCATCATGGAGCTGGCACACAGACTAGACGGCGAGGGGATTCCTCATCATGCAGCACCCACACAGACCAGACGGCGAGGGGATTCCTCATCATGCAGCTGCCACACAGACCAGACGACGAGGGGATTCCTCACCATGCAGCACCCACACAGACCAGACGGCGAGGGGATTCCTCATCATGCAGCACCCACACAGACCAGACGGCGAGGGGATTCCTCACCATGCAGCACCCACACAGACCAGACGACTAGGGAATTCCTCACTATGCAGCGCCCACACAGACCAGACGACGAGGGAATTCCTCACCATGCAGCACCCACACAGACAAGACGACGAGGGAATTCCTCACCATGCAGCACCCACACAGACCAGACGGCGAGGGGATTCCTCATCATGCAGCTGCCACAGTGGAGCTTCACAAAACAGTTGGGCAGCCCTGATAGTAGATTCTGATGCTGTCATTGGTGTATTCATCCGCAGTCTATGGACAAATACAGCGGCAACACGACGTGACCAGATATATCAGCTCGAAGCAACTTTGAGACCAGCACTACCAGCACACTGGGCATGGCAACATCTATGTGATAAGGATTGGCGACGCATCGTGTGTCATTGCACTGCAGGGAGATGTGTGAGTTATGGAGCAATGGGCTCGGAACCCATTGACTTCTAGTTGTGGCATGTTAGTGTGAGAAAGTGGTGCTAGAACCTCGACAAGAAAGTACTATATATTGTTCCCTCTCAGGAGGGTTCGGGTGTCCTCGACACAGCTAGCCATACGCTTCTATAGTTGACTCTACTCAGATCCACCCCATCATCCTTCTCACAAACCATCCATCTCTTTCACGGCCTTCCTCTCACTCTCTTGCCTGCCTCTGTTCATTCAATTAATCACAATATATATATATATATATATATCTATATATATATATATATATATATATATATATATATATATATATATATATATATATATATATATATATATATATATATATATATATATATATATAGCAATGTAACGTGTTTAAGTCCTCAACACCAACATCTTATCAACTTTAGTCTTAGTGATAAGAATGGAAATATAACCCTGTAATGATATAAGAGCAATGCTACATATTCATAGACGTCCTGGCACATATTCAATATACCGGCGGCTATATATATATATATATATATATATATAGATATATATATATATATATATATAGATATATATATATATATATATATATATATATATAGAGATATATATATATATATATATATATATATATATATAGAGATATATATATATATATATATATATATATATATATATATATATATATATATATATATATATAGAGATATATATCTCTCTCTGACCCTAGATATATATATATATATATCTATATATATATATATATATATATATATATATATCTATATATATATATATATATATATATCTATATATATATATATATATATATATATATATATATATATATATATATATATATATATACCTATATATATATATATATACCTAGTGGTCAATGAAGGGCAACAAAACATTGGTGATAATGGATCAGAATGAATGGTGGTCACAGTACTGATGAGTAGGAAAAGAGAGCTACTGTGGTAGAGCAGCGGTGGTCAACGCTGGACTACCCTCATGATTTACCGCGAGCGTTATGACCACCCACCTGTAGTGCAGCAAGCCCCTGTGTGGTTGGTGACGCTTTGAAAGCTCGACTTTTACTTTCTGTCATAATTTACATCTGGTGGTGGTGATCATTTAATTACCCCGCTTCAAACTGTTACCTTCCGTTGACCACCGTACAGTTGTACAGACTTTATGTCCCATACCATCTCGTACAGACTTCATGGCCCAATACCATCCTGTTCAGTCTTTCGTTTCCCTTTGCCATCTTGTACAGTCTTTGTGTCCCCATACAATCTCGCACTCTCTTTTTCTTACCATACCGTCATGTATAGACCATGTGTTCCCATACCTTCTTGCACAGACTTTGTGTTCCCATACCATCTCGTACAGACTTCATGGTCCAATACCATCCTGTTCAGTCTTTCGTTTCCCCTTGCCATCTTGTACAGTCTTTGTGTCCCCATACAATCTCGCACTCTCTTTTTCTTACCATACCGTCATGTATAGACCTCGTGTTCCCATACCATCTTGTACAGACTTTATGTCCTACTATTCCCTTTTTTACAGAAGAAGTAGATGTAATTAAATGCATCCCTTCGCAACCTTTGTGATGCTTCATTGTTTCACTACAGTGACCCTATATATGAGTATCACAGTCGTAGGAATCAGCTTGGATTCGGAGATGTGTTTTCCCAATAAAGTCTCCCAAACATAACCTGCTATTGTTATCCTCTGTTGTTAATGGAAGTCATGACGCAACCCATGCGAAATGAAATTATAAAATGTAGATTAAATATTCCTATTAATCGCCAGCAATCGATTGCCTAGTCTTTCAAGATCAATTTCGACGTTTAACACAACGACAACATGGCACGAACCAATCATAGTCTTCAGCAGTTTTAAATCGCTTGTGATTCCCCGGCTTGACAAAGGAATTAAGAGACGTTGATGTTCTGAGACATAACGTCTAGACGCTACCGTTCTGGAACCTTAGCTGCCACCTCCCAGCGCTGTCTCCATGCTATGTTCCTCATGAGGCAAGTTTCATTCACCCTCTCACAATGTGTTAAGTTGATAGTGATGATGCACGCTGTGTGAATTCAGTTCAGACCGACTTATGTATGTCAATCAAGCTCATGGCATTTTTGAAGTCACTCCGTTTTCGGTAGTCGACCTATCATAGCGATTCCACATCATGTCATATCCATGACAACGCACGTTATATCATGGAGGAAATCATCGACAGCTCCTGTCTATTTCGATCCTCCGTTCATCATTCCGCGTACCACGACGACATCACTGGAACTAGTTCACTTCCCCAGCCGACCCATCTTACTCACGTGTGTCAGATGCAGAATAAATGCATGATGAATTACTCATAGTTGATTATTTAAAAAATATTAACATTACTTTGCTTCGTCAGCCATTGGATTTATTCACTCCTTGCCCATTGTTCAATGTAAAGCATGATTCATGTTAACCAGAGATAATGTAATTACAGCTGCTGTGAATACAAACACGAGAGGAGAATCGATGAACACGCTATGATATCTTACATATAGTCAACAACAGAGGAGCAGCCTAAGTAGAGAATATTATCTCTGGTATTTGACCTTTATCTACAGTAGTCTGATTGCCAGGTGTCTCTCTGAACGTGAATGTGACACCGCCAACCTCAACAGTCTCCTGTCCGACGTCGCCATATTGATGACGTGTACCCTTACATTCCGCTGTTATTCTGTAGAATTCGCCTGCGGGAATGCGAACGCGTTCAGGGAAACGGACGTCGCGAGTGAAGCTGAATGTTGCCTTTATATCCACATTGCCGGTGTCTGCCAGCACTTCTCCCTCATCATCCATCAGCTTCACAACAACAGTGGCATCCACACAATAACCAGCATACAGACCGACACCAGCGATCCACACGCTCCTGCTGCACTGGAAATCAATAGCATACGTTCCTGCTTCATTCACTCCTAAATGAAGATGCATATCCTTGAATCTGTTCACCCTGTATTCCTCTCCTGACTTCTCTACATTCAACAACGTGTCTCCCTTGTATTCTTCTCTTGGTTTGCGCTTCTCCACATTAAACACCATGGGCCCCTCATACTTGTAACCGTGTTCACGATGGGACATGTAGTCTAATATCTGCAAACGCTCGGCGTCACTTAGCAACTTGGATCCTCGCGTCACTTTTATGAACTCTTTGTTGGACATATCAGGGAAGCGTATCAGATACAGACAGCTCCCTAACACCGCTCGTCTGTTTTCATCTGTGAGAGGTTTGGCTTCAACGGCACACTGGGCATCCACCCAGCGCAAACACGCTGTGTATACACCTCGCGGTGAAACACAGTTATTCACGTCAGATTCCAGTATCCTCTTCAGACTTTGATGAGATATAGCAGTGAATTCAGTGGAATCAAGAACCTGCTTAGCGTTGCGGGATATGAAGTCCACACAGCCAGCAGACAGTTCCTTCTCGTCATATTGGACACTCTTTGTAAGGTAGAGACACACACTATGGACATCAACGGTGCCCATCAGATAGTCGGAGTATTTTTTCACCAGCTGAGACACGTCATATTTCCTAGCGGCGTGTAAGACATCCATAGCGGTATCTGCCTTCAGTTCTATCTGCTCACAGTACAGGAATCTGAGAACAGAAGAAACACAACATCTCAATTTACCAAGATAGAAAACATATCTTCAAGCATAATTTTGGAGACCCGAAAACAATTTTATATAGGCGAAACATAATATATAATTACCTTATTTATAATATATAAATGTATTTGATTAATCTTTCCTACAGGAATAACATCTTTAAACAATAAACTTACTTCAGTACTGCGTTGAACACTTCCGGTTCCACATCGTCCACTACGATATCGCCCTCGCGTCCTTCCGTCAACATTGTCTCAAATACCGGCGACCCACACACCAGCACAAACCTGTGTGCGGCTATCTTCTCTGGATTGTACTTTCCGACACTTAAGGTCACATCACAGGCATATTTGCCCTCATACATGTATCTTTGTCTCTCTTGTAGTGACAATCCAGTTCTCCAGTCACGTGCCTCTTCTGACGCCATGATGTTACCAACAGTTGTTCACCTGGCAATGAAACTAAATAATCATGAATTCTGGTGAGGGAGTTGGGGTCTATTGAGGTCAACTGATTGGAACTGCCATCTTGTGTACAAATATATGTCCAGAAGTACGTTAGCTAGCTCTGCACTTGACTCAAACATACAAGATAATCCCTGGGGGGCACTTGGCCTTATTCTGGATAGGGGTGTGCTGCGGGACCTCGAAAACCCGTACCCGTCGTACAAGGTCAAAATGGCCAAAAGCATACCCCGTCGTACAAGGTATTATGCGAATGTTTAACCCGTCGTACACATTGAAGCTGAAAAACATATCCCGTCGTACAAGTATGAGGCCCAAAAACATATTCCGTCGCGCGGCACATATATTCTACCTCTATACCCCGGGGAGATAATCCTTCTGATAGCGACATTCAACTCAGTCATTCATGAGTTACGTGATCATAACGCTTGACGTAAATCATGACGTATGTATTTATGCTTGGGTGTGCATTCGTACCACCTGAATTGACCCAATTAACCAGAATTGGCCTAGAATATAATAGTCTGTTGTAGACAATGAATATTTCAATGAGCGTTAAATACGCAATGCACATCATACAAGAAGAGCATGTATGGTTCGCACGACCCTTCTAAACTGGTGCTCTATGGGTCAAAGTTTATATTGAATTCGATTCAAAGTCCCACAAATAAATTTTATTAATTTGGGACCAGTTTTGTAAGCCCATGGAGTTGACATGCTTACATCAACTGACGGGTTAAGCGATAATCTAACAGACTTAGTAACTTGTTGTCTTGACCTCATTACAGGGAAGTTACTCAGAGCCACAACAATCATTACAATGATTTTAGATCGCGGGATACAGCATGCACAACCTTTAAGACACAGCCTTCGCAATAAATTTAATTCATCAATATAGAAAACGACTGCTGCATATAATCACCTGTACAATAAAGGAATCACTGGTCAAAACCACTTCTCGTTGTTTACGTTTGCACTTCGTCAGCAAAATCAAACGAATCTGAAAGCGAAACTAACGCTACGACCGAAACAATCGCGTTATGACCTAAATGCGCTGGCTGGCGTTATGATAGTCTAGTTCCTTGTCAAGGCCGATGTGGAAGGTCAAAGGTTGAGGGTAAGTTACACTTAGGCCTGTGTTAAACTGAAAATATTAACCGATTTTCATCATCGGGTGTTTTTCGCCAGAGTAGGTTATTTAGCTTCATTAGACCTAAAAGAGATCGCAACATCATAATACACAGTGACTCCCTTTATTTCCTAAGCACCGTCCAAAGTATGAATATACTTGAGCCATGCATCATAGAAGCTGAGCTAAATATATCCGGTGATTGCAGTGACGAGCAGATGATATATGGTGATTGTTGGAATAAGATTGAGGGGGTGAGCAGAAAATATCTGGTGATTGTGGGGGTGAGAAGATGATATCTGGTGATGGTGGTGATGAGCTGGTGATATCCGGCGATTCTGGGGATAAGCTTAATATATCCGGTGATTGTGGGGATGAGCTGTTAATATCTGGCGATTGTGGAGATGAGCTGATAATATCTGGTGATTGTGGGGATGAGATGATGATATCTCGTGATTGTGGGGTTGATATGAAAATATCTGCTGATTGTTGGGGTGAGAAGATGATATAGGGTGATTGTGGGAGTGAGCTAAATATATTCGGTGATTATGAGAGGATATATCTGGTGATTGTTGGGTTGAGCAGAAAATATCTGGCGATTGTGGGGGTGAGAAGATGATATCTGGTGATGGTGGTGATGAGCTGGTGATATCCGGCGATTCTGGGGATGCGCTTCATATATCCGGTGATTGTGGGGATGAGCTTATAATATCAGGTGATTGTGGGGATGAGCTGATAATATCTTGTGATTGTGGGGATGAGATGATGATATATGGTGATTGTTGGAATTAGCTGATGATGTGATTGTGGGGATGAGCTTAATATATCCGGTGATTGTGAGGATGAACTTATGACATCTGGTGATTGTGGGGTTGATATGAAAATATCTGCTGATTGTTGGAATGAGAAGATGATATAGGGTAATTGTAGGGGTGAGCTAAATATATTGGGTGATTATGAGAAGATTATATCTGGTGATTGAAAAATGAGGGATTGTGGGGATAAGCTAAATCGGTCCGGTGATTGTTCGTTTGAGCTAATAATATCTGGTGATTGTGGGGATTAGCTAGTGATACCCAGTGATTATGGGGATGAGCTGGTGATATCCGGTGATTGTTGGGATGTGATTAAATTATCTAGTGCTTGTGATGATGAGCTGATGTTGTCTGGTGATTGTGGGGATGAGCTAGTGATATTAGGTGATTGTGGGGATGAACCGGTAATTTTAACTGGTTATTTTGAGGATGAGCTGATGGTATCTGGTGATTTTGGGGTTAAACCGGTGTTTTCTGGTTATTTTTGGGATTGGATGATGAAATCTGGTAATCGTGTGTATAAACCGCTGATATTGCTGATATTCGGTGACTGTGGGGATGAACCGGTGATATCCGGCGATTGTAGTGATGGGACAAAGATATCAGGTGATTGCTGGGATGATCTGATGATATCTGGTGATTGTTGAGATGAGCTGACGATTTCTTGTGATTGAGGGGATGATACCTGGTGATTGTGGGGATGAGCTAATTGTATCTGGTGATTGTGGACATGAACCGTTGGTATCTGGTGATTAATGGATAAGGCTGTTGGTATCTGGTATTCGTGGGGTTTAGCTGGTAATGTCTGATGATTGTGGGGTTGAGCTGGTGAAATCCGGTGATTGTGGGGATTAGTTGGTTTTATATGGTGATTGTGGGAATCAGCTGATGTTATCCGGTGAGTGTGGGTATTTGCTGGTGATATCTGGCGATGGATATGGTGATGATATTTTATATATGTGATTATTGCGAATATGTGCTGATTGTGGGGAAGAGCTGATGTTATGTGGTGATTGTTGGGACGAGTTAGTGATACGTAGTCGTTGTGGTTATGAGCTCGAGATATTTGGCAATAACTGTGGAGATATATGGTGGTTAAGGAGACAAGCTGGTTATTTAAGATGATTGTGATGTTTAGCTTGTGATATATGGTGGTTGTGATGTTTATGAAATGACAGTGGAATATAATATAGGCTTGACTAGAATTGGACTGGACCCAAATCGGACTTGACTTAAAATAAACTTGGCCAAAGTTTGGACCTGACGCAAATCGTGGGGTGGAGTTGGGTGTGGGGGTGTAGTAGCTAGGCTGAGAGGGAGTCGTGTGTTTGCTGTTGGGTTGGCTATGTTATTGCACTTTATGATGAGATTATTCCCGTTATGACGTAAATGATATTGATGCTAGAATTAAGAAATTGCGGATGAAATCGTGTCATGAATGTATTTTATAAGGTGTGTGTTGATTGCACTTTCTTTTAGAATGTGGTGAGTAGTGTGTTGTATATACTGTTTATTTAGTTGTGTCAGTAGCTGCTGCATTTGTGTGTTGTTGTATTGGCATTGAATGAAGTGTGGTGTATTGTCTCAGTCACTTGGCAGTGGGGACAGTGCAGATGCGTGTCTGTCTGGATGGTCGATAAATGATAGTGGTGGTGGTGGGTTGCATTGGCATAAGTTGCTGTATATAGCTTCGGTGTGGCTATCTTTGTGTACTGTTTATAGTGTGATATTTTTCTTTTGGGTTGTATGTAGTGGTATAGAAGATGTGCATGTTCGTCCCATGTAGTTTGTCATTTGCCTATGAATGATGTATCTTATTGTATTTGGAATTGTTGGTGTTTATATGCTATGTCAGTGTATGTGAATGATTAGAATATGTCAGGTGGAGTGTAATAACTAATGTATGTTATTGTTAGGTTTAATGAGTGATTATTTTGCTAGTGTGTCCACTTTTATGTTACCAGGTATCCCACAATGAGAAGGGATCCAGATGAAAATGACATTGATGTTCTGAACTTAGAGCTGTTTATCACTATGGATGATAATTGATATCTTGAATGTATGAGTTTCTGTCATTGTTTGCTTTTGCTTTAATAACTTACAATGAGTCTGAGAAGATGGCAATGTTACTATTTTCTGGATGTGTGTATTGATGTAATACTACTGATATTGCTTGTTCTTCTGCCTAAAGGTTGAGTAGTTGTTAGGTATTCTGAAGGCTTTGTGGAGTTTTTATTGTGGGATTATAAATGCACCCCCTGTCAGTTCTTTTTGGTTTTTTCCATCTTTGTATAAGTGTATAATGTTGGGTAGTAGGTTGACAACCTACTACCCAACATTATACAACTTGTCTTTGAGCTGCTGTGCTTCTGTTTTGTTAAGTGTGGGGTTGTCTTTATTATTGTCTTCTAATGTGGTATTTGTATTGGGCTGTGGTGTGTGCCATTGTGGACTAGGGTTGATGGGGGTGATTATGGGTAGTGTTGGGTGGTAAGTGTTGAACTCCTGTGTCTGTTTTTGTTGTGGTGGTTTTTTTTGGGTGAGTGTGCTATGTTGGTTAGTGACTGAAAAGAGAGGGCTTGTACTTTTGTTTCGTATTTAAGTTTCTAATAATTGTAGATGTACTGGTTAGTTACCGCGGTTTACTTGCATGGCTGCTGCTGTTGATGTGTGTTTTATGGATTTGTTAATGATTCGGTGTGATGTGTTTTGTAAGATGTGGAGTTCGTGAATTTGGTTTTGATCAGCTGTTATGAGAGCTGGGGCTGTGTAATTGAAGAGTAGCTTGATATTTGCATTGTATATGATCGGTTGCTTAAGTTTGTTTCCTCATCCTGTTTTAGCGTTATGTGTTTCATGAGGTTTATGTATTTGTGAGCTTTTGTAATAATATATTCTCTGTGTTGATTCCACGTCCTATGTTTGGTGAATATAATTACCCAGAATTTGTGTTTGTTTACGTTCTGTAGTAGGTGTTGTTTAACTTGTATTGATGTTGCTCTATTTTGTAGGAGTAGCCAAATTTGATGGCCTTTGTTTTGCTTGGTGAAAATGTTATGCCCCGTTATTGTTGCATTGTTTTGTCTAGTGTTGTCGTGGATTTTCCTGTCTGTCATAGTGCTATATCATCTGAAACCTGATTGTTTGTTGCTTATGATATTGTGTTTGTTGAGGTACCACGTGAGTCTATTGTTGATTATTGTTTTGCGTATGCATGATGTTAGTGCTGTAGGTCTGTAGGAGGTGGTCGCGTGTGGTTTTAGTAGTGGGATGATAGTGCTTTGTTTCAATTGTGTAGAGTATTTTTTATGTTACCAAAGTTGGTTGAGTATTTGTTATGTTGTTTCTTTGGCTGAGAGTGACATCCTTTTAATGCAGGAGTAGCTGATGTGGTCTGGGCCTGGGGCTGTATCTGTTTAGTTTTTTGGTGGGTTATTAAGTTCTTGTATTGTGAGTCATTCGTTTAGTGGGTGTGGTTGGTGTTCAGGTGGGTTGGTGTTCAGATGGGTTTTCCAGAGTGAGTTTGTGTGTTGATGCTTGTGTTCTGCATTTGCGATGCTACAAGATAAGCTTTTTCTTTGTTTTCTGTAATAAATTGGCAGTGTGTTGAGTAATGAAAGATTGTGTGTGTGGTGATAGTGCCTTTGAGTTTTGAAACGGTTTGTCAAAAAAATTTGTGTGGCCTGGTGAAAGCTGCTTTCGATCTTATTGACCCACAGCAGGGCATCGTCGATGCACTTCGTTTTCTGCGGGACGTCTGACACAATCTCATCATAACGGTGGGAGGACCCATCTCCAGAAGCAATGTAGCCTTGGGGTGCCGTGCAGTATTGGTAGCGGCCCCATGGTGTTATGAATGTGGTGAGGTGCCTGACGGCATGGTGGATTGCAACACTGTGGAATCCATTCCAGGCGTCGAAGACGGTTTTCCATTTCCCATGTGGGACGGCACAGACCTGATGGAAGGGGGATTGCGTATGATGGGTTTCTCGGGCAGCGTGAGCATTGAGGGGCTGGAAGTCAACCGTACGCTGTGGCTTCCCCGTTTTCTTATCACAGATCACAATACGATGACACCATGTGACTGGTGTCCATATTGGGACAGGTTCAATCACGCCTAGTCTCACGTCCTGGTCGAGTCCAGCTTTCACGTCGTCTTGCCAGTGAAGAGGGACTGGGATCGAGGTGTGATGGGCTACAGGTTCGGCGTCATTGTCGATCATGAGCCTGATTGGGGGGCCTGTCATCATGGGTAGAGGTTGATGTTCGCATGTGTTGAACGTGCTGTCCCTGTAGTGGTTGATCAGGAACGCTTGTAATCTCTCCCTGTTGGCAGGCGTTGCTGGGAACGGTACTTCTGTCGGCACGAGTGGTGGCTGCCTGCGCTTGGGATGGTCACAAGGGGCAGTTGTGCCCGTGTGGCATGCGGTGCTAATCGATACTTCAGTGGATTGTCGTGTAGTACAAGCAGGATGGAGCTCCTCGATGGTAGGAGATCATCCCTAACTGTTACATACGTGATTTGCCGTGTCTCAAGCGGATCACCTGGCTTGCCGGATCCAGAGAATCGGAGGATGACGGCTAAAAGGATGTTAATGCCCTTCTCGTTGGCAGCATGCATTCGCATGGTGACGGGTATCAGGTCATGGTTCCGTAGACCTAGTCGGTTGATTGCCTGCAGCACGACGGGGCAGCTCTGGCAACCCGTGTCTGCCATTACCGGCAGAGATACGGATCTTGTGGGGTTTGCAGATCAAAGCGAGGTCCTTATAGTCCTGTTTGTGGGCTACGACATTCAGGCGAATGTAATGCTGGGCCGTTGATGATCTTCTCAACCATACGTCGCGCAGGTTTCTGTATAGCAGGTGGCCCATGACAATGGGGCTTCCATGGTGACGACCAATGGCCTTGACGGTGCTTAACTCACTGAAGGCCGCCGCCTCCTGGTCGTAGGCATCAGTAGCTTTGCTGCTAGGATTTGGATTATCCTTGCTGCGACACAGGCCTTTGGTGTGATGATCCCTGTTTGCATCTGTAGTTATACGCAGGACACTCCTTGGCTGGATCAAGTATTGATTTGTACATTTCCTACCACAGATACCTAGGTCAACCCAAATAATATGTTTTTGCGAGTAACTGGCTTCATGGCATTTTGTCTATGGCATTCTTGTCACAGGCGCCAACATATCTAATTTCTGATCATTAAACATCCAAGCTGCATACTCCATTTTCACATGTAAAACGGATTATAAATTAGCATAATACCTAGAAGGATATGTTTCCTACTTGTACTAAGCGTATTAGTTTTGGAGGACCTGCGGCAAACCCCTACCTGGCACAAGGCCAAGTGCCCCCCCCCCCCTGCCCCCCGCCAACCCCCGAGCTGTTAGGGTATGTGGTGGTGACTTGATTGCTGCTGGACTAATTGTATTGTGACTGGGTATTGAAACATATCTATGCCTTTCTAAGATTCCAAATCCAATCCTCTATCTTATGCGATTTTGGCTAGGATCAAAGTAGACCCCCATCTGGGGAATGCTATTGAGTGGAAAACATATTGAGATTTGTAAACAATGAGGCTGTATGTTTCTGCCCTTGGTATGTGGTGCATATTGCGCATTTCACCATCATTGAAGCATCCATGTATGTATCTAATTGTTCTCTTACATAATCAATGTTGATGCCTCATGATGTTAGCTTGCATACTCAAACATAAATAACCGTTATGTTTCATCGCCAGCGTTATAACCACCCACCTCTAGTGATGTAAACGCAGATGTGGTTTTGCATGTGTAAAAAGCTGGATTTCTTTCCAGTCATTATTATATTTGTAGCTACACAACCAACCATGTTTGGTAGCATTGGTATTGCTTTGCTTATGTTTGATCATAAATTGAACATAAATTTGTGAGTATGGAAGTAAGATATACGCCAGTTGTATTATTTTAATTGGACAGCTGCCCCATTCACGGAAACTGTAAATCGTTGTTGTTTTCCTTCGAACTTACTTCTTCAGGTTCATGTACTGTGAAGCAGTCGACCTTAATGTGAAAAACTGTTGCCTTATCTCACAGGCGGCTAGGCGCTACAAAGTCAGTCAACTCGATGCTAAATGTGTTCAATTTATCACAAACTCAATTGATGAAAACAACGCATGTCAATACCTCACTGACAGCATTATAGTCGACAACCCGAGCATGGTAGCCGAATGTTTGGAGTTCATTTCTCACTATACAAGGCAAATCTTTGAGTCCACTCAATTTACCTCACTTTCTCTTCTGGTATTGCAAAAAAATCTTGAATCAGATAATCATGGAGAAATCAGCGAGTCGGATTTATTCATTGCCTGTTTGCGGTGGGCGGATGTGCAATGTATTGCAGAAGAAAAGGATGTCACAGACGAGAACAGGAGAAAAGCTCTTGGTCGCTGTCTCTTTTGTATCTGCTTCCCAACTATGTCCACTGTTGATGCATCAAATGACTATAGCACTAGACTATTGTTATCCTAAAGGTTTATGATTGTACAATAGAACTGCTTATATCATAGGATTGACTATGGAAGTACCGTGGTGATATCATTGTGACAGAGTTATATTAATAGATATATGATGAACATTTTCTCCTATTAAGTCCGTCAGTATGTGTATGTTGACGAATGCAATGCACATTGTCAGTTTTCCCACGAAGAAGTACCCATTCACTTCACTTAATTAATTAAGTTTGTTCTTTTGAAAAGTTTATCCATCGGTTATGTTATCTATTATATCGCATAAAAATCAAACTATTATGTTTCATTTCAATGATGATAATGTACCTGAAACAGCTGCAACCGTCATGACTACGCGGAGTATTTTTCTGAATGTTCCATGCGTAATCAAAATAAATTGATAGAAGTATTTTGTTTTTGTTCTTCAGTGTTTCAAATATTTGCATGTTTTTACAGCATGAATGAATTAGCACCATCAGGGAGGGAGGGAGGGAGGGATAAACCTACAGTTTGACAGTGCAAGACGTGAACTTAATTATGTTTTTTGTGGCACTACAAATAATGGTACCAAGAAAGGCTGAGGCTAATATTGATCGTCTGTTAATCACAAGTTTCAAGCTGTTTGATAGGTATGATTGGAGCAATGCGAGGCATTTTACATTCAGGCTGAAACTGTGGAACAGGCGCCGCAGGAGGATTTCATGATCGACAGCATCAAACGCTGCGCTTGGGTCAAAAAGCACCAGAGCACCAGCATGGTGTCGGTCAACATTCCCTATATTCTCAAATGTTAATGATAATCGCTATATCACTCGCATTACCGTACTCTTTACCGGAGGTAGATAGGTCAATGTATCCTTCTGCGTGTCATACGAGGCGACTTATAGAGGGGCAGCCTGTTTGTCGTGAGGGGAGCGACACGTCTCGTAGGACTTCAGCAGGACGAGAGGCTGAAGTGGCCTTGTCCGGTGTATGGCTTTGTGGCGACATGCTATGGTACAATCGTTGGCATTTTTATCTTCTCTTTTTGTTCGTTTTCATACCCATGCAATTCCCTCCTTTGTCTATTAATCATAGAAGGCAGTTCTTTTATTCAGATCAATCTCATCCCCCTCACATTCACTCTATCATTGTAGGCCCCATATAATAATAGTGTGCCTTTAAATCCTATGCTTAGCTGTCCTATATAAGTGGTGTTACACGTTCTCGCTGCTGCCATTGATCAGGTTCAGTTTGCTTACATTGAGAGGCGTTGATGTTTTGTCTGGACCTCGTAGGAATCGTGTAACCAGAGCTCACCATGTCTCAGACTTCATACCCGTGTTAATTATTAGAGATTATTGGTAAAGAAGATACTTATATTAATAGACAGCTTCAGGTATGCAATATGGTTTTTGACATGTCTCTTCTCTCATTCTCGCGATCAAAACATCCAAGTTATACATCGCCCATGTATATCGGTCACTTTACAGGCACTCGAGTCTTCAATGGCTCCTTGTCTTTCCGCTTATGCATTAAGTCTTTATATAGGTGACAATTTGCATGGGGTGTACAGAGACTGGAGTGCCTGTGATACCTGTGGGTGTTTCAGTGACAACTCAGCAGGCATCATCAGTCATTGACCTCGCCCACTGTGATGTACATTAAAACACTTTCCGACTTCCAGTCACTTTCACCACGAGTCAGCCGTATGTTCTTGTTCACACAATCAGATAAATTTGGAGCTGCTGTGGTCAGTTTTTGAGAAGTTGAATTGATTACGAGTATACGAGTACACAATCATGCTTCCTATTTTAGATATGAACGTGAGATGGAAAAGTTTTTGTTTATTTTGGTCAAATCGCTATGTTTGGTAACTATTTTCGATGGTGCACATGATCTGTGAATGTGAACCTTATATAACAAAAGCGTGTAATCACAACAAAACTATATTTCTTTCAGAAAGATAACATCGAATGTGTCATTGACATTGGTTAGGCAAATTGCATAAAGTTAGACTTTAAAAATCCGGGTTTACACGCAAAACAGGTTGGTAGGTGTCGCAGTACTGTGTGCAACTTCCCCACCAGGAACTCTTGACGCATGCGCGGTACGGCTCGAAGACAAAGCAGTCTGGCTGGATGAGGTTGAAAAAAAACATACCGAGCATTGAAGCATACTCCGTCTCGAAATGATGACTCATTGCGCGCAGACAGTTCTTGAAGCTGAAAATAGAAAACATATTGATGACTTGACATCAGACAAAGTAACGGCAATACGGAATTAGCCAATAACCTTGAGAGCCCCGTGACTTTATCAACAACAACAACATCAACAACAACATCAACAACAACATCAACAACAACATCAACAACAACATCAACAACATACTAACAAACAGACACTAGGTGCTGCCAAGGGGATATAAAATGACGCAACACTCGGAGGGGGGGGGTGGGGCTTAGGAGTGGGGTGAGATTTGCATCTATGCGTTATGTGGAAGGGTGGACCAACTTTCGACGCAGGCCACTTAATCCAACAACACTAACTGCAGACGATGCTTTAACAACGCTCAATCGCTACCAACAACGAGTCTCGAGTACTCACGTTTCATCACAGGCACAGTGGCTGACTGTAAAAAGCCCCCAGTTGGTGTAGTGGTACTTGGTTGTCCATGAGGAGATGAAGTGAGGACAGGATTTGTGTTCACAGCAGCAAGCATCCACCCCGGTGTAAATACCCAGCGACTCATCTGCTCTCCCTTTTTTCTGCACCAATTAGACATGATCTGGAATATGGATCTGACCACACGCTCGTCATCGCGGACCAAAGCCGACTGCCCCCAGAATACACACATTGCCAGAAAGACGATAATCAAGTGGGAATCCATGTTCGCTGGTTGTCAGATGGGCAGCTGAAAAATGAGGAACCCGGTGAATTTAGTACGTCTTGGTTTCCTTAGAAAAAAACCCGAGCTGTTTCTTTTGGGTTGACGCAATTGGATTGGAATAAAAAGTTGTCCGAAATTGTGAAGATACTCACATAACAACCTACTAAATTAATGTGTATCTGTTCTTGTCCAATAGCTTGTATGTGAGCCATGTTTGATAAGCAGATCATGAATTGGGATCACCGATCTCGGCAGCGACCCCCTTTATTGGATGCGGCCCCAGCAAATTTGTGGTTTGGAAACTGACACCAACTAAAGTCGACCAAGTAGTAACCGAAGGTGATTGTTCATAATTATGAATGATTGATAACATGGAAGTTATTCGTTTAGACTTTGGTGCTGCTCTTCCACACGAATGCTGTTCGGTATTGTTTACATGTCTTAACTGGCAAAGATTGGAGATTTGATTAAGTACATACTCTTGGACATTACACTGACCTTACTACAAGTTGGAACTTAACCGGGATAATATGACGCATCCGTGTCGTGGTTTGAAGGATAAATGCTGTACACAGAATAATTGTCGCTTCACAAAAATTAAATCTTGTCTTTTCATGGCAATGTTCCCAATCATACCAACGTAAACAGTGCATGGAAATACATTGTAACATCAACCGCGCATGACAATACATACACACATATATAGTGTTGGGTAATGGTTACTGAATTATACCATGCATAGCAATATAGACCAATATTAATAGTGCAATATAATACATGCATACCCTATGATTGCCACTGCACGCTGTCATAAATAGTCAATGAAAACACATACTGGCTTAAATGCCGACCCAAAGAAACAGGGTATGGTAATGTATACCTACACAAACAGGGCGTGTTAATGTTTACCTACATACATAGGGCGTGTTAATGTATACCTACATAAACAGGGTGTGTTAATGTATACCTACATCAATAGGGCGTGTGTATGTATTCGTACATAAACTGTGTATAATAACACATGCTAACAAGAGCAAATTATAACCAGTAATGTATGTTAATTCAAACAGAGCATGGTAACACATGCATACATAAAACGCGATTATTTCTGTTGAAGGCAGTTCAATGAGCATTTTGCACTTTAGGCTTTTCAAAGCCATCCTCAAATTGTCAACCATAAATGGACGCGTAATGGCTGCCATTAACCGACCATTCAAGCATTTTGCCTCTGTTTAGAAAGAAAGCCTCACTTCTTACCCAACAGAATACCTACACAATCATTTGGCCCACGAATGACATTGTAATATGTGACATCCTAATGTGTGTTATCTTCACAAGTGATATCCTTAAATTTCAAGTCAAGTATCCCTTGATATAATGTTCCTATTGTTCCATATCCAATGATATATAAAACCCAGATATAACATTGGTATCTCTTAATGTTATCCTACAATTGCGACATCATCATACCACAAAACCTGACCCTGTCACCCCTCCGCTAAACCCAAACCTGTTAAGCCACTATGCCATTAAAGCCGAACCGGTTAAGTCACTATGCCACTGAACCCGACCCTGTTAAGTCACAATGCCACTAAATCCGACGGTGTTAAGTCACCATGCCACTTAACCCCGCACTGTTAGGTCACCATGAAACTAAACCCAATCCAGGTAAGTCACCATGCCACTTAACGCAACACTGTTATGTCACCATGAAACTAAACCCAATCCAGGTAAGTCACCATGCCACTAAACGTTTATTCATCAAGCCAATAAAACGGACCCTGATAAGTCACCATGCCACTAAACACTGGTAAGTTACCACGCCACAGAACAGGACGCTTGTAGATCACCATGTCACTATACCCCACGCTTGTAGATCACCAAGTCACAATACCACTTAATTCGACACTATTCGGTCACCATACGACCCTGTTACTTCATCATGCCACTAAAAACGTCGAAATGCACCTGAACCCGAGCATTTTAAGTAACCATGCCATTAAACGTGACACTGTTAAGTCATCAAGCCACTTATATCGACACTGTTAAGTCACCATGCCACTAATCGACCCTGTTAAGTCACCATGCCACTTTACCCACCCAAGGTACAGATAATAATCGAAGCATCCCATGATCTAATCGAAGCAATATGTATGCGCAAACGTCAATATGTCTTCTCTACTTATTCTAGATTATCTTCATTTAATATCCTTACCAAGCATGAATATCTATGTTATACGCCGTTCCAATGGTCAAACATACCTTATACACACTTTGTGTCCCCATACAATTTTGTACAGATGTGTCCCATACTTTCTTGTACAGACTTTGTGCCCCCTGCCATCTTGTATAGATGATGTAGATATAATTAAAAGAGCATCCCTTTGTTACTAAGGCGATGGGTCCTGATTTGACTGCAGTGACCTATATAATAAGATCACAGCCATTGCCCTCAGCATGGATTCCGATATATGTTCGGCCATTAAAGCGCTCCTCAACATTAATTGCTTAGCTATCTCTCTGTTATTTTAATTCAACGCTCACATGACTATTATATTCACATTTTAACGCCAGGGTGAGAACTTGCCTTGGCTTTTCAAATCCATTTGACCAATTATTTGCCCATTTGTTCCGGTAAGTCATTTAACAAAATGCCAACATGGCGCGAACCTACAATAGATTCACTTCAGCAGATTTTTATTCACTTTGACAAAGGAGTCATACTTCTCAAGAAACCGTGATGTTCTAAGGCTTCACGTCCAGACGCTATGGTTCTGGAATCTCAGCTGCCACCACCCACCGCTGTCTCCATCCTATATTGATCATAAGGCAAGTTTCGTTCAGCCCACACAATGTGTTAAAATGCTATCTATGATGCACCATGTGTGAATTTAGTTCAGACCGACATATGTATGTCAATCAAGCTTATGGAAGTATTGTAGTCACTCCGTTTTCTGTAGCTAACTTAAGTACACATTCCCAGTCGACCGATCATAGCGATTGCACATCATGTCATATGCATGACAACGCACGTTATATCATGGAGGAAATCTCCCGCTGCTCTCGCCTATTTCGATCACTGCATTCATCATTATGCTTACCACGACGACTTCACTGGAGCTAGTTCCCTCCCAAACCGACCCATCCTATTCACATGTGTTAGGTGAAGAATATATACATGATAAATTACAAATAGTCAGTTTTGAATAAAATAGTAACATTCATTTGTGACGATAAACATTAGATTTGTGTACTCCAGTTTGACAAAGTCAAGCATGCTTAACAAGAGATAATGCAATCAGAACAACTATATGGATACAAACATCAGAGGAGAATCGATTAACACGCTATGATATCTTACATATAGTCAACAACAGAGGAGTAGCCTGAGTAGCGAATATTATCTCTGGTATTTGACCTTGATCTACAGTAGTCTTATTGCCAGGTGTCTGTCTGAACGTGAATGTTACATCGCATTCACTGCTTCATCCCATGTTTCACGTTTACGGCCCTTGAATCGCATCACTTTGTATTCTTCTCTGGGTTTCTCCACATTAAAAACAATGGTCTCCTTATATTCTTCTCTGGGTTTACACTTCTCTACTTTAAACACCATGGTTCCCTCGTACTCATAGCCATGTTCACGCGATATTCTCAAAGATCTTCCCCCGTTCTTCAGAAGTCAGTACAATGGACTTCCGTAAAAACCTTGATGGACATATCAGGGAAGCGTATCAGATACAAACAGCTCCCTAACACTGCTCATCTGTTTTCGTCTGTGACAGCTTTGGTTTCAACAGTAAACTGTGTATTGGCCCAGCGCAGACACGCTGTGTATACACCTCGTGGGGAAACGCAGTTAGTCACGTCAGATTCCAGTATCCTCGTCAGACTTTGGTAAGATATAGCAGTGATTTCAATGGAATCAAGAACATGCTTGGTGTTGCGGGAAATAAACTCCAAACAGCTTGCAGCTGCAGATTCCCTCTTAAAATAGTTACATCCAATTCTGCTTAAATCCCACAAGATGCAGCAAATGATATGTCTTGATCAAAGAAAAGGCACCGCAGAAGACTGTATAGTAACATTGGTAAATGCTGCAGGTAATACATCGGTATTAGCGAGCGGTATATAGCTGAAAAATTCGTTTTATTCACGAGCAAATTGCCAACAGACATTACCATGGAAATCACCGCAGTAAATATTGTAAATGACCGTGAATTAAAGCTTGATTCTGAAAAAAAACCGCATTGATTTGTATTTGACAGACCAACACAGAAATGGATTCATTGTTAATTATGTTACCACACACTCAAATAGAACACATGTTCGAATGATAACCACAGGACTTTATTGATGTTGTTTGAATGTCGTGTGTCAAAATAGTTAACTTTACTTTATAAACAATAAGCAACTGTTTATGCAGGAAATAAATCAAACAATTAGACTGATTGCAGCCTCGCTACTAGCATGTACTGCACATAGTCATGTTTAGTGTCAATGTGACAACATGACGTATGATTGGCTACAATTTGGTCAACTAAGGAAGATCATTGCAAGAGCTTGTCACCCACATGCGGGTATGACGGCTGAATAAGAGCCTTATTCATACTCTGTTATCGCTAAATACTTTATGTAAATTCATAGTAGTGCTTATAGTGTTGGGGAAACAGTTAAAGCATAAATGCTCCCATCGCCACTCTTATTGATGAAATATATTTACCCGGATGTCATTAATATAGTCAAGAGGACAGACATGTACCTCTGCAGAGATACGAAGCTATGTGAAGACTTGCGGAGCGTTTGCTTTAAACCCAGTTAAGCTACCTCATGAAACAATAATCTCCAATGAACCCCAGGACGCCCACGGCAGAGAGTGGGCTGTGATATATTTACATTTGGAGGGTGGCCAAATTTGACAACTACGTACTGCCACTCTAACCAATTATAGTTTAACTTCAGCAGTTTTAAAACGCTTGCTAATTCACATGCTTATGAATCATACTTCTCAAGAAACCTTGATGTTCCGTGGCATAACGTCTACGTGCTACGGTTCTGGAACCTCAGCTGCCTTCCTCATAAGTTTCATTCACCCGCTCACAATGTGTTAAGTTGCTAGTGCGAATCTTGCAATAAGAACAACTAGCATTTCACCACAATTGAATTTTCACATGTTTGCATTCTGTAAATACCACCTAGCTTTTGCTGTTAGATAGAATGTAGAAAAACTGACGTCGATCAACTGACCCATAGTCACTCAGCTCAGCTCGAGCCACCGAGATTGATGATGTACGCTGTGCAAATTCAGGCTGAATTAGGTATGTCAATCAAGTTCGTAGCAGTATTAAAGTCACAACATTTTCTGTACCTGACTGAAGTACTCCAGTCGACCGATCATAGAGATACCACATCATGTCATATCCATAACAACACCCGGTAAATCGGGGGGGAAATCTTCGACTGCTACTGCCTATGTCGATCACTCACTTCATTATTCCGCCTACTAAGACGATATTCCTGGCGCTGTTCACTTCCCAAAATGACCATTCACATCCAAAAATACACAAAGAAAGCTACTATGATCAGTAGCACGCCACCGACCACGACAACGATCCACAAAGAAAGACTTTTTCACCCACATTAACCATTAGCACGCCACAGACCACGCCGGTGATACGCCAAGAAAGCCGTTATGATCAGTAGCACGCCACAGACCACGCCAATGATCCATCAGGAAGACGTTTTCATCCCCATTATGATAAGTAGCACGCCACAGACCACGCCAATGATACACAAGCATAGCAGACGGTCGGCAATGCTCTCCTTATATTCCTCTCTCAGTTTCCCTACATTAAACACCATGGGCCCCTTATACTTATAACCGTGTTCACGGTGGGACTTGTATTCAACAATCTGCAAACGCTCGTCGTTAGTTAGCAACTCGGATTCCCGTGTCACTTCTGTGAACTCTTTGCTTGACATACCAGGGAAAGGTATCATATACAGACAGCTCCCTAACACCGTTCTTCTGTTTTCATCGGTGAGATGTTTGGTTTCCACAGTACACTGGGCATCGGCCCAGCGCAGACACACTGTGTATACATCTCGGGGTGAAACACCGTTTGCGATGTCTGATTCCAGTATCCTCTTCAGACTTCGGTGGGAAATTTGTGTGAATTGTTTGGAATCAAGAACCTGTTTGGTGTTGCAAGAAATAAACTCCATACAATCTGCAGACAGTTTCTTCTCGTCATATTGGACACTCTTATTAAGATAGAGACACACATTGTGGACATCAATGGTGTCCATCAGATAGTCGGTACATTTTACGACTAGCTGAAATACTTCATATTTCCTTGCGGCTTGTAAGACATCCATAGCGGTATCTCCCTTCAGTTCTATCTGCTCACAGTACAAGAATCTGCGAACAGAAGAAGCACAATATCTCAATTTACTATCATAGATAACATATCTTATAGCATAACCTGAGAAAATCTCTAACAAATTAAAATAAATGAAATGTAGTATCCGATTTTCTTATGCATGTTCTACAGGAATAAGATCTCGAACCAACTTCAGCATTGAGTTGAACACTTCCGGTTCCACGTCCTCCACCACGATATCGCCCTCCCGTTCTTCTGTCAACATGGCCTCAAATACCGGCGAACCACACACCAGCACAAATGTGTGGGCAGCTATCTTCTCTGGAATGACCTTGCCTACAAGTAAGGTCACGTTACTGGCATATTTGCCCTCATACATAATTGTTTGTCTCTCTTGAAGTGACAGTCCGGTTCTCCAGTCACGTGCCTCTTCAGACGCCATGTTGGTAGAGCAGATCACCTGACAATGACAATTGTGGAAATTAATCAAAAGTTGATTAAGGAAATGAAGTTTGGTTAGTTCGGATCAATTGAAGTCGATTGGTTTAAACAGCCCATTTCATGGATGTTAATCCTAAATAAAGCCTTACCTTACCTCAAGAGCTTCGATTAATATATGTTATATAATAATCTAACTAGATCTGCACCTGATTGAGATCCGTTATATAAGTCTTTCGGAAAAAAACCCTTCATCTTTGCATATAATCACCTGTACAAGGCATGAACCGCTGGTCAAAACCGTCTCTCGTTTTTTTCGTTTGCACTTCGTCAGCAACAACAAGCGAAACTACATATACAGACCGAAACAATCGCGTCTAGCTCCTTGAAGTGGCCGAAGTAGAAGGGAAAGGTTATGGATAAGTGTCATTGAGGCGTATGCTTAACTGTTAATATAAGCGGATTTACACCATCAGTCGTTATTCACAAGTGTAGATTATGTTGCTCCAAAAGGCAGAAAAGTGATCACCTCATCACAATAAACCATGGATCATGGCAATTAAGGTTGACTGGACTTAGTACATACGATACTTGTGAGATAAGTCCACACCTGCCCCTTTGACCCTTTGTGAGATACATTCAATATCGTGTCTGATTGTATCATAGTATGATGGAGAGTTGAGAGGGATGTGTACAGAAAGTGCAAAAAAGCATAGTTGATAATAGAGTCACACATATAGCTCCTCTAAATATTCACATTTAATTCATCTTTAACTATCCCGTCAGAGCATGTTGCTGTACACCAGGTCGCACGAAGGACTGACAGTCCATTGACATGGCGTCGTCATCGTCGTCGTCATGGTTGACAAAGTGTCATTTTCAGGAAAGAGTGGACCTGGTGTAGTCAAAATCAACCTGATGATAAGCTGGTATTATCTTGTGATTGTGGTAATATGCTGGTGATAACTGGTGATAGTGGTAATGTGCTGGCGTTATCTGATGATTGTGGTAATAAGCTGGTGATATAAGCGTATTTTAGAATAAATGCTTGGATCAAAGTTTACTGGATCGCTTGCCTGCTTACTGGCTAAAGAAGCTGACAAACTTCACTTTCGAGTTATTTCTTTGATTCCCGGGTTACACGTGTGACACATTAAATTCATCAACAACAATAGATCTCGTGCCACGGGCGCATAATCAGCCGTCTCATGCATGTACAATAATATGGTTACATTTCAACTCGTGCATTCATGTGACATATATAACCTCTTCAAATAATCCATAGATGTCCTCCATAGAGAGTAATGCATTAAAAGCAAGATAAATTTGGCAGAGATCACACAATAGATTCAGGTAATAGATAAGTTTGATGGATAATTATCAAATGTCTAGCACAAGGTTACATAACACAGGATACTAATAGTATATAGAGCTATTATTGATGATTACCGTGGAGAATGCCCCCTCCCCGCTTTACCTAGTGTCCTCCCTGGAGATGTCATATCTTGACACTCTCAAACTGGGGACAGTTAATGCAATTATGGAAATTTTTAGTAATTGATATTATTTACTCGTAGATGAATCATAACTCCATAAGTAACATCTATCAACAGTGATTCGGCAAATTTACTTCATTATCGCCCACTAGTCTTTCGCATATGACGCCACTGAATGCTTCATCTTTAGAACATTATTTAAGTTGAAAAATATTCATAACCTTTTAAAATTGATTAAAAACTTACCGGAATAGCTTTGTGACAACCGTTATCTTGATTGAACGCCACCGGCAATGGAATCAGCGGTCCGCCCGCAGGCAGCGCATCGAGCCGTTCCGCAGTCAACAAGTTACGTCCCGAGCGTTTTGCCTCATACACGTGGACTACAGGAGTACCGTTTCATCCCATGCATGTACCCCTCATTCTCCGTAACGAGAATGGTGGGTCCTAAAGGGAAGGAAACTGACGGACCCGCTACGGTGAATGGGATCACCTGACGGACGGCGCAATGATTTGTAATGATACAGAACTATATAGGACAAAAATAACGGGCACAATTTCCCGCTTGAATATAGAATCAAGCTCAAGTGAACGATTGGCTGTATGCAAAGTTATTGACTGGCTAGACTAAAGCAAAATGTTGACGGGGGGTTCTAAAAATTTCGCTCGTTATTGTAAGCAATATTATAAATGGCAAATCTGAAGACAAATACCGTTTAAAATTGAAAAGACTTCTTTTTCTGTATCGTGTTACTGTTTTTATAGTGTGTTATAATATGATATATTGAGTAAAAAAACATTGGTCAGCTTATGGACATGAACGGATTGAATAGCTTTAAACACAATGCACATTTTAGGTTTTCCATATCAAATACGCGGTTCCTTAGAAGGAAAATTTATGAAATTCCGACAGACATACTGTATGTTACCCATCATCACGAATCCAAAACTATTCATTGTTTTAAGAGTATGCAAAGACACTCTATTGGGAGATCGGTGAGTAATGAGTGGGATAGCACTGCTACGTCCACCAGGTTCATCCAAGAGGCATACTGTAATGTATTGGTACGAGGACATGTGGCTACTGAGTGAGCATAAGAAGCAGTAATTACCGTGTATTTAATAACTGAATATCTGGGGAGCAGTATGACCACTAGGGTTACGTTTAGGCTACGGTTAGCTTTCTCACACGCATGGGATTCTTATTCGTAATTCCAATTAATGATTAACATAATTCTTACATTTGTAGGGTTTTCCCCTCATTTTCTTACAATTTGTTTTGCTGTATTTGACAATCATTGCTGACGGGTAGCATTGGGACCACTTTTCCAAAAATCGTTACTTAGACCAGAAATATTCAACAAATCATGACAAATTCAATTGATCGTGAACTTCATCCTATATGATTTTTAAAAATCTAAATTTGACTCACTGTATTTCGTAAATCGCTAGAAATTAAATTTCCGTGTTCTGAGAGAAATTCAAAACTAAACGCAATTGTCGGGTATGATCGGAACATAATTTGCACCCAGTAATTTAGAGATACTTCTTTGTGTTAAACTTTATATGGAAAAGAGGTATACGAAAGTGGTTGAAAACAAAAGCAACAACAAATTAAAGGAAATAAGGTCCTAAATGTGTCCAGAAAGCCGACGAAAAAAAGGGATTTTACTCATTCATAATAAATGCTGCAGGTCGTACACACCCGTTACTTTGAAGACGTTAGCAATAACTATTTACCTACAAATATTTCCATTAAATTCAGCATGCAATACATACATACGTCCATACATCCATCCATAAATACATAAATACATACATACATACATACATACATACATACATACATACATACATACATAACATATATAACACATACATACATACATACATACATACATACATACATACATACATACATACATACATACATACATACATACATACATACATACATACATACATACATACATACATACATACATAGCATATATGAACCCTACCTCTGGGAGTATGAACATTGATAAATAGTTCATAAGTTATGATTCTGCCCACAGAGCAGAGAAGCTTTGTAGAATGTAGGCGCTTCCCCACTTATATGCAATATTGCTCACGAATGCAGTCGCTCATTCACTTTTTATCACGGCTGCCGTTGCAGTGCATGACTTACAAGTATCCTCCTTCAAAGTCAAAATATGAGCAAAGGTCAGAAAACTCTCATAGAGTAATCTGTTCATAAACAGATAAAAGATATTCACAAATTGTGCCTCAATTTCATCTAAGCTGGTGAACCGTTCCCCATGCTTGATGAAAACATGTGTAACTGAGTGTATCTAACATCTGCTTAAGGGTATCAGCTGTCGAATTTGCCCGGCTCAACATTATCTTACAATGGCTCATGACTTCATATCACGACTTTTCCATATTGATACTTCCTACACAGAATACTTCCAGAGAAAAGCTTCAGAGAGGCACATAAACATACCGCATTAAGAGGCGTAGTGCTGAATCATCAGATTTCATGGTGATATATATCTGGATAAGCGCAGGGAGTATTTACTGATCAGCATATTAAACAATATCCTCACTGCTCCCATGCGGCAGCGGGGCAGCCAAAATATAGGCTTACTGTGCCAATAACTGACCCGAGAGTCGCAGTAGTTTCGGTTTCAAACAAGTGTGCTCCTTTTATTGTTCCTGGTGGCACTTGCATCTACAGCGATTCCACATCATGTCATATCCATTACAACGCACCTTATATCATGGAGGAAATCATCGACTGCTCCTGCCTTTTTCAATCACTCGATTCTCCATTTCGCGTACTACGACGACTTCGATGGAGCCCGATCACTTCCCCAACCAACCCATCGTACTCACATGTGTCACATGCAGAATAAATGAATGATAAAATACACATAGTTAATTTTGAATAAAATAGTAACATTTATTTGTGATGATAAACATTGGATTTGTGTACTCCACGCCATTTTGACAATGTCAATAATGCTAAACAAGAGATAATGCAATCAGAGCAGCTATGGATACAAACCCCAGAGGAGAATCGATTAACACGCTATTATATCTTACATATAGTCAAGCACTTAACATCAGAGGAGTATCCTAAGCAGCGTATATAATCTCTGAAATTTGACCTTCATAGACAGTAGACTTATTGTCAGGTGTCTGTATGAACGTGAATTCGACGCCTCCATTCTCTACAGTCTTTTGCTCTTCTCTTCCATAGCGATATTGTTTACACTTACATTCTGCCGATATTCTGAAAAATTGGTTTCCGCGAATGCGAACGTTTTCACTAAAACGGACGTCGATAGGGTTGCGAGAGTTGTCAATTGTGAAATCGAAGAGGCGCTTCATAACCACGTTGCCGGTGTCCGCATCATCCATCAGCTTCACAACAACTTCATTATCCTTGGTATTCTGACCAACATACAGACTGACACCAGCGATCCAAACGCTGCTGCTGCTCTTGAAGTCAACTGCATACGTTTGGTTATTTGGTGATTAATTTGGTGATGAGCTGGTGATATCTGGTCACAGCAAAGACGTGCTTGTGATATCTGGTGATTGTGGATTGGTTCCGACAACATCTGGAGCTATTGGCGATGTGCTTGCGATATGAGGTGATAGCGGAGACAAGCTGGTGATAGGAGGTGATTTTGATGATTAGCTGGTGATATTTGGTGATTAAGATAACGCTTCTGTTATATATGGTGATTGTGGAGCCCAGCTGTTGATATATTGTTATTGTGATGATTACCCCGTGAAATCTGATGATTGTAAATACCCTCTGATGAAATCTCGGGATTGAGGCGATGAGCTTGTGGTATCTGGTGATTGTGTCGATGTAATTGAGATATCTGGTTATATATATGGCGATGAATGTTTCGATGAGTAGGTGATATCTGGTGTAGATGGTGGAGATGAGCTTGTGATATCTGGTGATGGTAGTGGTGACGACCTCGTCATTTCTCTAATGACATTCGATATGAGCTGATTCATATCGGGTGATAATAATGATGAGCTGGTGATATGTGGTGATGCATTCGGTGATGATAGGTGGATAACGCAGCAGGCTTAACACATTCCATAAAGGTGCAGGCTAAACGCATGTCACCCAGTATGATTAAGTTTTTAGCTGCAATACGGAGGTGTTACCCAATAACCTATGTTGTTTATTGTGCGGTTTAAGTGCAACAGGAATGATGATCCAAAATTGCATAGCATATATGAACCATATATTGGTCGGGAACAAGAACGATGATCACAGCTCATAAGTTTTCATTTTGTCAATAGATCAGAGTGGCTTTGTTGAGTATGGGCGCCCTTCAGCGCATTTTGCAACTGGATTTTCTTTATCTGTTGCATAAGCAATCAGAGCTACTTATTACTGATAGTAAATTTCATTACATTTATTAAATCAATACATATCGAATGTGAATGTTAATCAACGTAGCTGCGCATTAAGATCTATAATTAGTACGATAAAGTAATGTACATTATGCTACATTTCACAATACAGTATGTCAAATTATGACACTTATCTGGGCGTTCATATACAATATGTGTTCATAAGTTGAGAGGAGCATTACAACATTTTGTGATAAGTAACCACCTGCTTCTAGGAGTTTGTCACTTAATGGCCTGCTACAAACGCCCGAGGCAAAGCCTTGCATTTATTATTGAACATATGGCCTGCGTGGATTTCTGTGCTGCATGTGTACATGGGCGTTCTGACATAACAGTCATTTGAACTCTATGTTGGTCATCAGAGCCCCTGCAGTAGCTGCAAATAACCTCATTAATGTGTCTATTGAAATTGGTGAAGTACTTAAATGTCACACATATGTGCAATGCTAGCTACTGTCGTTCATGGAGGTTGAGACTGTTACCAAACGAATAGGGGATGTCATCAACGTTAATTCTTTGTTATATACAAATGCTACAAACTGCTCGACAATATCATGGATGCAGCATGTGAATACTTGTTGCATGGACTATTTAGCCGGGAATAGTCGACTAATTTACATCCATACTTGTTCGAAGTAGACTTACATTTCACTGATACTGCCTACCAAAGGAACAGACTACTACACGATTAAGCATTATATTTTTATGTCCCTTTCGCTTGTTTGCAGATCATATTTTCATGCACGAGGAACAACGATGAATATAAAAAGGCATCTGTCAAAAAATATGAATACCTCAAGATGCTAGCATTGGTGAATGCCCTGAATCGAGATTTTGGGGCAACGCTCTGCGAATCACTTTCAGAAGTTTAGGCTGACAAAGTGGCACATCAAAGCGCAAAGTCATCGATGCGCTGTTATTCTCATAGATACAGGGCATTTTGTAGAGCAGCTTTCGGTAAAATTTGGTTAAAGTTGTTAATGCGGGCCCCGCTAAGGTAGCTTCTATTTATCACGTTATTCCAGCGGCCAGGGATGTCCTTATTGTACGAGCGACGATTTGTTGGAAGTTGGCATTGATATTTAAGGTGAATTGCCCATTTATCACGATAAAACTCTCCGTCACGGCGTACAAAAGGGTATAATAAATTAGCTGAACAATATTTGCTTGGTGTCGTCCTTGTTTATTTATTTGGAATAGGAAATAGATTTATTTCGTGAACGCACACGTTGATTGTCGACTGAACCGTCGCATTATTCGTCACAAATGGACATCAAGTCGCTAACCAGCGCGGTGCATGACTAGCATTACTGATGTCCGTTGGTGACGTCAGCTTACATCTCTATAGACAAAGGAAGCGCGACAAATCTATTAAGGTCCGTACAATATTTGGCGGGCTTTTCTAATAAAACACCTCCAAAATGATGATTTACATGTTCAGGTTTAGCACTATCAGATACGCCCGTCAGGCAGCTGGTCGCCATATTTGGACACTTATTGCTTGCTATCGATGAAATGCACGCGGCCGATTGCATGACGGCATTTTCTATTCCAACGTTATTGATGGCCTTATCCACGTTCTCTTAACTGCCGTGGGCTTTAATTAACTCCAGGTTAGTCTTCAGTAATTGCAGCATGCACTCCGGTAATAGCGTGCATTGCAGTGATGTAGCGTACCTGTACATGAACGTTGAATTAAATTACGGGTCATTATTATAATCATTACAATATGTGTCGATGATGATTTATTTATTCAATTAGTCGATTAACACTTCTATTAGAATAACGCATCGAATAACTGACCCAATTAACATAATTCAACATGGCAAGCATGACATCACTAACGAGGATACACCTTTCTAAAAGATGTCAATTATTGCACATTTTGTAAAGTGTACCATCCACATCATGTCACGAAGTTGCCATTGCAAGCAGTGAAAATGCATTTACTATCGAACTAACACTGCGTGGGTTCCGTTAATGAGATCACTTATTACTGTGAAGAATCAAAACTAGCACTGTTTGTAATATTTCAGAATTGTCACTAGCTTCGTGGGTATGATAATGTATATATATATATATATATATATATATATATATATATATATATATATATATATATATATATTATATATATATAGATATATATATATATATATATATATATATATCATATATAAATAAATATAATAAATATATATATATATGTATATATATAAATATATATACATGTATCAATATGTATATATATATATTTCTATATATATATATACATTTAAATATATATATATACATATATGTACGCACACATATATATATATATTGTTATATATATATATATGTACACATGCATATATATAAATATATATACTACATATGTATATAAATGTATATATAAAATATATATATATATATAGATATATATATATATATAAAATATATATATATTAATATATATATCTATATATATATATATATATATATATCTTATATATATATATATATGTGTGTGTGTGTGTGTGTGTGTGTGTGTGTGTGTGTGTGTGTGTGTGTGTGTGTGTGTGTGTGTGTGTGTGTGTGTGTGTGTGTGTGTGTGTGTGTGTGTGCGTAACCATTGTTTAGGTTATCGTCGCTGTGAATATCTCCAGTCGAGCTAGCCAGGAATGGAAACTGATGACCTATCATCGGGCTCTGTTATCGGAGAAACTCCATGGCATCTGGAAAACTCTTAACCTTCCTTCACATACCTCTATCATCAATCAATGGAACTCCCCCGTATTTTCTTGTAGACTATGAAGGAATTATCAAAGCATTTGTGAGTAAATTGTTAATTGGTTTACGGGTTTCCAAGGTTACGCTCGAAGATATGTTTTCTTTAACAGTAAATTGAGATGCTGTGTTTCTTTCTGTACTCAGGTTCCTATACTGTGAGCAGATAGAACTGAAGGTAGATACCGCTCTAGATATCTTGCACGCCTCAAGGAAGTATGAAGTGTCTACTGGTGGTAAAATGTGTCGACTATCTGATGGACACAATTGATGTCCACAATGTGTGTCATTTCCTTACCTTTTGTCAATATGAGTGTTTCATCATTGATTCATACAATCACATTCAATCAAAAACAATTAGCATAATGCAAGGCTTCTGCTAACGACATATCGAACTCAAAAGTAAAAACAAATGCAGCGAATGACAATTCAGAGAGCTATAATAGAAGACCTACCTCCGGTATACGAGCAAGCCATGATTCCAAGATAATGTGTGGCGATGCTTGGCCATGGGGCAACCCTCATATCGCCAAACGACCCCTGCGGTATTCGATCATAGTTATTTGTGAAGCTTCTCGATTTTCCAACCTTCAATACGCGACTGTGATTTTGTGGTTGGCGTTGGGCACAACAACTAGTCAACACCAGCTTGCCTATGGCCAGCTGCATCAATGCAGACGGCATATATTGATGACTTTAGTGTCTGAGGCATAACCTACGGTGGCTCATCAGTTTTGTAACCACCACGTTAATGCTTTGCTTTTGCAATATCAAATATCCTTTGGACAGAACGCCTCCAATTCACGGTGAATAACAGATATAACTCGGTAGGTAGCGACCGTCTGGTCAGCTGACGCAGAATTTCATCACATTACCCGTCTTATACCAAATGATACTCGATAACGCCAGATATCACCATATAACCCAGAGTAATGGCACGCAATGTCTCATAACGCCATAAATCACTATATTGCTAGATTATGCTAAATAATGTCTTATGATGCCATATATCACGGCATTACCCATATTATACCAACAAAACGTCTTATAGCGCCAGATACACCCACATTACCAATAGATTACGAAATTATGGCTTACAACGTGAGATATAACCACACCACATTTCGTAGATAATGCTAAAGCATGTCTTAGAACGCCAGATATCAACGCATTACCTAGCTAATGCTAAATAATGTTGTGAAATGTCAGATATCACCACATTACCTAGCTAATGCTATATAATGTCTTACAAAGTAATATATCACCTTATTACACAGATAATACTGAATAATATGTTACACGGCCAGATATAACCTTATTACCCAACTTATGTTTGCTAGATAATGTCTTATGACGTCAGATATCTCAGACACTCAAATAATGCCATATAGCGCCTGACAATGCTAAGTAATACCAGATGAGTCTCGAAAGCGCAATATAGCATCTTCTTTCTTTAATTTTGCAAGATGGCCCATATTTACGGTAAATGAGCGCATAACTACAAGTATGCCCATGCAACTATATTTCCGTGTAGGCGGGAGCACCAAATTACAATGACCAATTCCGTCGTCGCCTAACTATACAATCATACCTGGCAAATGCAATAACAAGCAAGCTTTCCGAATTAGCTTGATACTAAGAGTATTCTTAGATTGTATTTCATCCGAGTAGACATTTGGCATGTCTGATTAACGATAAAGCTTGGCTTTGCCGTTACAAACAATGCGAAATGACCAGTAGTCACTAAGTTCCCATCTTGTCATAGACGTTGATGATGCACTTGATGTGAATTTTAGTTCCCAGTTCTATATTTTATGAATACTTACATATGGCAATCATGTTCATAACAGTGTTGAAGTCACTACGTTTTCGGTAGTTGACTCAAATAATCCTAGTCGACCAATCATTGTTTGACTTTGGCGTGTCGCGCATTGTAAACCAAACTTCAGCATGGCTGAGATATTTCTTGAACTGTTGATTACGATGGTGAAATGCGATGCTTGATCAATCAATTTCCACATCTAGGAGCGCGGGACTGACTGCACATTGAATGAAATTACACATTTCCCTTCAAGCCAGCCACAATTAAACCCTTCGTCGTCAAAATATGTGCCAAGGGTCAGAACACTCCCATAGGGGGAGCAGCGCTCATATTTAGATATAAGTAACCTGTTCTTAAAGATACATAATATATGCACACATTCTGTTTCAATTTTGTCTAAGCTGGGGAACCGTTCCTATTGCTTGTAAATGAATGTATCTTATTACTGCTTCCATATCCACTGGCTTCTGCACTGTTGATGAAGAGATCAAGGCCACTGCTTTAGATTTCACGCGATTGAACGCACATTATTTTACGTGACACCACGTTTCCATATTGATACTGCCTACACAGACAACATTCAGTGTAAATTTACAACGAGGCGAGCACAAATGTCACATTATAATGGTGATATATTCCTGATAAGTGTAGTGAGTATTGATTGAGCCGCATAAGCGGACATAATCTTCAGAGCTCCCATGGGGCAGGCAGGTCGGCAAATACACAAGTTAACTGTGACAATTCCTGACCAGAGAGCCATCTCGTCGTAGTTTCGGATTCAAACTGTGCTCCTGGTGTCACGTGCATCTTAAGCGATTCCACCTCACATCATATCCATGACCTCGTAAGGTATAACATGAAGGAAATCAACGACTACTCCTGCGATCAATCGATTCATCATTTCGCGTACCACAACGACGACTATGCTGGAGCTAGTTCCCCTCCCCCGACTGACCCATCCTACTCACATGTGTCCGGTGAAGAATAAATGAATAATAAATTTCACTAAGTTAATTTTGAATCAAATATTAACATTTATTTTTGACGTTAAACACGAGATTTATTCACTTCAGAGCACTTTGGCAATGTCAAGCACGATTAATGTTCAGCCAAAGATAATCAGAGCTATATTCAATGTGGATACAAATATCAGAGGAGAATCAATTAATACGCTATGATATCTTACATATAGTTAATCGCGTATCAACAGAGGAGTATCCTATGCCGCAAACACGATACCTGCAATTTGACCTTGATGAACAATAGTCTGATTGCCAGGTGTCAGTATCTTCGAGCATTACCTTGGAAACCCGTAAACCAATTGATACAAGCGAGATATAGCATCGGATTACCATATTTCACCAATGTATTTGATAAATCTTTTGTACAGGAATAACATCTCCAAACAATAAACTTACTTCAGCACTGCGCTGAACACTTTCGGCTACGCATCCTCCACCATGATATCGCCCTCGCGTACTTACATCAACATAGTCACAAATACCGGCAAACCACATACCAGAATATATCTGTGAGCAGCTATCTTCTCTGAATTGATGTTGCCAACCTTTAAGTTCACATCACTGGAGTATTCACCCTCGTTTCTTTGTCTCTCTAGAAGTGAGAGTCTGGTTCTCGCTTCACGTGACTCTTTTAACGCCATGATGTCACCGATAGCTGTCACCTGGCAGTGACAATGGTCGGAAATAAACGGTGATTGATAAAGAAAACGTAATTTACTTACGTTATGAAATCTGGTGTACTTTCACTGGAAGTCGTCTTAAACACCCAATTTCATGTATGTCAATAATGAACTACGCCAATATACAACCTTATCTCGCGAGTTGTGTACAAATATATGTCAAGAAGTAATGTAAATAGCTCTGCACTAGACTGATACATCCCAGATAAAAATCTAAAGAAAACGACCCTAGATTTTAGTAGACGAGAAGTAGGTGATCATAACGCTCGAAGTAAATCATGAAGAATGTCCTTGTTCTTGAGTGTTGCGTTGGCACTGTTAGGATTGAGCAAATATACCACCATTGACCTACATATAATAATATATCCCTAGACTCTAACAATACGCGAGAAATACCCAATGTACATTACACAAGAAGAGCCTCTGGTGGTTCCCGTGGATTTGGACTCCCTAATAAACTTTAATAATGGGGATCTGCTTTGTGAGCTCATGGAGGTGACATGCTTAAATCATCCGATTGGTTAAGCAATGATCTGATTGCCTAAGTAACTCGTTGTGTCTTGATCTCATTACAAGGACAATACTCAAGGCAACAACATTCATTAAACAGAACCTAGATAGCAGAATACAGCATGCACAGCTTTAACGACACAGCTTTTACAATCTTCTATATTACAACAATATAGAAAGCGACTGCGGCATATAATCACTTGTAAAATGAATGTAAAATATGTTCTCGTTATTTAGGTTTGCACTTCCTCAACAACATCAAACGAATATGAAATCGAAACTACTGCTACGACCGAGACAATCGCGTTATGACCTCAAAGCGCTGACTGGCGTTATGATAGTCCTGCTCCTTGACGCTGCCGAGGTGTCATAGAATCATGTGTTTTACTGCAACAACAGACGGATTTTCAGCACCAGACCTTATTCACCAAAGAAGGTTATTTTGCCTCAAAAGACGGAGAGGAGATCGCCACATTATGATAAAGAGTGATTCCCAACTTTCACATAGGCAATGTCCATTGTATTGTTGCTACTTGAACCGTGGATCATGGAAATTTACCTCATCTAGGAATTGAAAAACAATGACTTGTCTAAGTACATGCGAGATTTGTGGGATATGTTAAATTCAATCTCCCATTCAAAACTCATTGACTGAACGTTAGCGAACTATCGGAGAAATAATGCCTCTTTGGCTGTTGGTGAGCAACTTTGAACGGTATTAGATTGTATCAATGATAGAAGGGAGGTGTAGAGATTGTGCAACAAAGCATAGTTGATAACAGAGTCAAACATATATTATCAAAACATTCCCATATAATTCATTATTTACTATCTCGTCAGAGCATCCTGCTCCCCACCAGGTTGGTCGACGGACTGACAGTCTACTGACATGGCGTCGTCATCGTCGTCATCGTCATGATTGGCTGCGGGGCAATTTCAGGACATAGTCTTTGTGTAGGCATCATCAATCTGATGATGATGGAGACAAGCAGGTAATATCAGGTGATTGTGATGATGAGCTGGTGATATCTGGTGATTGTGATGATGAGCTGGATGTATTTGGTGATTGTAAGGATGACCTTATGGTATCTTGTGACTGTAGCAATAAGCTGGCGATACCTGGTGATGTGGAGATGAGCTGACCATATTTGGGATTTTTTTTAAAAAGTTGATGGTATCTAATGATTTTAGCGATGAGCTGCTGATATCTTGTGATGAATTTGGTGACCAGCGGGGGAAATCTGGTCACAGTGGAGACGTGCTGGTGATATCAGACTATTGTGGATGCAAGCTGGTGATATTTGATCATAGTGATGTTTAGCTGGCGTTATCTGGTGATTGTAGATTGATTCTGATGATATTTGGAGATTTTTGTGACGAGCTGGCGATAAAAAGTGATTGTGGAGACAAGATGGCAATAGCGGGTGATTGAGATGATTAGCTGCTGATATCTGGTGATTATGATAATGCTTCGGTGATATCTGGTGATTGTGAGACCAGCTGTTAATATTGCTATTTTGATGATTAGTCGGTGAAATTTTATGATTGTGGATACGATCTGGTGATATCTCTGGTGAATGTGGTGATGTGATGGTGATATCTGGTTATATATAGTGATGAATGTGTCGATGAGTTGGTGATATTTGGTGAGGATGGTGGTGATTATTTTTTTGATGTTTGGTGATGATAGCGGTAATGAACTGGTGGTATTTGGTGATTGTTTCGATGTGATGGAGATATCTGGTTATATACGGTGATGAATGTGTAGATGAGTAGGTGATATCTTGTGAAGATAGTGGAGATCGGCTTGTGATATCTGGTGAATGTTTCGATGTGATGTAGATATCTGGTTATATATGGTGATGAATGTGTAGATGAGTAGGTGATATTTGGTGATGATGAAGGTGATTGTTTTGTGATATTTGGTGATGATAGTGGTATTGAAGTGGTGGTGTCTGGTGAATGTTTCGATGTGATGTAGATATCTGGTTATATATGGTGATGAATGTGTAGATGAGTAGGTGATATCTGGTGAAGGTGATGGAGATGAGCTTGTAATATCTGGTGATGGTAGTGGCGACGACCTCGTCACATCTCTGATGACATTCGATATGAGCTGATTCATATCGAGTGATAATGATGATAAGCTGGTGGTAGGTGGTGATGCATGTGGTGATGATAGGTGTATAACACAGCAGGCTTAACACATTTCATAACGCAGCAGGCTCAACACATGTCATAACGCCGATCCGAGTCAACTCGGGGAGGTGGTGTGGATAGCTTCAATTACAATGGTTACTAATGAGAGGACAATTGCTTGATGATTATTATGCTTTCAGCAAATAATGTCTTCTGTGAATATATTTGAGGGCGAACCTGGTATCTGTTGAATTTTGATTATGGGGGAAGACGATCATTTTACTCATTAAGCCAGTGCAACAATTAGTGGTTAAATGTGCTGTGCAGGTAATTGTTGTTCACTTTTGGAGCACAACCTAATATGGACGAGAAACACTAAAAGCTTTCTTCACGAAAGTGTACCGTTAACGCATGGAGTGTGATTTGTTTTAGAACCGTTCGGTATTTGGAAATGTATGACGATAATGCAACTAGGAATCGTATCGTTTCCGTATGAACAAGTCTTGATTCCATATAACAAGTCTTGATTCCAGTTAACATTGCAATTTCCATAACCTTCATGCAATAACAGTCTGACCAGTTCAAATAAATTAATATTTTTGCTGAAGGTGGATCATCAGCAGTCGAAACACCTTCAAAATATTTAATTAATTTCTAGCTAGCAAACAGATACCAGACGTCGCGCTCCCCAACATCCGATAACCCAGCAAGCGTGCATTTTGATTTGCCCCGCTCACCTGCACTTGAATTACCCCTACTCAACCGCACTTGATTTGCACCAAGCAAATGCACTTGATTTCTCCACTCACCTGCATTTGATTTATCCCACTTACCTGTCGCATAGTCTCTTATTGTATGGTGTAAGTGAAACAAGAATTATGATCGAAATATAAACGATTATTAACAGCGCATGAGTTCTCATTTTGTCCACAGAGCAGAGTGGCAATGTTGAGTATGGGCGCCTCCACAATGTCTACAATATGCCCTCGCTCATTCACCCTATCACGACTGCCTTTCAGCGCATTATGCACCCACATTTTCGTAATCTAGTGCATAAGCACATATTCAATGGAACGTTTCAGAGCTACTTAGTACTGATAGCAAGTTTGATTCCATTGATTTAATCAATACATATTGCATGTGAATGTTAATCAACGTAGCTACGCATTAAGATCTATAATGTACATTATGTTAGATTTCACAATACAGAGCATAGCAGTCAAATTATGTCACTTATCTGGACGTTCATCACGATAAAATTCTCCGTCACGGCGTACAAACGGGTTTAATAAATTAGCTGAACATTATTTGGTTGGTGTCGTCTTTGTTTATTTAGTTGGAATAGGAAATGGATTTCTTTCAGGAACTCATACGTTGACTATCGACCGTTCCGCTGAATTATTCGCCACGAATGGACATTAACGTCGCTGATCAGCGTGGTGTAGTCTGCGTCCCAGACTCTAGGGGTTCCGCTACGCTTCTCGCCCTAGAGTCTACGGCCAGACAAGGTCTAAAAGTGGCGCGTCCGAATATTCATTAGACACGTTCGTTGATCTTCGTGACCAATCAACACAAAGGTTGTGACCCGGATTGACCTTAATTGCGCCTGGCTCATGAAACTGGCTTGTGAAACGCACCCTTCGGTTCCATGTGACGTCATGGACATTGTAGTGGTCTGCATCCAATGAGAATACATTGAAGGTCTTCTGGAACTATCGGCGTCTCAAAAGTTCAAATTGGAACTACAACCAGCGCTTTTATCGCGTAGCTGCACGATAGTATGTTTACGTGATAGTCAGTTAAAAAGAACCAGCTGTGTGTCTGCTTCCTCGTCGACTGTATGATAAACGGTGCCGCTCAGCGTGAAACAACAAATCGGAGTGTTGTAGAATGTGTGCCCGGCACATAAAAATCACTCGGACGGTTGGACAAGTTCTTCGGAACTTGTAGAATAGACCAATGAGAGACAGCGACTCAAAAGTACCGATAGTGACCGAGAGACACGGCTTGTGATTGGAGCATCCCAAATCTGGGATGCCCGTCCAGTTCAATCTACTATGGTCTCCTAGACCTGAAGGCGAGACTATTGAATATCAGTAACATGTAAACAGCGCCCGCAGCCATCAGGCTATGGGACCTTGACTAAGCGTGGTGCATGGCTTGCATTAATGGTGGCCGTTGTTAACGATTTTTAGCAGTGAACATTGGACATAAGCACTTAAGCATAATTCATAACTTGCCCGCTTCCATTCATTTTGGTGACGTCAGCTCACATCTCTATTGATAAAGAAAGCGCGATAGATTTATCAAAGCTCGTTCAATATTTGGTTAGGCTATTCTAATAAAACATGTTCAGGATGAGGACCTCTGTAGAGAGCTTGGTCGCCATATTTGGACACTTATTGCTCGCTATCGATGAAATGCACGCGGCCGATTGCATGACGGCAATTTCTATTCCAACGTTATTGATGGCCTTATCCACGTTCTCTTAACTTAACTGCCGTGGGCTTTAATTAACTCCAGGTTAGTCTTCAGTAATTGCAGCAAGCACTCCGGTAATAGCGTGCATTGCAGTGATGTAGCGTACCTGTACATGAACGTTGAATTAAATTACGGGTCATTATTATAATCATTACAATATGTGTCGATGATGATTTATTTATTCAATTAGTCGATTAACACTTCTATTAGAATAACGCATCGAATTACAGACCCAATTAACATAATTCAACATGGCCAGCATCACATCACTAACGAGGATACACCTTTCTAAAAGATGTCAATTATTGCACATTTTGTAAAGTGTACCATCCACATCATGTCACGAAGTTGCCATTGCAAGCAGTGAAAATGCATTTACTATCGAACTAACACTGCGTGGGTTCCGTTAATGAGATCACTTATTACTGTGAAGAATCAAAACTAGCACTGTTTGTAATATTTCAGAATTGTCACTAGCTTCGTGGGTATGATAATGTATATATATATATATATATATATATATATATATATATATATATATATATATATATATATATATATATATATATATATATATATATATATATATATATATATATATATATATCTATATATATAGATATCTATTCATCTCTAAATCCCTCTCCTCCCTATATATCTATCTGTATATATCTCCCTATCTATACATATATCAATATGTATATATATATATATTTATATATATATATCATTTAAATATATATATATACATATATATGTACGCACACATATATATATATATTGTTATATATATATATATATCTATGTACACCTCTAGATATATATCCCTCTATCTATATATCTCTATATGTCTCTCCCTGTCTCTCTCCCTCTATCTATCTAATATATATCTCTCTCTATATCTCTCTCTCTCTCTCTCTCTATCTCTATATCTCTCTCTCTCTCTCTATCTCTCTCTATCTCTCTCTCTCTATCTCTATCTCTCTATATGTGTGTGTGTGTGTGTGTGTGTGTGTGTGTGTGTGTGTGTGTGTGTGTGTGTGTGTGTGTGTGGCGGCGTAACCATTGTTTAGGTTATCGTCGCTGTGAATATCTCCAGTCGAGCTAGCCAGGAATGGAACTGATGACCTATCATCGGGCTCTGTTATCGGAGAAACTCCATGGCATCTGGAAAACTCTTAACCTTCCTTCACATACCTCTATCATCAATCAATGGAACTCCCCCGTATTTTCTTGTAGACTATGAAGGAATTATCAAAGCATTTGTGAGTAAATTGTTAATTGGTTTACGGGTTTCCAAGGTTACGCTCGAAGATATGTTCTCTTTAACAATAAATTGAGATGCTGTGTTTCTTTCTGTACTCAGGTTCCTATACTGTGAGCAGATAGAACTGAAGGTAGATACCGCTCTAGATATCTTGCACGCCTCAAGGAAGTATGAAGTGTCTACTGGTGGTAAAATGTGTCGACTATCTGATGGACACAATTGATGTCCACAATGTGTGTCATTTCCTTACCTTTTGTCAATATGAGTGTTTCATCATTGATTCATACAATCACATTCAATCAAAAACAATTAGCATAATGCAAGGCTTCTGCTAACGACATATCGAACTCAAAAGTAAAAACAAATGCAGCGAATGACAATTCAGAGAGCTACAATAGAAAACCTACCTCCGGTATACGAGCAAGCCATGATTCCAAGATAATGTGTGGCGATGCTTGGCCACGGGGCAACCCTCATATCGCCAAACGACCCCTGCGTCAGTCGGTATTCGATCATAGTTATTTGTGAAGCTTCTCGATTTTCCAACCTTCAATACGCGACTGTGATTTTGTGGTTGGCGTTGGGCACAACAACTAGTCAACACCAGCTTGCCTATGGCCAGCTGCATCAATGCAGACGGCATATATTGATGACTTTAGTGTCTGAGGCATAACCTACGGTGGCTCATCAGTTTTGTAACCACCACGTTAATGCTTTGCTTTTGCAATATCAAATATCCTTTGGACAGAACGCCTCCAATTCACGGTGAATAACAGATATAACTCGGTAGGTAGCGACCGTCTGGTCAGCTGACGCAGAATTTCATCACATTACCCGTCTTATACCAAATGATACTCGATAACGCCAGATATCACCATATAACCCAGAGTAATGGCACGCAATGTCTCATAACGCCATAAATCACTATATTGCTAGATTATGCTAAATAATGTCTTATGATGCCATATATCACCGCATTACCCATATTATACCAACAAAACGTCTTATAGCGCCAGATACACCCACATTACCAATAGATTACGAAATTATGGCTTATAACGTCAGATATAACCACACCACATTACATAGATTATGCTAAAGCATGTCTTAGAACGCCAGATATCAACGCCTTACCTAGCTAATGCTAAATAATGTTGTGAAATGTCAGATATCACCACATTACCTGGCTAATGCTATATAATGTCTTACAAAGTAATATATCACCTTATTACACAGATAATACTGAATAATATGTTACACGGCCAGATATAACCTTATTACCCAACTTATGTTTGCTAGATAATGTCTTATGACGTCAGATATCTCAGACACTCAAATAATGCCATATAGCGCCTGACAATGCTAAGTAATACAAGATGAGTCTCGAAAGCGCAATATAGCATCTTCTTTCTTTAATTTTGCAAGATGGTCCATATTTACGGTAAATGAGCGCATAACTACAAGTATGCCCAAGCAACTATATTTCCGTGTAGGCGGGAGCACCAAATTACAATGAACAATTCCGTCGTCGCCTAACTATACAATCATACCTGGCAAATGCAATAACAAGCAAGCTGTCCGAATTAGCTTGATACTAAGAGTATTCTTAGATTGTATTTCACCCGAGTAGACATTTGGCATGTCTGATTAACGATAAAGCTTGGCTTTGTCGTTACAAACAATGCGAAATGACCAGTAGTCACTAAGTTCCCATCTTGTCATAGACGTTGATGATGCACTTGATGTGAATTCAGTCCCCAGTTCTATATTGTATGAATACTTACATATGTCAATCATGTTCATAACAGTATTGAAGTCACTACGTTTTCGGTAGTTGACTCAAATAATCCTAGTCGACCAATCATTGTTAGACCTTGGCGTGTCGCGCATTGTCAACCAAACTTCAACATGGCTGAGATATTTCTTGAGCTGTTGATTACGATGGTGAAATGCGATGCTTGATCAATCAATTTCCACATCTAGGAGCGCGGGACTGACTGCACATTGAACGAAATAACACATTTCCCTTCAAGCCAGCCACAATTAAACCCTTCGTCGTCAAAATATGTGCGAAGGGTCAGAACACTCCCATAGGGGGAGCAGCGCTCATATTTAGATATAAGTAACCTGTTCTTAAAGATACATAATATATGCACACATTCTGTTTCAATTTTGTCTAAGCTGGGGAACCGTTCCTATTGCTTGTAAATGAATGTATCTTATTACTGCTTCCATATCCACTGGCTTCTGCTCTGTTGATGAAGAGATCAAGGCCACTGCTTTAGATTTCACGCGATTGAACGCACATTATTTTACGTGACACCACGTTTCCATATTGATACTGCCTACACAGACAACATTCAGTGTAAATTTTACAACGAGGCGAGCAAAAATGTCACATTATAATGGTGATATATTCCTGATAAGTGTAGTGAGTATTGATTGAGCCGCATAAGCGGACATGATCTTCAGAGCTCCCATTGGGCAGGCAGGTCGGCAAATACACAAGTTAACTGTGACAATTCCTGACCAGAGAGCCATCTCGTCGTAGTTTCGGATTCAAACTGTGCTCCTGGTGTCACGTGCATCTTAAGCGATTCCACCTCACATCATATCCATGACCTCGTAAGGTATAACATGGAGGAAATCAACGACTACTCCTGCGATCAATCGATTCATCATTTCGCGTACCACAACGAAGACTGTGCTGGAGCTAGTTCCCCTCCCCCGACTGACCCATCCTACTCACATGTGTCCGGCGAAGAATAAATGAATAATAAATTTCACAAAGTTAATTTTGAATCAAATATTAACATTTATTTTTGACGTTAAACACGAGATTTATTCACTTCAGAGCACTTTGGCAATGTCAAGCACGATTAATGTTCAGCCAAAGATAATCAGAGCTATATTCAATGTGGATACAAATATCAGAGGAGAATCAATTAATACGCTATGATATCTTACATATAGTTAATCGCGTATCAACAGAGGAGTATCCTATGCCGCAAACACGATACCTGCCATTTGACCTTGATGAACAATAGTCTGATTGCCAGGTGTCAGTATCTTCGAGCATTACCTTGGAAACCCGTAAACCAATTGATACAAGCAAGATATAGCATCGGATTACCATATTTCACCAATGTATTTGATAAATCTTTTGTACAGGAATAATATCTCCAAACAATAAACTTACTTCAGCACTGCGCTGAACACTTTCGGCTTCGCATCCTCCACCATGATATCGCCCTCGCGTACTTACATCAACACAGTCACAAATACCGGCAAACCACATACCAGAATATATCTGTGAGCAGCTATCTTCTCTGAATTGACGTTGCCAACCTTTAAGTTCACATCACTGGAGTATTCACCCTCGTTTCTTTGTCTCTCTAGAAGTGAGAGTCTGGTTCTCGCGTCACGTGACTCTTTTAACGCCATGATGTCACCGATAGCTGTCACCTGGCAGTGACAATGGTCGGAAATAAACGGTGATTGATAAAGAAAACGTAATTTACTTACGTTATGAAATCTGGTGTACTTTCACTGGAAGTCGTCTTAAACACCCAATTTCATGTATGTCAATAATGAACTACGCCAATATATAACCTTATCTCGCGAGTTGTGTACAAATATATGTCAAGAAGTAATGTAAATAGCTCTGCACTAGACTGAGACATCCCAGATAAAAATGTAAAGAAAACGACCCTAGACTTTTGTAGACGAGAAGTAGGTGATCATAACGCTCGAAGTAAATCATGAAGAATGTCCTTGTTCTTGAGTGTTGCGTTGGCACTGTTAGGATTGAGCAAATATACCGACATTGACCTACATATAATAATCTATCCCTAGACTCTAACAATACGCGAGAAATACCCAAGGTACATTACACAAGAAGAGCCTCTGGTGGTTCCCGTGGATTTGGACTCCCTAATAAACTTTAATAATGGGGATCTGCTTTGTGAGCTCATGGAGGTGACATGCTTAAATCATCCGATTGGTTAAGCAATGATCTGATTGCCTAAGTAACTCGTTGTGTCTTGATCTCTTTACAAGGGCAATACTCAAGGCAACAACCCAGTGGGCACAACACGTGGAATCCACGTGGAAATCATGTGGATTTTTGGTGAATTGGTGGATCCACGTGTTTTCACGTGATATCCACCTGGATTCCACGAGTATTAATCACGTGGAATGGACGTGTCAAAAACACGTGAAAAAGACGTGTATTTAAATATTCTTTTTTTTCTGTTTATACCAGAAATATGGCCATGTGTTAACCTGACAGCCCCAGCTAGACTTGTGCTAGATATGCCAAGATATAGTGGGTTTCACAACTTTTGGTGCTATCGATCTATGAGCTCTGGGGATGATGACGGTTTTTGGCTTTCATCTGCTTAGTTACTATCGTCACAGGGGTCTCCTGGAATAATGAGTCGAAATTCAGGTGAGATACTCTCCAAACGTAGGCGAGGTTCAAACCCGTGACCTGCTGGCCCGTGGTGGAGACCCCACCGGGGGTTAACCGCTAACCGCTGATTGGCGCGATTTGCTGTAGTTTTGGAAAGTTGAGAATTCATTTGCTATATTTTTGACAGTTTCTAAGTTTACAAGTGAGTCATATTTAAATGTTATTCTTTCAATGAAAATAAGTTTACTCAAGTAGCTGTACAAAAACTGCTTGCCGTATATAATGTCTTCATGGTTTATGATTTTATGCTCATTGGTGCATGAAACCTGTATTATCGTTCTCAGCAAAGTGCCAGCCTTTGCAGCTAGTTAGTTGCAGCGGAAAGGCTGTAGGCACGCCTCGTGTTTTTTTGGAGGCTTGCTCCTTAATACACCATAACCATCTTATACACACGCCATGGTTCATCTGTTGACTGTTCCTCCATCTCACAGTCATCGTTCATCTGTCAGTCCATCTCACAGTCATCGTTAATCTGTCAGTCTAGGTCTGGTGTAACGGTAACATGAATTTATACCAGACGTCTTCTAGGGCTACTGTCAGTCCATCTCACAGTCATCGTTCATCTGTCAATCCGTTCCACACGGTCGTCATCGCTCATTTGTCACTCAGTCCCACAGTCATGGCTCATCTGTCACTCATTCTAGCAGTCGTCGGTTGAGCAATGATGGTTTTCCTTTAACATAAGTGCACATTTGTGAATATTTTCTTTAAATATTTTCTCTGTTTTAATGCTGTTATTGAGAAAGGTATTATTTATGAGTTTGTAGTCAGCAGCATAGTAATTGAACACTGCATAATTTGTTTGTGCACAGGTTTTCAGGAGCGCTGCCTCTCCTGCTCTGCAAATCAGGGATATACTGAACAGGCAGGAGAGGAGAGAGCTGGCCGATAGTGGCAAAATGCTTCCTGAAGCTGTGCAGATGAACAGCACTGAGGAACTTCAACATTTAAATGAGCAGTTTATGGACAACCAGAGTGGGTATGTAAAATTGCAGTTTTTTTAAGGAGTAGTGGGCATTAGATCTAATAAAAATCAATGAAATATTTTCCAAATGTCACATTTTTGTGTCAGTTTCAGAAGTGTATGAAAATCATTGTGCAGTGTCCGGGATACGATGAACGATTTGACAAGCAGGTGAGATTCTCTATGTATATGTATATGATGTAAATCCATGATCCAAACAACTTGCACTTATGCATTTTGTCTGAATTGGCAGTGTTTAAGAAATTTTCATGCACCAATTGTATTCAATCAGACATATTGCTTGCAGATTAATCACTAATTTCCTGCAGTGCAAGCTAACGGGTTAGGTGACAAAGCCAGCATTGAGAAAATGGCACTCTGCAAATTAATTGTCGGTAGGTTCACCATTGGCTAATTACTTGGAAGTCCAGGATAGTTTTTGATTTTAATGATACACAATAACTAATGAAAGTCAGTTGTACGATGTATGAAATTAGATAGCTTATATTGTCCTCTTTGTACTGTGCAGAAAGTGTAGTGAAGAGTCATGGGTTCACCGAGGCTGCTGTTAATGTCTTTCTAGCCAACCGACTGAGGAATGCACCCAAGAGAAGTTTAAATATTGCCTATTGGTAATGATTGTTGATTTACTCACACATTTATATTTTTCATAGATTTGACTAGATCGTTTACTTAAAGAGCCACTTACATGCAAAATTCAAATTTGTGTTGTCATCTAATTATGAAGATGATTTTGTGACATTTTGACAACAGTATGACTGAGATGTCATAACTGGTTGCCGAGATATTACCGATCAAACTCGCAGACTTTCCTGTATGAAGTGATCAAACTCATTCACTCACTTTCGTTTAGTGTTTACTGATGAAAGCCATCCTAGACGAATTTGACTGATTTGTGTCAATTAGGTGACGTCACCCAGAAAGTCACTTAAAAATTATCATCAAAATGCGATAACAAAAATTCGGTTTTGCATTTCAGTGGCCTTTTAAGTACATTTTATAATTTGTATTTTATTAGGGTGAAAGTAAATCATGTTATGCTCATGCATGCAGTGACCGGTTTAATGTGTTTCATGAACAAACCTGCCTTTTTCCACTAATTTGTTGCCTTTGTATGTTGACACTTGCTCGTAATGTTTAAAACATGTTTAATATTGTTATTTGTGATCATGTAGCACTTATAGTTGGATATTTCTGAGAAATAAATGTACTTAGTTCAATGATCTTGTGAAATATATTAAAAAACAAAAAAAATTACTAAAGAGGAAGTAAAAACCACCTGAATACAGATATTTTGTATCGTTGAATTTAGGTGGAAGAGCACACGTGTTTTCCACGTGTCCATATCCACGTGAATTCAACTTGCCTTTTACGCGTATTATCTACGTGAATTACACCAGTTTCTCCACGTATTTTCCACGTGGATTCCACGTGTTGTGCCCACTGGGAACATTCATTAAACAGAACCTAGATAGCAGAATACAGCATCCACAGCTTTAACGACACAGCTTTTACAATCTTCTATATTACAACAATATAGAAAGCGACTGCGGCATATAATCACTTGTAAAATGAATGTAAAATATGTTCTCTTTATTTAGGTTTGCACTTCCTCAACAACATCAAACGAATATGAAATCGAAACTACTGCTACGACCGAGACAATCGCGTTATGACCTCAAAGCGCTGACTGGCGTTATGATAGTCCTGCTCCTTGACGCTGCCGAGGTGTCATAGAATCATGTGTTTTACTGCAACAACAGACGGATTTTCAGCACCAGACCTTATTCACCAAAGAAGGTTATTTTGCCTCAAAAGACGGAGAGGAGATCGCCACATTATGATAAAGTGTGATTCCCAACTTTCACATAGGCAATGTCCATTGTATTGTTGCTACTTGAACCGTGGATCATGGAAATTTACCTCATCTAGGAATTGAAAAACAATGACTTGTCTAAGTACATGCGAGATTTGTGGGATATGTTAAATTCAATCTCCCGTTCAAAACTCATTGACCGAACGTTAGCGAACTATCGGAGAAATAATGCCTCTTTTGCTGTTGGTGAGCAACTTTGAAAGGTATTAGATTGTATCAATGATAGGAGGGAGGTGTAGAGATTGTGCAACAAAGCATAGTTGATAACAGAGTCAAACATATATTATCAAAACATTCCCATATAATTCATTATTTACTATCTCGTCAGAGCATCCTGCTCCCCACCAGGTTGGTCGACGGACTGACAGTCTACTGACATGGCGTCGTCATCGTCGTCATCGTCATGATTGGCTGCGGGGCAATTTCAGGACATAGTCTTTGTGTAGGCATCATCAATCTGATGATGATGGAGACAAGCAGGTAATATCAGGTGATTGTGATGATGAGCTGGTGATATCTGGTGATTGTGATGATGAGCTGGATGTATTTGGTGATTGTAAGGATGACCTTATGGTATCTTGTGACTGTAGCAATAAGCTGGCAATACCTGGTGATGTGGAGATGAGCTGACCATATTTGGGATTTTTTTTAAAAAGTTGATGGTATCTAATGATTTTAGCGATGAGCTGCTGATATCTTGTGATGAATTTGGTGACCAGCGGGGGAAATCTGGTCACAGTGGAGACGTGCTGGTGATATCAGACTATTGTGGATGCAAGCTGGTGATATTTGATCATAGTGATGTTTAGCTGGCGTTATCTGGTGATTGTAGATTGATTCTGATGATATTTGGAGATTTTTGTGACGAGCTGGCGATAAAAAGTGATTGTGGAGACAAGATGGCAATAGCGGGTGATTGAGATGATTAGCTGCTGATATCTGGTGATTATGATAATGCTTCGGTGATATCTGGTGATTGTGAGACCAGCTGTTAATATTGCTATTTTGATGATTAGTCGGTGAAATTTTATGATTGTGGATACGATCTGGTGATATCTCTGGTGAATGTGGTGATGTGATGGTGATATCTGGTTATATATAGTGATGAATGTGTCGATGAGTTGGTGATATTTGGTGAGGATGGTGGTGATTATTTTTTTGATGTTTGGTGATGATAGCGGTAATGAACTGGTGGTATTTGGTGATTGTTTCGATGTGATGGAGATATCTGGTTATATACGGTGATGAATGTGTAGATGAGTAGGTGATATCTTGTGAAGATAGTGGAGATCGGCTTGTGATATCTGGTGAATGTTTCGATGTGATGTAGATATCTGGTTATATATGGTGATGAATGTGTAGATGAGTAGGTGATATCTGGTGAAGGTGATGGAGATGAGCTTGTAATATCTGGTGATGGTAGTGGCGACGACCTCGTCACATCTCTGATGACATTCGATATGAGCTGATTCATATCGAGTGATAATGATGATAAGCTGGTGGTAGGTGGTGATGCATGTGGTGATGATAGGTGTATAACACAGCAGGCTTAACACATTTTATAACGCAGCAGGCTCAACACATGTCATAACGCCGATCCGAGTCAACTCGGGGAGGTGGTGTGGATAGCTTCAATTACAATGGTTACTAATGAGAGGACAATTGCTTGATGATTATTATGCTTTCAGCAAATAATGTCTTCTGTGAATATATTTGAGGGCGAACCTGGTATCTGTTGAATTTTGATTATAGGGGAAGACGATCATTTAACTCATTAAGCCAGTGCAACTATTAGTGGTTAAATGCACATGTGCTTTGCAGGTAATTGTTGCGCACTTTTGGAGCACAACCTAATATGGACGAGAAACACTAAAAAGCTTTCTTCACGAAAGTGTACCGTTAACGCATGGAGTGTGATTTGTTTTAGAACCGTTCGGTATTTGGAAATGTATGACGATAATGCAACTAGGAATCGTATCGTTTCCGTATGAACAAGTCTTGATTCCATATAACAAGTCTTGATTCCAGTTAACATTGCAATTTCCATAACCTTCATGCAATAACAGTCTGACCAGTTCAAATAAATTAATATTTTTGCTGAAGGTGGATCATCAGCAGTCGAAACACCTTCAAAATATTTAATTTCTAGCTAGCAAACAGATACCAGACGTCGCGCTCCCCAACATCCGATAACCCAGCAAGCGTGCATTTTGATTTGCCCCGCTCACCTGCACTTGAATTACCCCTACTCAACCGCACTTGATTTGCACCAAGCAAATGCACTTGATTTCTCCACTCACCTGCATTTGATTTATCCCACTTACCTGTCGCATAGTCTCTTATTGTATGGTGTAAGTGAAACAAGAATTATGATCGAAATATAAACGATTATTAACAGCGCATGAGTTCTCATTTTGTCCACAGAGCAGAGTGGCAATGTTGAGTATGGGCGCCTCCACAATGTCTACAATATGCCCTCGCTCATTCACCCTATCACGACTGCCTTTCAGCGCATTATGCACCCACATTTTCGTAATCTAGTGCATAAGCACATATTCAATGGAACGTTTCAGAGCTACTTAGTACTGATAGCAAGTTTGATTCCATTGATTTAATCAATACATAT
>CM067347.1:19796117-19803724 GCA_034190875.2 Urechis unicinctus
ATTCCTGATAAGTGTAGTGAGTATTGATTGAGCCGCATAAGCGGACATGATCTTCAGAGCTCCCATGGGGCAGGCAGGTCGGCAAATACACAAGTTAACTGTGACAATTCCTGACCAGAGAGCCCATCTCGTCGTAGTTTCGGATTCAAACTGTGCTCCTGGTGTCACGTGCATCTTAAGCGATTCCACCTCACATCATATCCATGACCTCGTAAGGTATAACATGGAGGAAATCAACGACTACTCCTGCGATCAATCGATTCATCATTTCGCGTACCACAACGAAGACTGTGCTGGAGCTAGTTCCCCTCCCCCGACTGACCCATCCTACTCACATGTGTCCGGCGAAGAATAAATGAATAATAAATTTCACAAAGTTAATTTTGAATCAAATATTAACATTTATTTTTGACGTTAAACACGAGATTTATTCACTTCAGAGCACTTTGGCAATGTCAAGCACGATTAATGTTCAGCCAAAGATAATCAGAGCTATATTCAATGTGGATACAAATATCAGAGGAGAATCAATTAATACGCTATGATATCTTACATATAGTTAATCGCGTATCAACAGAGGAGTATCCTATGCCGCAAACACGATACCTGCCATTTGACCTTGATGAACAATAGTCTGATTGCCAGGTGTCAGTATCTTCGAGCATTACCTTGGAAACCCGTAAACCAATTGATACAAGCGAGATATAGCATCGGATTACCATATTTCACCAATGTATTTGATAAATCTTTTGTACAGGAATAATATCTCCAAACAATAAACTTACTTCAGCACTGCGCTGAACACTTTCGGCTTCGCATCCTCCACCATGATATCGCCCTCGCGTACTTACATCAACACAGTCACAAATACCGGCAAACCACATACCAGAATATATCTGTGAGCAGCTATCTTCTCTGAATTGACGTTGCCAACCTTTAAGTTCACATCACTGGAGTATTCACCCTCGTTTCTTTGTCTCTCTAGAAGTGAGAGTCTGGTTCTCGCGTCACGTGACTCTTTTAACGCCATGATGTCACCGAAAGCTGTCACCTGGCAGTGACAATGGTCGGAAATAAACGGTGATTGATAAAGAAAACGTAATTTACTTACGTTATGAAATCTGGTGTACTTTCACTGGAAGTCGTCTTAAACACCCAATTTCATGTATGTCAATAATGAACTACGCCAATATATAACCTTATCTCGCGAGTTGTGTACAAATATATGTCAAGAAGTAATGTAAATAGCTCTGCACTAGACTGAGACATCCCAGATAAAAATGTAAAGAAAACGACCCTAGACTTTTGTAGACGAGAAGTAGGTGATCATAACGCTCGAAGTAAATCATGAAGAATGTCCTTGTTCTTGAGTGTTGCGTTGGCACTGTTAGGATTGAGCAAATATACCGACATTGACCTACATATAATAATCTATCCCTAGACTCTAACAATACGCGAGAAATACCCAAGGTACATTACACAAGAAGAGCCTCTGGTGGTTCCCGTGGATTTGGACTCCCTAATAAACTTTAATAATGGGGATCTGCTTTGTGAGCTCATGGAGGTGACATGCTTAAATCATCCGATTGGTTAAGCAATGATCTGATTGCCTAAGTAACTCGTTGTGTCTTGATCTCTTTACAAGGGCAATACTCAAGGCAACAACCCAGTGGGCACAACACGTGGAATCCACGTGGAAATCATGTGGATTTTTGGTGAATTGGTGGATCCACGTGTTTTCACGTGATATCCACCTGGATTCCACGAGTATTAATCACGTGGAATTGACGTGTCAAAAACACGTGAAAAAGACGTGTATTTAAATATTCTTTTTTTTCTGTTTATACCAGAAATATGGCCATGTGTTAACCTGACAGCCCCAGCTAGGCTTGTGCTAGATATGCCAAGATATAGTGGGTTTCACAACTTTTGGTGCTATCGATCTATGAGCTCTGGGGATGATGACGGTTTTTGGCTTTCATCTGCTTAGTTACTATCGTCACAGGGGTCTCCTGGAATAATGAGTCGAAATTCAGGTGAGATACTCTCCAAACGTAGGCGAGGTTCGAACCCGTGACCTGCTGGCCCGTGGGGGAGACCCCACCGGGGGTTAACCGCTAACCGCTGATTGGCGCGATTTGCTGTAGTTTTGGAAAGTTGAGAATTCATTTGCTATATTTTTGACAGTTTCTAAGTTTACAAGTGAGTCATATTTAAATGTTATTCTTTCAATGAAAATAAGTTTACTCAAGTAGCTGTACAAAAACTGCTTGCCGTATATAATGTCTTCATGGTTTATGATTTTATGCTCATTGGTGCATGAAACCTGTATTATCGCTCTCAGCAAAGTGCCAGCCGTTGGCGTTGCAGCTAGTTAGTTGCAGCGGAAAGGCTGTAGGCACGCCTCGTGTTTTTTTGGAGGCTTGCTCCTTAATACACCATAACCATCTTATACACACGCCATGGTTCATCTGTTGACTGTTCCTCCATCTCACAGTCATCGTTCATCTGTCAGTCCATCTCACAGTCATCGTTAATCTGTCAGTCTAGGTCTGGTGTAACGGTAACATGAATTTATACCAGACGTCTTCTAGGGCTACTGTCAGTCCATCTCACAGTCATCGTTCATCTGTCAATCCGTTCCACACGGTCGTCATCGCTCATTTGTCACTCAGTCCCACAGTCATGGCTCATCTGTCACTCATTCTAGCAGTCGTCGGTTGAGCAATGATGGTTTTCCTTTAACATAAGTGCACATTTGTGAATATTTTCTTTAAATATTTTCTCTGTTTTAATGCTGTTATTGAGAAAGGTATTATTTATGAGTTTGTAGTCAGCAGCATAGTAATTGAACACTGCATAATTTGTTTGTGCACAGGTTTTCAGGAGCGCTGCCTCTCCTGCTCTGCAAATCAGGGATATACTGAACAGGCAGGAGAGGAGAGAGCTGGCCGATAGTGGCAAAATGCTTCCTGAAGCTGTGCAGATGAACAGCACTGAGGAACTTCAACATTTAAATGAGCAGTTTATGGACAACCAGAGTGGGTATGTAAAATTGCAGTTTTTTTAAGGAGTAGTGGGCATTAGATCTAATAAAAATCAATGAAATATTTTCCAAATGTCACATTTTTTGTGTCAGTTTCAGAAGTGTATGAAAATCATTGTGCAGTGTCCGGGATACGATGAACGATTTGACAAGCAGGTGAGATTCTCTATGTATATGTATATGATGTAAATCCATGATCCAAACAACTTGCACTTATGCATTTTGTCTGAATTGGCAGTGTTTAAGAAATTTTCATGCACCAATTGTATTCAATCAGACATATTGCTTGCAGATTAATCACTAATTTCCTGCAGTGCAAGCTAACGGGTTAGGTGACAAAGCCAGCATTGAGAAAATGGCACTCTGCAAATTAATTGTCGGTAGGTTCACCATTGGCTAATTACTTGGAAGTCCAGGATAGTTTTTGATTTTAATGATACACAATAACTAATGAAAGTCAGTTGTACGATGTATGAAATTAGATAGCTTATATTGTCCTCTTTGTACTGTGCAGAAAGTGTAGTGAAGAGTCATGGGTTCACCGAGGCTGCTGTTAATGTCTTTCTAGCCAACCGACTGAGGAATGCACCCAAGAGAAGTTTAAATATTGCCTATTGGTAATGATTGTTGATTTACTCACACATTTATATTTTTCATAGATTTGACTAGATCGTTTACTTAAAGAGCCACTTACATGCAAAATTCAAATTTGTGTTGTCATCTAATTATGAAGATGATTTTGTGACATTTTGACAACAGTATGACTGAGATGTCATAACTGGTTGCCGAGATATTACCGATCAAACTCGCAGACTTTCCTGTATGAAGTGATCAAACTCATTCACTCACTTTCGTTTAGTGTTTACTGATGAAAGCCATCCTAGACGAATTTGACTGATTTGTGTCAATTAGGTGACGTCACCCAGAAAGTCACTTAAAAATTATCATCAAAATGCGATAACAAAAATTCGGTTTTGCATTTCAGTGGCCTTTTAAGTACATTTTATAATTTGTATTTTATTAGGGTGAAAGTAAATCATGTTATGCTCATGCATGCAGTGACCGGTTTAATGTGTTTCATGAACAAACCTGCCTTTTTCCACTAATTTGTTGCCTTTGTATGTTGACACTTGCTCGTAATGTTTAAAACATGTTTAATATTGTTATTTGTGATCATGTAGCACTTATAGTTGGATATTTCTGAGAAATAAATGTACTTAGTTCAATGATCTTGTGAAATATATTAAAAAACAAAAAAATTACTAAAGAGGAAGTAAAAACCACCTGAATACAGATATTTTGTATCGTTGAATTTAGGTGGAAGAGCACACGTGTTTTCCACGTGTCCATATCCACGTGAATTCAACTTGCCTTTTACGCGTATTATCTACGTGAATTACACCAGTTTCTCCACGTATTTTCCACGTGGATTCCACGTGTTGTGCCCACTGGGAACATTCATTAAACAGAACCTAGATAGCAGAATACAGCATCCACAGCTTTAACGACACAGCTTTTACAATCTTCTATATTACAACAATATAGAAAGCGACTGCGGCATATAATCACTTGTAAAATGAATGTAAAATATGTTCTCGTTATTTAGGTTTGCACTTCCTCAACAACATCAAACGAATATGAAATCGAAACTACTGCTACGACCGAGACAATCGCGTTATGACCTCAAAGCGCTGACTGGCGTTATGATAGTCCTGCTCCTTGACGCTGCCGAGGTGTCATAGAATCATGTGTTTTACTGCAACAACAGACGGATTTTCAGCACCAGACCTTATTCACCAAAGAAGGTTATTTTGCCTCAAAAGACGGAGAGGAGATCGCCACATTATGATAAAGAGTGATTCCCAACTTTCACATAGGCAATGTCCATTGTATTGTTGCTACTTGAACCGTGGATCATGGAAATTTACCTCATCTAGGAATTGAAAAACAATGACTTGTCTAAGTACATGCGAGATTTGTGGGATATGTTAAATTCAATCTCCCGTTCAAAACTCATTGACCGAACGTTAGCGAACTATCGGAGAAGTAATGCCTCTTTTGCTGTTGGTGAGCAACTTTGAAAGGTATTAGATTGTATCAATGATAGGAGGGAGGTGTAGAGATTGTGCAACAAAGCATAGTTGATAACAGAGTCAAACATATATTATCAAAACATTCCCATATAATTCATTATTTACTATCTCGTCAGAGCATCCTGCTCCCCACCAGGTTGGTCGACGGACTGACAGTCTACTGACATGGCGTCGTCATCGTCGTCATCGTCATGATTGGCTGCGGGGCAATTTCAGGACATAGTCTTTGTGTAGGCATCATCAATCTGATGATGATGGAGACAAGCAGGTAATATCAGGTGATTGTGATGATGAGCTGGTGATATCTGGTGATTGTGATGATGAGCTGGATGTATTTGGTGATTGTAAGGATGACCTTATGGTATCTTGTGACTGTAGCAATAAGCTGGCGATACCTGGTGATGTGGAGATGAGCTGACCATATTTGGGAATGTTTTTAATAAGTTGATGGTATCTAATGATTTTAGCGATGAGCTGCTGATATCTTGTGATGAATTTGGTGACCAGCGGGGGAAATCTGGTCACAGTGGAGGCGTGCTGGTGATATCAGGCTATTGTGGATGCAAGCTGGTGATATTTGGTCATAGTGATGTTTAGCTGGTGTTATCTGGTGATTGTAGATTGATTCTGATGATATTTGGAGATTTTTGTGACGAGCTGGCGATAAAAAGTGATTGTGGAGACAAGATGGCAATAGCGGGTGATTGAGATGATTAGCTGCTGATATCTGGTGATTATGATAATGCTTCGGTGATATCTGGTGATTGTGAGACCAGCTGTTAATATTGCTATTTTGATGATTAGTCGGTGAAATTTTATGATTGTGGATACGATCTGGTGATATCTCTGGTGAATGTGGTGATGTGATGGTGATATCTGGTTATATATAGTGATGAATGTGTCGATGAGTCGGTGATATTTGGTGAGGATGGTGGTGATTATTTTTTTGATATTTGGTGATGATAGCGGTAATGAAGTGGTGGTATCTGGTGATTGTTTCGATGTGATGGAGATATCTGGTTATATACGGTGATGAATGTGTAGATGAGTAGGTGATATCTTGTGAAGATGGTGGAGATCGGCTTGTGATATCTGGTGAATGTTTCGATGTGATGTAGATATCTGGTTATATATGGTGATGAATGTGTAGATGAGTAGGTGATATCTGGTGAAGGTGATGGAGATGAGCTTGTAATATCTGGTGATGGTAGTGGCGACGACCTCGTCACATCTCTGATGACATTCGATATGAGCTGATTCATATCAAGTGATAATGATGATAAGCTGGTGATAGGTGGTGATGCATGTGGTGATGATAGGTGTATAACACAGCAGGCTTAACACATTTCATAACGCAGCAGGCTCAACACATGTCATAACGCCGATCCGAGTCAACTCGGGGAGGTGGTGTGGATAGCTTCAATTACAATGGTTACTAATGAGAGGACAATTGCTTGATGATTATTATGCTTTCAGCAAATAATGTCTTCTGTGAATATATTTGAGGGCGAACCTGGTATCTGTTGAATTTTGATTATGGGGGAAGACGATCATTTAACTCATTAAGCCAGTGCGACAAGTAGTGGTTAAATGCACATGTGCTATGCAGGTAATTGTTGCGCACTTTTGGAGCACAACCTAATATGGACGAGAAACACTGAAAAGCTTTCTTCAAGAAAGTGTACCGTTAATGCATGGAGTGTGATTTGTTTTAGAACCCTTCGGTATTTGGAAATGTATGATGATAATGCAACTAGGAATCGTATCGTTTCCGTATGAACAAGTCTTGATTCCATATAACTCCCAGTTAACATTGCAATTTCCATAAGCTTCATGCATTAACAGTCTGACCAGTTCTAATAAATTAATATTTTTGCTGAAGGTGGATCATCAGCAATCGTAACACCTTCAAAATATTTAATTAATTTCTAGCTAGCAAACAGATATCAGACGTCGCGCTCCCCAACATCCGATAACCCAGCAAGCATGCATTTGATTTGCCCCGCTCACCTGCACTTGAATTACCCCTACTCAACCGCACTTGATTTGCACCAAGCAAATGCACTTTATATCTCCACGCACCTGCACTTGATTTATCTTAATCATCAGCATCAGAAATGTTATTGCTGAAGCCACCAAGTAGCATGCAGTTTTAAGAGGCAATACAGACGAGTAACTGACTAATCTGCGGTTGCTTTCTATGTCGCATAGTCTCTTATTGTATGGTGTAAGTGAAACAGGAATTATGATCGAAATATGAACGATTATTAACAGCGCATGAGTTCTCATTTTGTCCACAGAGCAGAGTGGCAATGTGGAGTATGGGCGCCTCCACAATGTCTACAATATGCCCTCGCTCATTCACCCTATCACGACTGCCCTTCAGCGCATTATGCACCCAGATTTTCGTAATCTGTTGCATAAGCACATATTCTGTCGAAAGTTTCAGAGCTACTAAGTACTGATAG
>CM067347.1:19803824-19814040 GCA_034190875.2 Urechis unicinctus
TGTTAGCTTGTACATTCAGAAAATAGCTCTGGCTACCACGCGAATGGCAACAATGGACGGCTCTCTCTTTCTTTGGACTTCCACTCTGTAGCTAGAATAAACTAACACAAGAGGCAGTAAATAATCTTAAAGCAAAACCACCATATCAGCAAAAGGTTTATGCATCCCTTGCATTCAAGTAAATGACACAGGGCTTCCAATCATCACATACGGATGCGATTCGATAAATCGTCCTGTGTTGCGAATGCGCAATAGAAAAACTTGCATGGGGCGTTAATTCAGCACTTGCAGAGTAGTAAAATAAAGGTTGGAGAGGAATCACTTAAAACCAGGGGACGGGGTTACAGGCGGTTTAAAACCAATATATAATATATATATATATATATATTCGTACACTCAAACTTTTCGCGGACAAATTTTTATAGCACATTATCAATTATTTATTCAGCATATTAATATTGATACAATGGAATAGTTTAATACGAATTAAAATCTTTTTGTCACTTTTTATTCATGGTATATACTTTTGGCCCACGAAAGGTCGTCCACGAAAGGTCAAGACATTATTTATAAGTATAAATCCAATCTTTCGTGCCCATATATATTTTTGAATATTTGCGAATACCGAAATATTTAAATCATTTTCAGTCATCACGGATTAGTAACATAATATTTGTTGTAGATGTGATCATTATGAACCATTGGTAGCATTTCGCGATCTAATTCAATGTTGTAGATTGATGAATAAGGAGAAAAATGTAGTATTTCGGTAATGAAATTTAAAAATAAATCAAATATTTAAATTTTTCCAATAAACATATAAAACACATATGATTAAACAGTATTTCGGCAATTTGGATCGAAGTATATATGTTGTATGGAAGATATTGAGGTTTGCAGGTTATGTCAACGAATGGCTAGTTGTTAAAATTTTATTTCGCTATTATATTCAAAATCCAAAGGAATCACGCGTGAAAGATTATCTTTGTACATTACTAAGAATAGACCATCACATTCGAATGGTCAAATCAAATAGACCCAACTCTACGAAAGGTTGGCGGTTTGTCAACTAAAGGTCGAGTTCGTGCTAATATATGTATATATATATATATATATATATATATATATATATATATAGATATATATATATATATAGATATATATATATATATAGATATATATATAGATATATATATATATATATATATATATATTTATATAGATATATAGATATATACATATATATATGCATATATACATATATATATATATAAAATAATATATATATATATATATACATATATATATATGCATATATATATACATATAGATATAGAAATAATCTCTATATATATATTTATCTATATGAATTAATATATGTATATGTATTTTTATATCTGAATTCCTATCTCTATGTATCCATATATATCTCTATCTTATGTGTCTCTCTATCTCTCTGTCCCTCCCCCTCTCCCTCGATCTCCCTCGCTCTGTCGATCCCTTTCTCTCTCTCCCTAAACCCCCCTCTCTCTATATCTCCAGAGATCTCTAGATGTACCCTCTCTCCCCCTCTCTATCTCCTTCTCTCTCTATAAAAATCTGTATCTGTTTTCATATCTTTATATGTAGAGAGATCCCTCCTCTATCTATAGATAAAAGTATATCCGTATACATATATATCATATATCTATATATATATCTCTATATCTCTTTTCTCTCTCTTTCTCTATGAGAGATAAAGCTAAATATCTTCCTCTCTATATATCTATAATATTCCTCTCTATATAGAGATATAGGATAATATAGAATGTAGTAGATTTCTCTCTATATATATTTTCCTAGGTTCTCTATATGTAAAAGAGATGAATATATAGATATAAATGTAGGTATACAATATATAGGAGATATATATCCCTCTATATATATATATATAGGAGGTATATATATATATATACATAATATATATGCCCTATATATACATACATATATATATATATACATATATATAGTATAAATATTTATATATATTTCTATATAATATATATAGATATATATATATATATATAAAATATGTGCATATATAAATATATATGTATATATATATATACATATAAATATATATAGGAGAGATATAAATAGAAATATATAAATAAGCGAGGAGATATATACATAAAGAAAGATATAGATGTATATCCTATATATTTAGATATATGTCTATCTCTCTATATCTCTCTAGAGAGATATATAAAGATATAGAGAGGATAGAGAGATAGATATATATGTCTCTATGTATATATATATATATATATGTTTTGTTGCCTACATTGTCCCAAAATGCTTGTTTTTTTGCTACAGCCCAAAATGGTCGCATTCGTATGTATATATATATATATATAAATATATATATATATATATATATATATATATATATATATATGTGTGTGTGTATATATATATATATATCTATATAAACATATATACATATATATATTTATATATATATACATCAATTTATATAAATATATAGATAAATATATTAATATATATGCATTCATATATATAGAACTATATATATATATATATATATATATATATATATATATATATATATATATATAATATATATATTTACTGCGGCGATTTATCAATCATTGACAACAAATTTTCCAATCCGCATATTTAAATGTGACAAGAACTACTTGCTTCTCATAGACGGGCTATATATCGGATAAGGTCTGTCAGTTTTTGGTTTGTTGATGGAAATGACTACAATTTTCATGACACTAATCGCAAGTACTGTTTTCAGCATTAACAAGTTTTAACAGCAATATGACTGTAAGCATGACCTTAGTATCGTAGAAGTGATATTTGAGTTCTACCGCCTCATCTTCGCATTAGAGACCAAACAGGAGTTCATTATTTAAAGAGTGCTTGTTAAGTCCTCTAACATCCTCATTGGCGCATTATATAGATCACTTCACAGAAATATAGAAAACACGAGGTAATATATAATAGGAATATAATTGGATATAAATCCAAATTGTTTTTATCTTCATCAGAAAAACGATAATCATGAAAATTTCTCTTAAATTATGCTAAACATTCAGCACATAGAAGTCCGTTGATAGAGAAAATGAAAAAGTAAAAATTGTGTGTTAATATTAAAGAAATACTCACAAATAAAAGGGTAATCCCACGTGCAATACACTGCGTGATGAAAAAACAACGACTCTAATAAATACGATGCACTTATACTCTAACTTTGCTATCTAATAGAAGTCGACTCCCTGATTAGCACGTTATATCGTCCACAACTTTCAGATGAAAATATTTCAGAACAATATATGGGCCTAAGTAAATGTATCCGCAGCATCAAAATTCAGGGAATTGTTTTTATTGTTCTGAGCATTATAAGCCTATCCTTTCTCAGTTATCAAAGTCAGAGCAGTATTTGTCAAGCCCTAGTGACGGGAACACCTTACAACTCCAAATGCAAGCGATCCTAAAGCGCTCAGTTAGAAACAAGTCCGAACGCGGCAAACCAAAGCACACTTATGAACTCTTGAAGCTCATGCGCGCGCTTTCTCTATCTCTCTCTCTCTCTCTATTTCTCTCTCTCTCTCTCTCTCTCTCTCTCTCTCTCTCTCTCTCTCTCTCTCTCTCTCTCTCTCTCTCTCTCTCTCTCTCTCTCTCTCTTTCTCTTTCGGGCCACTCTTCAAACACACTAGAGTAACACTGCGACCGGAATGTTACTCCATTATATGTTTAATCCCTAGCCACATTTCATTAAACCATCTCGGGATTAGTTAATGGTACCATCCTTTCTTAAATGATGACAAATACACATACACCTCTCATGTAAAACAAAGCAGCGAAATGGCTGATAAAGGAGCCCCATTGATTCTTGAAGGTATCTTAAAAACCACAGGTATGTGATACACATTGAACAAACCTACAAAACTGCAATAGAATACTAAAACAAGCCATACGATGTGCAACAAGTAGTTATAAATATATATGTTTCCCCTAGCTTTAATCTCAAAACAAACCTGGCCATCTCCAGGTGTCTTCAGATATACCGGTATTCCAAAAATATGGCTCTGATCGGAAAGCCACATACAAACTGCTCACTATAACTGCAAAGTACAACCAATTTATTTGGCCCTGACGAATTCTGACATTTCTTTTCTCTCGAACACATCAAAGTGGCAACATATATGATTAAATCCAAGCAAAATAAAACATATATTGCAACTCTTAGTTTTGCTGTTATCTAATGCTTATCCTACATAACGCATTATTAGACGTGTATAGGTACATTCACTTATTTACCTCACCAGCTTACGCATGCACACTATGTAACAATCATAAACTATCAGCGTACAGCCAGGTAGGACTACAAAATCTGTCTACTGAATTAGCTATTTTATGTCGTACGATATTTATTGGTCAGTTATTGAGTCGTACACGATGAACGACTAGATATGTACATAATACAGTCGTGTCACATTGGCTGCATATATAATATTTCAATGAAGCTTGTAAGACCTGAAAGATGATTCAAGAATACAAGAACAGAATACTAACCAGTGAACGTGTCCTTACTTGTATAACATAGGTTACGTTGTAAGCAGCTAGCCAACATGTGATATGTCACCCTTCGGCGGTAAACAATGAGATGTTCCCACAAATGTTCTGACGATAGATAAACCTCTTAAGCAGGGGTTCAATCGATTATCCCAGCATATACTCGGATGGCTGCAGTCATGTTAAACACTAGATAGAATTTTGCTTAAAAGTCAACAAGAGTGTGATCAGGGAGAATGGTACGCAGATGTCCGTCCATGAACAAGAAAAAATACAATATCAATGCTAATTCATCATACCTTAGGATGCAGTTATCAATTTTTTTTATATTCACAGATTAACCGTCATTAGTGTCAGTCATCATTCAGATATACTCTCATCGACAAGATAATATTCACGATATCCAGGTATATTTCAAATCACGCTCTGCATCAATGACAGTATATTGCCCCGAAACCCTGCAGATTGATTGAGTGCTGCTGAATTTAAGCAATTTGAAGCATAATCAAATTGTAATTGCGTCGTTACTAAAAATATAAATAAGCTAAGAAAGTTTCAGAATACACTTACGATCAACGTATATGATAGTGTGATAACGGGAAACAATTACATTCCGAGTAGATTCTATGTCCTTTTTCATTGTGCAACGCCTTAATGCGAGTTCAGCCGATTTATACCGATATTCCCATCTTGCTTCTAATCTCGTCATATAGTAACAGTTTACGTCAATCACAACTATGCAAGCTGCTTTGAATGAACAACTGGAAGACAATAAATCTCCCAGCATTGTTCCAGCAAAGCATGATCAGTCGCGGTAGACATTGGAACGATATGAATTCAAAGGAAATTGCTCTTTTATCTCGCGACGCCGGACTTATAAGCAATCAGCCAACTTTTAGTGAGCAATGCACCGAGCCAATTTCAATTGTTACGAATTTTCTCTCCCAATTTCGCTTCAACAATATGTTGTAGCTTTCTCCTGCTGTATGAAAATGCTGTTATTTTGTATTGCGCTTCACGCTTATCGTGAGCAGAAGTGCCTGAAACGCTTGAGAAAATTATCTGAAGTTAAGTCAAACTAACTAGCTGGTTTCACGAATACAATACAAGTTTACCCCTTGGGTTATGTCTGTTTTTGATCTGAACTTGTCATATCTGTGTTGCATCATAAAGTGGTTGAGGTCGTTTCCCGTCTTAGAGATATACATTAACTGTCACATTTTGGCAATAAAATATTCAGTTAAAACATTATGACAGATCTGGAAAGATACATGTTTAAGCATATGGTGCAGTGTCAACCATACATGGGGTCGCATATGTCACACAATAGTCGATGAATCACCATTGTTACCTGTTAAAGACAAACCACTGATACGGGCGATAAAGTGGAATTCAATACAAGCATTGCAATTCTGGAGCTCAGTATCATAGCACGTATTTTCAACCTTTAATTGGATATGTTATCCGACAAAGGATATAAATGCTTATTATGGATTGCTTTGCTTTCTGTCAATTACTGGCAGAATAAATATATCAGATTGGAGATCTTGTCAATAATTAAGTGGAGTATGTTGATGCCTTATGTTCTAATAACCGATCAAAAGTGCAGTATACAAACAATGTCTCTCGTTGCCATTTTTGGAGAGTGTAAGCTCCCATTGGCATCTTCGGCTGTGAGAAGGTACTGCACCATTATTTTTTTTTGGGTACTAAAGGCAATGAAATGTTGTTTCACGTGGGACGTCCTGTGTTACTTAAGGGTTATAAATTGAACAGAACCTATATATCTTTGATATGTATATCGGTGGCACTGTGATTACGTGAAGGGTTTCCGATAGGTTATTTTAAGGCTTTCGGTGGTGTTTTGTTCGTCGTATATTTTATCGAGCCTTTGTTGTTCCCCAGGCGAGGTGCTTCTGTACATGTTCGATCGGAAAGTAAAATACATTGCCTCACTGTATGTCATATGTGTTCTTCGTCGGCATAATTTTGAAATCGAGCTGTAGATGTTACATTTCGTGTAGGAAAAATAAGGCAGTGTAATGACATTATACTAGAGCTTCATTGATGACCGTGGGTTTTGAAATACGAACAATATCAAAGAAAAATCACAGTGGCTCTATTGGTGGTGTCATCAATCTGGTATAGGTATTGATCTTATATTAAGGATGTTTCAAATGTACTCGAGAACATTACTGCACTAGCGCCGATCAATATTAACGCTGGATGTACCGTACACCTACATTTAAATACGGCTATGAGAATCCAACAAAGAAATATCTCTGTCGATTGGATGTCAATTGTAGAAATCATTTACCGTCAGCAAACTGAAGCTAGTTTTCATACGTACAGGATGATATGGCCGCGTAATAATTTTGCTTTCAGTTACTGGTCTTGTGAATTGGACAACTATATCTATGTTATTAGGAGAGCATGGTAACATACCATGTCCCTAACGGCAGCAGTTGTGACAAATTCAATATGTGGAATATCCGATATCAGTTTCGCTTTTAAATGCGGATTCAAACTCAGATAGACGACAGCACCTCATAGGGTTGAAATCAACGTAAAATAGGTGTGATAGTACAACGCGCTGTTTATTGTAAGACTATCTGCGATATAAGAACAAAACTGTAAAACATTGTGCCTTTGGGTTGCAATCAAGTAGGTGGTGTTGTATAGCATGAATATTACGCCGACACTACCTACCACACTGATGCCTCGGGCAGGGAGTGAATGATTACTCCACACGGACACTTGATTGCACCCACGTACCAAATAAAGACCAATGTAATAGCCACTACCTTCATATTCTCCTGCATGACACCCGAGCACCAATGGATTGCGTACGCACTGAGTTAATGATTAATACATAAATTCGGTCAGTAGCTACATACATACATACATACATACATACATACATACATACATACATACATACATACATACATACATACATACATACATACATACATACATACATACATACATACATACATACATACATACATACATACATACATACATACATACATACATACATACATACATACATACATACATACATACATACATACATACACATACATACATACATACATACATACATACATACATACATACATACATACATACATACATACATACATGCATGCATGCATGCATGCATGCATGCATACATACATACATACATACATACATACATACATACATACATACATACATACATACATACATACATACATACATACATACATACATACATACATACATACATACATACATACATACATACATACATACATACATACATACATACATACATACATACATACATACATACATACATACATACATACATACATACATACATACATATACATACATACATACATACATACATACATACATACATACATACATACATACATACATACATACATACATACATACATACATACATACATACATACATACATACATACATACATACAAACATACATGCATGCATGCATGCATGCATGCATACGTAGATACACACATATAAACATACAGACAGACAGACATGCAGACAAACATACACGCAGGCATATATTCATATATTCATGCAGACATGCATGCATACATACATGCATAACAGGATTCCCATCATGGCTAACAAGCTACACAGACAGAATATCTTAACCCTGATAACATAATGTGAATGTAACCCGCAAATTTGTTTCACTGATGGCCTTCGCGACAGACTCTCATGGGATACGGCACGAGAGAACCTCAAACTCGGTGTGAATAATATTTGTCAAAGAGAATCGGTAAAAGCATTCGAAACTCAATGAAATTCATCCGAACCGCGGTCTCAGTCCTTAGGAATTATTGTTGAAGGCATCGGAAAGAGTATTGACAAGCTTTTCATTCGCCGGGCTGTATATGTTCCATGCTGCGGTTTCTTATCTGTCCCCGTAAGATTCAAATGGATGTCACGACGCTAGTTTTATTTGATAATGCCTTGAACCCTGCGCCACAATTCAAAAACCTAATTTTAATCTCAGTTTTCTGCACGTTGGGTCAAGCAAAATAACCACAGTCAGGCCTGCATGCTCGGTGGCCTTTATTCCAGATAAACACTCTACCTTGTCAATATGTCCCACTTCAAGCTATTGCGTTCGTCAACAGATACCGCGTTCGTTACATAATCCAATCAGCGCTAAATACAAGAAATTCCCAACATGTTTAGATTCGCTCAAGCAGCCCCGAACCACTCGAAATTATCTGCCAATGCCTTACATCCATTTCCCTATAAACACCTAGATCCCTCTCACATGTGCGCATTCGAACTTAACGCCAAGACATGAGACACCACGAGTCACCCACGAAAGAACAAATCGACAAAAAAATTCCATCATACAACAATTACCACTCACGACCGTATCATATGATAAAGAAAAGTCGTAAGTCTCATTTTTAGACACCCGGTACCTCAGAAAGAAACCCCGAAGTGACCAAGGACAAGACAGCAATAACACAAGATGACCACGGTCACAATTGGTGGAGAATTCGGTTCGATCACCTTCAGGCTGGTCGCATTTAAAGCCAAATGCCAGCGTATAAGATTATGCCTTCGGGTTACAATCCAATAGGTGGTGTTGTCTTGCTTGAACATCACACCAACACTACCTACCACACTGATGCATCGGGCAGAGAGTAAATGATGTGCGCGCAGAGGTCAAGGTCTACACTATTCACAGTCATTCAGCGCACTTGTTACGAATCAGAAATGCAAAGCTTTTAAAAAAGCCAATCAGATCGCTTCTTGTGTGCGGTATTACGCGTGTTTTCTTACATCCTTTTTTTTAGCAACAACATAAAAATGCTGTTTTAATAGTTTAGATGCCGAAATAAACCGCCAAAACGTCAGATCATATTTCTAACTTAAAATAAGCATATTTTACACACGAAATATTTTGTGACCAAATGTTAAGGACAGGTCATGGAGTGTGCCGTAGGTGTAAGCAATGTTACATTAGAAGATAAAGTTTACTGAATATTTTATCTTGGCAAGTTAGTTTCACAAACCTGACCTGGGCTAGCGGAACCTGTAGGACAATGTTAAACCCTGTCATTATTTTCAGAATACTATTATGTAATCGGTATGACACTGCTAAGTTTGCATCCCGAATTAACACCAAATATGCGATGTCAAGTCCCCACAACATAGTAACACCAATATAGTTGCTTTTTGTACTATTGATAGAAGGTTGGAATGATGTAAGGCGGACACTCTCAGGAGTATGATGATGATAAGTCCCGACAACATCACTACTGCTTATGATATGGGCCCTGACGATTCTTTAACTCTACTAATCTTTGTATCCTGTCTCTTATTAGAGCAGATAAACTTTAGGTATGATTTAAGCATTTTTTATGCGTCAAACTCACAGTTATCTAAGCCTTTTGTGAGATTCCGTTGCCTACGACTGTATTGTTTAAATGAAATATAGACATAAAATTATATTGCCATGATAACTGAGCACAAGATAAGCCTTTCCATGCATTTATGTACGATGCTAAAGTATTATGGTGAGCGATTTGGTGGTCGCCTGTGTTGTCAAGAAGAGAACATTACCATTAC
>CM067347.1:19814140-19844140 GCA_034190875.2 Urechis unicinctus
AAAAAAAAGAAGAAAAAAAAAAAAGAAAAAAAAAAAAAAAAAAAAAAAAAAAAAAAAAAAAAAAGAAAAAAAAAAAAAAGAAAAAAAAAAAAAAAAGAAAAAAAAAAAAAGAAAAAAAAAAAAAAAAAAAAAAAAAAAAAAAAAAGAAGAAAAAAAAAAAAAAACAAAGAAAAAAAGAAAAAAAAAAAAAAAAAAAAAAAAAAAAAGAAAAAAAGAAAAAAAATAAAAAAAAGAAAAAAAAAAAAAAAGAAAAAAAAAAGAATAAAGAAAAGAAAAAAAAAAAAAAAAAAAAAAAAAAAAAGAAAGAAAAAAAGAGAAAAGAAGAAAAAAAAAAAAAAAAAAGAAGAAAAAGAAATTGAAAAAAGAAAAAAAAAATAGAAAAAAAACACCTCCAATGTCCCGAAATTATTGTTTTTTTGCTACATGCCCCAAAACTTATATATACATAAATATATATATATATATATATATATGTATATATATATGTATATAATTATATACATATCCATATATCCTATATATTATATATATATGTATATACATAAATTTATATAAATATATATATACAAATATATTAATCTATATACATTAATATATATTGATCTATATATACATATATTTATACATATATATATATATAAAAGTATAAATATATATGAATATGTATTTATATATATATTAATATATATGTATCTATATATATATGTATATACAAATATATACGTACATATAAAAATGTTTACATGAATATATATGTATATATATATATAAATATATAGATATATATGTATATATTTATATGTAAATATATATATATATATATGTATATATATGTTTATATTTATATACATATATCCATATATTTATATATATGTTAATACATAAATTTATATAAATATATATATAAATATATTAGTATATATACATTAATATATATTGAACTATATATATATAAATTTATGCATATATATAAATATATATAAAAAAGTATAAATATATATGCATATGTATTTATATTTATATTAATATATATAGGTATCTCTATATATGTATATACAAATATTTATGTACATCTAAAAATGTTTACATAAATATATATGTATATGTATATATATATATAAATATAGAGATATATATGTATATATATTTATGTAAATATATATATAATAAATATGTAAATAAATATATTTATATATATACATATATATTTATGTAGAACCATATATAAAAATATATATATATATATATGCATAAATATATATATATATATATCTATGAATATATATATGAATATATATATGTATTTATATATATTTATATGTATATATATATACATATATACATATATATATTTACTACACTGCAGCCTATCGTGGACAAATTGTTTAAGTAATTTTTAATATTATTATTTTTGAATATAAATTTGGCATATCTTAAATGAATACGTTTAATGCAAAAGAAAATAGTTTTGTCACTTTATAATCCCGGTATAAACTTTTGGTTCTCTAATGGTCATCCATGAAAATATGTATAAATATACGTATATGTATTTATATATATATATGTTTTAATATATATATGTATATATTTATATGTGTATATGAATTTATATATATATATATACATACATACATATATACATATAAATATATATTTATATAAATATATTATTTATATATACACATTAATACATATATATGAAAATATATATATATATGTATATATATATATATATATATATATATTTATTTCTATATATATATATATATATATATATATATATATATATATACACACGAATGCGACTATTTTGGGTATGTAGCAAACAACCATTTTGAGACATAAGAGGCGACAAAACAAATATATATATATATATATACAGACATATATAAATACATATACATATATACATATATGTAAATATATATATATATTTTATATTTTTTCAATATATAAACATATATATATATAAATATATATAAATATAAAAATGAATATATTTAGATATATACATTTATATATATAGAACTATATTTATAAATATATATACATATACTTACATATATATATGTATATAAATATATGTATAAATATGTATCTGTATTATTTTTATATATATGTCTGATATATATAAATGTATTAATATATATATGTATATATAAATATATATGTATAAATTGAAACATACATATATATATAAGTATATATATAAATATATTCATATATATATATATATATATATATATATGTATATATATATGTACATATATATGTATATATATAAAAATATATGTATATGTATCTTTATATTTGTATGTATTAATATATATATATACATGTATACATAAATGTGTATATAAATATATATATATATTCATATATATATATATATTTAAATATATATATATAAATATATGTATAGATATATTTATATATATACATATATTTATATATATAGAACCATAAGATATATAATTTATATGTATATATATATATATATATATATGTATATATATATATATATACTTATACATGTATATATATATGTATATTTATATATATGTGTGTATATATTTATTCTTTTATATCAATGTTTACAAATTTATATTTATATATGTTCATATATACTATTTTATTTACATTTATACATTGATCTATATATATATATTTATATCTACTTACATATATATAATACAGGTTTATATGCCTTTATTGTAATATCAAAATATTTATATATATATATCTACATATATATATATATATATATATATATATAAATATATAAATATATATGTATATATATATATATTATATATCTATATATTTATATATAGACATATATATATATATATATATATACATATCTATTCATATATGTATGTTTATGTAAGTATGTTTTTAATATATATACAAGCTTATTGATATATATGCAAATATGTATCGACATTTGTATATTTTCAAATATACATATACAGGTATGCATAGTAATATTTATGATAATAGACATATATATATATATGTATATACATCGAGATCTCTGTATTGCAATATTTATATCTATATATACATATTTATATGTCTATACATATCTGTTTATATACGTTTATATATGCATATATGTATATATATATATATATATATATATATATATATATATATATATATATATATATATATATATATGTATTTATATACATGCATATATATCCGCCACTTTAACATGTATATTGGCATGTTTACTTGTATTTGTATATCCACATTTATACATGTATATATATAGATATACTTAAAAATAAACGGATATAAATTTTATATATATAAATATATGCATATACATAAATATCAGCATCTTCTTAATCGTCGTATTTTTGACATCATTGTTGTGGATGCATATGGCAAGTTATTTATAAATCTATTGTCTGCAAGATTAAAACATTTATTTGCTAATTTAATGGCATCCAGCATAGCAGTAAACATAGGGTATCAATTGACTGCAGCGACTTATCAATCATTGATAAAAAATCTTTTTGCAATCCGCATATTTAAATGTGACAAGAACTACTCATAGAGGGGCTATATATCGGACAAGGTCTGTCAGTTTTTGGTTTGTTGATGGAAATGACTACAATTATCATGACACTAATCGCAAGTACTGTTTTCAGCATTAACAAGTTTTAACAGCAATATGACTGTAAGCATGACCTTAGTATCGTAGAAGTGATATTTGAGTTCTACCGCCTCCTCTTCGCATTAGAGACCAAACATTATATAGATCACTTCACAGAAATATAGAAAACACGAGGTAATATGTAATAGGAATATAATTGGATATAAATCCAAATTGATTTTATCTTCATCAGAAAAACGATAATCTTGAAAATTTCTCTTAAATTATGCTAAACATTCAGCACATAGAAGTCCGTTGATAGAGAAAATGAAAAAGTAAAAATTGTGTGTTAATATTAAAGAAATACTCACAAATAAAAGGGTAATCCCACGTGCAATACACTGCGTGATGAAAAACAACGACTCTAATAAATACGATGCACTTATACTCTAACTTTGCTATCTAATAGAAGTCGACTCCCTGATCAGCACGTTATATCGTCCACAACTTTCAGATGAAAATAGTTCAGAACAATATATGGGTCTAAGTAAATGTATCCGCAGCATCAAAATTCAGGGAATTGTTTTAATTGTTCTGAGCATTATAAGCCTATCCTTTCTCAGTTATCAAAGTCAGAGCAGTATTTGTCCAGCCCTAGTGACGGGAACACCTTACAACTCCAAATGCAAGCGATCCTAAAGCGCTCAGTTAGAAACAAGTCCGAACGCGGCAAATCAAAGCACACTTATGAACTCTTGAAGCTCATGCGCGCGCTTTCTCTCTCTCTCTCTCTCTCTCTCTCTCTCTCTCTCTCTCTCTCTCTCTCTCTCTCTCTCTCTCTCTCTCTCTCTCTCTCTATTTCTCTCTCTCTATTTCTCTCTCTCTATTTCTCTCTCTCTCTCTCTCTCTCTCTCTCTCTCTCTCTCTCTCTCTCTCTCTCTCTCTCTCTCTCTCTCTCTTTCGGGCCACTCTTCAAACACACTAGAGTAACACTGCGACCGGATTGTTACTCCATTATATGTTTAATCACTAGCCACATTTCATTAAACTATCTCGGGATTAGTTAATGGTACCATCCTTTCTTAAATGATGACAAATACACATACACCTCTCATGTAAAACAAAGCAGCGAAATGGCTGATAAAGGAGCCCCATTGATTCTTGAAGGTATCTTAAAAACCACAGGTATGTGATACACATTGAACAAACCTACAAAACTGCAATAGAATACTAAAACAAGCCATACGATGTGCAACAAGTAGTTATAAATATATATGTTTCCCCTAGCTTTAATCTCATAACAAACCTGGCCATCTCCAGGTGTCTTCAGATATACCGGTATTCCAAAAATATGGCTCTGATCGGAAAGCCACATACAAACTGCTCACTATAACTGCAAAGTACAACCAATTTATTTGGCCCATTCGAATTCTGACATTTCTTTTCTCTCGAACACATCAAAGTGGCAACATATATGATTAAATCCAAGCAAAATAAAACATATATTGCAACCCTTAGTTTTGCTGTTATCTAATGCTTATCCTACATAACGCATTATTAGACGTGTAAAGGTACATTCACTTATTTACCTCATCAGCTTACGCATGCACACTATGTAACAATCATAAACTATCAGCGTACAGCCAGGTAGGACTACAAAATCTGTCTACTGAATTAGCTATTTTATGTCGTACGATATTTATTGGTCAGTTATTGAGTCGTACACGATGAACGACTAGATATGTACATAATACAGTCGTGTCACATTGGCTGCATATATAATATTTCAATGAAGCTTGTAAGACCTGAAAGATGATTCAAGAATACAAGAACAGAATACTAACCAGTGAACGTGTCCTTACTTGTATAACATATGTTACGTTGTAAGCAGCTAGCCAACCTGTGATATGTCACCCTTCGGCGGTAAACAATGAGATGTTCCCACAAATGTTCTGACGATAGATAAACCTCTTAATCAGGGGTTCAATCGATTATCCCAGCATATACTCGGATGGCTGCAGTCATGTTAAACACTAGATAGAATTTTGCTTAAAAGTCAACAAGAGTGTGATCAGGGAGAATGGTACGCAGATGTCCGTCCATCCGACGATATACAGCAGTCCTGTTTCGCCCGGTACCTTAAGATTGGAGCAGCATCGAATGAGAGTTATTATGAAGAAAAAAAATATTTTTTGTCTTTCATCATACCTTAGGATGCAGTTATCAATTTTTTTTATATTCACAGATTAACCGTCATTAGTGTCAGTCATCATTCAGATATACTCTCATCGACAAGATAATATTCACGATATCCAGGTATATTTCAAATCACGCTCTGCATCAATGACAGTATATTGCCCCGAAACCCTGCAGATTGATTGAGTGCTGCTGAATTTAAGCAATTTGAAGCATAATCAAATTGTAATTGCGTCGTTACTAAAAATATAAATAAGCTAAGAAAGTTTCAGAATACACTTACGATCAACGTATATTATAGTGTGATAACGGGAAACAATTACATTCCGAGTAGATTCTATGTCCTTTTTCATTGTGCAACGCCTTAATGCGAGTTCAGCCGATTTATACCGATATTCCCATCTTGCTTCTAATCTCGTCATATAGTAACAGTTTATGTCAATCACAACTATGCAAGCTGCTTTGAATGAACAACTGGAAGACAATAAATCTCCCAGCATTGTTCCAGCAAAGCATGATCAGTCGCGGTAGACATTGGAACGATATGAATTCAAAGGAAATTGCGCTTTTATCTCGCGACGCCGGACTTATAAGCAATCAGCCAACTTTTAGTGAGCAATGCACCGAGCCAATTGCAATTGTTACGAATTTTCTCTCCCAATTTCGCTTCAACAATATGTTGTAGCTTTCTCCTGCTCTATGAAAATGCTGTTATTTTGTATTGCGCTTCACGCGATATAAACCGCTGATCCCACGGTTGCAAATAGTTTCATCTGCGCTGCAGTACGTTGTGGATGTTCATGCGGCCCATTGTTTTTACCAAGCCTCTCACCTAAACGGGCATTGGCCGAATGCCCGCATAGCCAGAACCCCATTGTCAGGCGAGAGATGTTGCTACCAATTGGGAAAGAATCGATGTTTACAACAGACATCGAAGGTTGAAAGTCACGAGTAGCAGCCACAACCAGAAAGAGGCATTATACGCATAAACCAGCACCTCTACGATTTCAATGTGGTGTGGTTTATATATATATATATTATATATTATATATATTATTTATTTCGTACATATACACGTAGAGATTTGATTAAAAAATCAGTGAAAAAAGAAATAAAGATTAACATCTTAACGTGCAAATTGTGGACAGGAGTTGCCTATGCTAGATGAATGTGATTGAAGTGATGTCACTCACAATGATCAACATCCTATTTTGGATGCTATATACCCATTCAAAGCTTTTAGCACAAGTGGAATTATTCTATGCCTGAAGTATTTTTGATATTGATAAAAGTCAATATATTCAAATGCTGTCTTCATTTGATAAGAGGACCTCAACGTGAAGTATTGCTTATTAAGCCGTTGGCGTTGTGAACAAACGTCATGATCCACATTTGTATTGATCAGTCAGTGACGCATTAAGCTAGTGGTCTTGCGCTGGTAAATTGTACCCACACCACATACGTCATAAGGAAAATCTTTTTGTTTGTTCTTAAGTTTGCTTGATTCTATCAAAATCAAATCTCAAATTGTAGCAACGTGTTCCCATTACCCACGTCCCATTGATATTGATTGATAGGCTTCAGGCAGGAGAGAAATCGTAGCAATATAACAAAAATGATGATATTATCATATTCTTTGTCAATCATTCGGCTACATGTTTTTGACAAACCAGCCATGGTATTGCCAGCATATTTCTCTTTGCAGAGCTAAATTACATAACAAATTATCTGCGCAATATAATGACGAAAGTGATAAAAAGATGCAACATTAACACAGCGGCATTATGTCCGTCTATGCAAATTGAATGAGTGCATCGATGATACAAGCGACCTCGACAAGATATAAGATGAGATACAGTATCTATTGAAACTGGTTCTTTATGTTTCATTCTTACGTTTACAGCCACTTGTGTATGTTGGTCTAGGAGGGAATCGTTAATTCTCTTTATTGCAACCGGGTCAAACACATTGCCAATGAAGTTAAACCACTTAAATAACTGGACTCATAGATATATGCATCCAACGGTCATCAGGCCTTCTACCCATCATGGCATGACAGCTACAAGTTTATTTAATATTTGCCTCGGGTAAATCTATTGTATTGAGGAAACTAATGTGATTGTTATAATGCTTATCATAAGCAGAAGTGCCTGAAACGCTGGAGAAAATTATTTAAAGTTAAGTCAAACTAACTAGCTGGTTTCACGAATACAATATAAGTTTAACCCATGGGTTATGTCTGTTTTTGATCTGAACTCGTCATATCTGTGTTGTATCATAAAGTGGCTGAGGTCGTTTCCCGTCTTAGAGATATACGTTAACTGTCACATTTTGGCAATAACATATTCAGTTGAAGCATTATGACAGATCTGGAAAGATACATGTTAAAGCATATGGTGCAGTGTCAACCGTACATCGGGTCGCATATGTCACACAATAGTCGATAAATCACCATTGTTACCTGTTAAAGACAAACCACTGATACGGGCGATAAAGTGCAATTCAATACAAGCATTGCAATTCTGGAGCTCAGTATCATAGCACGTATTTTCAACCTTTAATTGGATATGTTATTCGGTAAAACTTATCTATTATCCGACAAAGGATATAAATGCTTATTATGGATTGCTTCGCTTTCTGTCAATTACTGGCGGAATAAATATATCAGATTGGAGATCTTGTCAATAATTAAGTGAAGTATGTTGATGCCTGATGTTCTAATAACCGATCAAAAGCGCATTCTACAAACAATGTCTCTCCTTGCCATTTTTGGAGAGTGTAAGCCCCCATTAGCATCTTCGGCTGTGAGAAAGTACTGCACCATTATTTTAGCGCTGGGGTTCTAAAGGCAATGAAATGTTGCTTCACGTGGGACGTCCTGTGTTACTTAAGGGTAATAAATTGAACAGAACCGATATATCTTTGGTATGTATATCGATGGCACTGTGATTACGTGAAGGGTTTCCGATAGGTTATTTTAAGGCTTTCGGTGGTGTTTTGTTCGTCGTATATTGTATCGAGCCTTTGTTGTTCCCCAGGCGAGGAGCTTCTGAACATGTTCGATCGGAAAGTAAAATGCATTGCCTCACTGTAAGTCATATGTGTTAAATCAGTAAATGCACGATAATGAACCATTCAGCAAGCAAACAACCAGCTCTCGTGGCTGGAATTTGCTTAGCATGCCTCATCGGGCTCATTAGGCTATCCGTGATGTTCGGCAGTATACAATGTTTTCCGATATTTAATGAGACACTCCGTAATGCACAATAATCAGAGTAAACGGGGTTGGTCTAGCTTGGTGCTGAAAGCAGTTCCTAATATTGCGGATGGGATTTTGCCTTGTACAGGGTGTCACCAAGCTTAAAGTAATAATGAAACAAAACAACATACATGACGCGGTAATATTTTGATCAATGTTAATATTTGTACATGTTCCATCACCTGAAGACACATTGATGTTGCACTTTTATGCGATATAAATGTTATCTGCGGTTAAACACAAGCACTATTTATACAGATAACATACAAATGTCTGCGATGGCGAAACATTCGTCAACCACATTTGCATCGCTGCACGTCGACTTTGATAATAAATACATGGTTGTCTGGTATAGACAAGTGACTCCGGTTATTAGTTACCGACCACGATACCGTATTAGAAATAGTGTTGATGATATCAATGACCGAGTCTAACTGACGGTCAAAGCTCGTCCTAAAGCAGGTCACTACCATAGAACGTCTATCGGTCTGTTGTAATGAAGATGCGTAACCAAGCACCTATATTTTATATTACTATAATACCGTACCGTACAATAAAATCACGATTATACCGCTAGTAAGAGGATGGTTTGTTATTTCTGCACTTGAAGAGAGTGACGTAACCGAGTGCTTTTTGGAATGATCGTGGTCTCAGAAAACGAAGGATACACCGGTGCAATTTTTTGAATAAACGATAGTCCACCAAATAAGGACATCCTCTATTTATTTAATAAATTTATTAAACGGAGCACGTGAACAGAACTGAACAATCTACCATCATCTGTCTAAAAAACACCTTTACTTCCTGTATTGTAATCAAAGCGAGGGCGAGCAATTACATGCTGGTCAATGTCAACAATGAGTCTATATGTATGGCGCGACCTTTTTGGTGACTAACAGTAATGCTAAATCAACCATAATGAAGTAACAGAAAATCAAAATGTAGTTTACCAGCAAAAAAAAAGAGCCAAGATGCTCTCTCTTTGGGCAAAGAGTATATCAGGTGGCAATTAATACTTCTAAATGTCTTCGTCGGCATAATGTTTAAATCGAGCTGTAAATGCTACATTTAGTGTAGGGAAAATAAGGCAGTGTAATGACATTATACTAGAGCTTCATTGATGCTCCGTGGGTTTTGAAATACGAACAATATCAAAGAAAATCACAGTGGCTCTATTGGTGGTGTCATCAATCTGGTATAGGTATTGATCTTATATTAAGGATGTTTCAAATGTAGAATAAAAAGAGCCGGGTTAAATTTATAATATAACAGGCTTCTGTAAACGCTCGCCATGGGTAATACTCGAAAACAGAACTGCACTAGCGCCGTTCACTATTAACGCTGGATGTAACGCACACCTACATTTAAAAACGTCTATTAGAATCCAACAAGGTAATATCCCTGTCGATTGGATGTCAATTGCAGAAATCATTTACCGTCAGCAGACTGAAGCTAGTTTTCATACGCACAGGATGATATGGCCGCGTAATAATGTTGCTTTCAGTTACTGGTCTTGTGAAAGGGACAACTATATCTATGTTATTAGGACTGCATGGTAACATACCATGTCCCTAACGCCAGCAGTTGTGACAAATTCAATATGTGGAATATCCGATATCAGTTTCGCTTTTAAATGCGGATTCAGACTCAGATAGACGACAGCTGCACAATCATGATGCCTCACAACCTCATAGGCTTGTCAACAACGTAAAATAAGTGTGATAGTACAACGCGCTGTTTATTGTAAGACTATCTGCGATATAAGAACAAAACTGTAAAACATTGTGCCTTTGGGTTGCAATCAAATAGGTGGTGTTGTATAGCTTGAATATTACGCCGACACTACCTACCACACTGATGCCTCGGGCAGTGAGTGAATGATTACTCCACACGGACACTTGATTGCACCCACGTACCCAATAAAGTCCAATGTAATCGCCACTACCTTCATATTCCCCTTCATAACACCCGAGGACCAATGGATTGCGTACGCACTGAGTTAATGATTAATACATAAATTCGGTCAGTGGCTACATACATACATACATACATACATACATACATACATACATACATACATACATACATACATACATACATACATACATACATACATACATACATACATACATACATACACATATACAGACATACATACATACATACATACATACATACATACACATACATACATACATACATACATACATACATACATACATACATACATACATACACATACATACATACATACATACATACATACATACATACATACATACATACATACATACATACATACATACATACATACATACATACATACATACATACATACATACATACATACATACATACATACATACATACATACATACATACATACATACACATACATACATACATACATACATACATACATACATACATACATACATACATACATACATACATACATACATACATACATACATACATACATACATACATACATACATACATACATACATACATACATACATACATACATACATACATACATACATACATACATACATACATATACATACATACATACATACATACATACATACATACATACATACATACATACATACATACATACATACATACATACATACATACATACATACATACATACATACATACATACATACATACATACATACATACATACATACATACATACATACATACATACATACATACATACATACATACATACATACACACATACATACATACATACATACATACATACATTACATACATACATACATACATACATACATACATAACATGACATACATACATACATACATACATACATACATACATAAGCATACATACATACATACATACATACGACATCATGACATATACATACAACATACATACAGACAGAAGATAACATACATACATACATACAGGCATACATAGACATTGACATACAGACATACATACATATATACATACATATGAGACATACATACATAAAGACAACACATACAAACATACATGATAATACATACAAACCAGATTCAGTCATAACATCATACATACAGCTACATATGACAACATACTACACACATACATACATACATACATACATACATACATACATAACATAATACTGTACATATGTACACATACATACAAACATGCAGCACACATACATTTGTTTACATACATACATATACATACATACATACGCGACAGACAATAAAATCATCATGTTACATAGATTTGCTACATACTGTGCAATACACACAATAAACATACAGACACCATGCAGCCAAACATACATGCAGGCATATATACATATTTTCATGAAGACATGCATGCATACATTTGCATAACAGGATTCCCAGATGGCTTCGCTACACAACGAACATCTTTACCAAGATAACATAATGGGAATGAAAACCCGCAAATAGATTCAACATCCGCCTTCGCGACCGACTCTCATAGGTACGGCACGTAGAGAACCTCAACTTCGGTGTGAATAATATTTTGCAAAGACAATCGTAAAAGCATTCGAAACTCAATGAAATTCATTGACGCGGTCTCAGTCCTTAGGAATTCATTGTTGAAGGCATCAGAAAGCTTGACAAGCTTTCCATTCGCCGGGCTGTATATGTTCCATGATGCGGTTCCTTATCTGTCCCCGTAATGGATGTCACGACGCTAGTTTTATTTGATAATGCCTTGAACCCTGCGCCACAATTCAGAAATCTTAATTACAATCTCAGTTTTTTGCACGTTGGGTCAAGTAAAATTGACCACATACAGTCCTGCATGCTCGGTGGCCTTTATTCCAAATAAACACTCTACCTGGTCAATATGTCCAACTGCCGCTATTGCGTTCGTCAAAACCGTCGGCCATACTTCACATAATCCAATCAGCAATGTTTTACACAAGAAATGTTCCCACATAATGTTACGAACGCTCAAGCAGCCCCGAACCACTCGAAATTACATCTGCCAAGTTCGGGCATGAATTTCCCTATAAACACCTAAGTTTCACAAAACCACATAGCCCGACCTAACTTAGCAGCCAAGGGCAGCATTGTAACCACCATGTCACCCACGGCAGCAATTGACAAACAACTTCAATCATACAAAAATATCTGATATCAGTAGCGCATTGATAATGAAAATCTCAATTTTGACACCACATACCTGAGTCTCGAAACCCCGAAGGCGACCAAGGTAAAGCAAGAATAACATTTGATGAAAACGTTCACTAGTGAGATAGGAAAAACGCGCTGTTTTGTTTCACCTTCAGGCTGGTCGCATATATAAGCCAAATGCCAGCGTATAACATTATGCCTTCGGGTTACAATCCAATAGGTGGTGTTGTCTTGCTTGAACATCACGCCAACACTACCTACCACACTGATGCATCGGGCAGAGAGTAAATGATGTGCGCGCAGAGGTCAAGGTCTACACTATTCACAGTCATTCAGCGCACTTGTTACGAATCAGAAATGCAAAGCTTTGTTAAAAGCCAATCAGATCGCTTCTTGTTTGCGGTATTACGCGTGTTTTCTTACATCCTTTTTTTTAGCAACAACATAAAAATGCTGTTTTAATAGTTTAGATGCCGAAATAAACCGCCAAAACGTCAGATCATTCTTCTAACTTAAAATAAGCATATTTTACACAAGAAATATTTTGTGACCAAATGTTAAGAACAGGTCATGGAGTGTGCCGTAGGTGTAAGCAATGTTACATTAGAAGATAAAGTTTACTGAATATTTTATCTTGGCAAGTTAGTTTTACAAACCCGACCTGGGCTAGCGGAACCTGTAGGACAATGTTAAACCCTATCATTATTTTCAGAATACTATTATGTAATCGGTATGACACTGCTAAGTTTGCATCCCGACTTAACACCAAATATGCGATGCCAAGTCCCCACAACTTAATAACACCAATATAGTTGCTTTTTGTACTATTGATAGAAGGTTGGAATGATGTAAGGCGGACACTCTCAGGAGTATGATGATGATAAGTCCCCGACAACACATCACTACTGCTTATGATATGGTCCCTGACGATTCTTTAACTCTACTAATCTTTGTATCCTGTCTTTTATTAGAGCAGATAAACTTTAGGTATGATTTTAGCATTTTTTTTATGCGTCAAACTCACAGTTATCTAAGCCTTTGTGAGATTCCGTTGCCTACGACTGTATTGTTTAAATGAAATATAGACATAAAATTATATTGCCATGATAACTGAGCACAAGATAAGCCTTTCCATGCATTTATGTACGATGCTAAAGTATTATGGTGAGCGATTTGGTGGTCGCCTGTGTTGTCAAGAAGAGAACATTACCATTACGTGTTGATGGTTGTTAAAAACCACGGCTGCCATCATTGCTGACCATAGAACCTTGCTTGGTGTCTTAACTACTATGATGCTTAATATATCACATCGTTTAGTGCTGCCTTACATCTGATGATATATCATTATTTTTCGTCGATGTGAACCATCAGATTGTCACAATGCACACTTACACCGCACGATATGCAATGCATGCTAATAACATTTCCTCTTTTAACTCAAATACGATCACTTCCTTTATGCCAACACAGAATTTATCGAAACATTCAATCATGGCGCGTCCCATGTTGTCTCTGTGGAGGAGTAAGGGTGATCATAATTGACTTAAATAAAGCAATTAGTCTCGCAATATTTGGCCAATACTATCAATTTATAGTCTTTAGGTTGCAGCCCAAATATTATGGTTGTCGCAGTTGATAGGCATGTCGCTTAAAAAATAACCATATTATTTAAGATGGCGATAATTGCCCCACTATCAGGGCTATGTGATGGGGAACGTCGTAATACCGTTGATCACCTTTGATAGCTGATTATCAGAATCGCGTGTAACCATGTAAGATTGATAGCTCTCCTTGTCAGAAAATAATCTCGACTCTATCTTGATTGACATAATCTTGTCCATGATTAATAAAGCATCGTGAAATGCTAAATGGTTTCCAAATAACACCATGGTTTAAAACAAATGTAATAATACTTTTCTTTAGGATTCCAGAATGCAATTCAGCAAGAGCGAGAAAGATTGAAAACCAGAGTTAATAATTGAGAGAGAGACAGTGAGCGGCGACTTATCGCCTTATGACATTGACATTGACGTCACTCATGTAGAGGCAAGGATGTGTGTATATCCATCCCATATGAAGCATTATGTTCGGTATTGGTATGCAGTTGAGTAGCAAAGCCAACATTAATTGCATTTATTGTGGAAGGTTATTGCCATCCCTTTTAAGAACTACCTAGTATTGAATTGATCCTATTCAGCATAATCTTAAAGGAGTCTAGGCGTAACTCTCTGAAAGGTTCGCCTACCATTTATAGGCATACACTCTACCAGGAAAGCATAGTATAGACATTAACAATGCTATTCATACCTTATACAAGTGCTCAATGGCATTACAACGACACGGAATTGTGTTAACAAACATGGCTATACTCAGTTTTATTGTTCATGCTAAGCAGTACATGGACTGAATTGACGTGAGGTTTGACAGCAGCGTTTGTTTTTTATTGTACACTGTGCTCCTTCTAGCTCTCTGCATGACCGCCGGCGCCGCCTCTAATGCATGAATTACAAGCGCCTGTTTTTGATGCTTACTCGTCTAAGATATCATTCAGCTTGTTATCTAGCAAGTAACATTCACTTGCAGCAGCAGAGATTTTGGGATACATATATTGAATATAATTGTGCACCAGCAGAGTAACCTCAGCGGTATTTAGAAGTGGCTCAATGTGCATGTCTTAAGGTTATAAAACAAAGCAATTATTCATACTTCCTATCCTTACGGATTATCAGTCGAGATGACGGCCTCTTTATAACACTGAATGGTTGATAATTAACCGCATTGTTAATTATTTCACTTCGCAAAGCACTAATCTATTTGAGCCAAGCTACTGTTTTGATTTGTTATATTTTGTATGAATAGTTTAGCTTGAAAAATTTTCTTTCTCAGAAAGGATATTTTTTGGTTTACATTTGCATGAAAGGTCGGATTGTCAGTAAGACGTTAAAAGGAACCCTAATGGTACAGGCTTTGGGGTTGATACCTAAACGATTAGTGTTAATAAAGTAAGTGCATATACTATTTGACCACATTTTTGGCGACTGATTGTTGTTGTCTGACGTGGCATGCGATGGCCCATTCATTGCTATGTGCTGATGCAATTTACTGCACTCATGAAAACAACACGACCAGCAGGCATACTGTGTCATAAATTACATCTATAAAATCCATAGTTTTAATTTTTAATTATATTGCGTTCTTTCCTTGTTATTTGTGCCAGTAGAGGTATGTACAAATATTTATAAAGCATGATACTGGTCCGGATATCCTCTGAGCTTATCAAATACAACCACATGCATCCAAGCTCTATATTTGTTGCAAAGGGGGTCGTGTGTTTTAATTTATTTATGTTATACTCGAGTAAGCCCCATATTTTGTCACGTGTCACTCATAAGACCTTGCAACTAAGCGAAGTTGATGGCCATTGCCGTGTTACGACAAACGCGTGAGTAACATCCTATTGCACCAGGTTTTGGACAAATAATTAAGTGAGCTTTAAAGAAACGTTTGTAAAGGAATGTTATAAACCGAATAACGGCCAACCCTTATGAAGGAATCTCTCTTAGGCCATGGGACATAATGCATGCTTTTGTAGTTTACATGCGATTCAGACCCAAAACCAGCAGACCCTTTAAGCAAACACATTTAGCGTCATAAAGGGTAAATACTACCGGCAACAGTATTAATGCCTTACGTGTTTCGCTGCATACAGATGCGTTACTGTATGGCAATGCAATGTCATTCAGCTTCATCTGACCTGTCCAATAGATTGATAGTTTGGTATTTATAAATATAAGTTGAATTAATAATCACCAAATAAGAACCGAGATATGGCTGACATTTTCTGGGGCTTACATGGGACCTGAAGACTTGAAATAAGCTCCAAGTCATATTTGGTTCAAGAGCGAACTGTAACAGATTGTGAATAACGTCTGGGGGTTGCTCAAGTTAAATTTGTTGCAATTATTCTTTAAATGACAGCGTATTTGAATGTATGGTGGTGAAGAAAACCGAGCATTACCAGAACGGCTAAACCGTGCAAATGCTTTTGATGCGTTCCTGCCGAAATACATCGCAATTCGTTAATTTTCTTTGAATTTCGAATAGCTTTATCGATTCTAGACCACACACGATTTGAGCCATCCATTCATCTGATTTGTCACTCTTGATCGTGCTCTGTATATTGTGAGATGTGTAGTGTACAAACACTCTCTTTCAAGAATCAGAGCAAAATAACGATACTCAGCGCGATGTAGGAAGCAACTTGACGTGGAAGAAGATGACAGGGATTGGATGAAGAGGTAATTGAGTTCCGTAAACTTATGTTCGCTGATAATTGTTCTGTCACTCACTCCTCAAAAGATGCCTTGGAGCCGGAACAAACTGAGTGACACATCAGGCAATGATGATGAGAAGCCATACAATTTACATATTGCGCACTATTGACTCATAATAGCTACAATTGTACAAGGGTAGCATTCAAAAGCAGTATCCAAAATGAATTGCAGGGGGCAAAAAAAGTTGTGACTCCGGCCATGAGCTTATGTATGTATTCAGTCCAATCCCAACTTAGTGTAGAATGCGTATTCGAAGGCGATTAAAGCGCATACCATTGAAACAAAGCAACTAATGTGAGATGGCAACCCATGTTTGTGAATTTGGGAGCAACATGAAGTGAGCGCACTCGCCATATGTGCGTTAAACAAACAATCAACAGGGTTTCTGAGACAATGTACATAAAAGGTTAGACAACGATAATCGTTGGTGGAAAGCTAGGTCACATATTACAAAAACTTAACCTGCTACGTCATGAATCAAAATCGATTTTCATGATACTCTATCAAATGAGCAAAAAGTGCATGATTTCCAGTTAATTGACCATATAATTGTGGATCACAAGCGTAATGACTTCATAATGACCTCATAATGTCTCATTTAACTGAATCACACACATACTTGTTTGGTCTTATGGACGACAAGCTCAATGGTATTGCAGTGCGAGTGGATCCATTAGGAGAAGCAATGCATTGTAAGGGCTATAATGCGGGGAATTTTCCTGCAACAATTACCAAATAACACATCCGAGGAGCCATTAATGCTTAATGCTAATTGTGCATGGGACCATTATGATAAGCCGGGTAAGTGCGCAAATAAACCCTCCTCTCACCGTGTAATCGTGTCCTGGGAGCCCATTATGCCCTTAACTATTCATCAAGTGATGTCGCTGGACAAATACATTAAGAATGAGCACTGCATGATGATCAATATCGCTAGTCGTTTTGTTATGTATGGAGTATACGATGTCATGGCGATGGACACACGTGTTTCTGAGTTAACAAATGGCTCCGTATCTCGTATCAACATGCACAATGTATGCGTGAGGCGTTGTTACTGAATTAATTCACGTCGGTGTCGTGTGTAGCGTCCATATGGCCATGTCATTGCTGGCATATCTGACACTTATTTATGATAAATTAATCGGAATTAAGCGAGTGTCATGGTGTAGGTTTTATTGTGTATACTTGCTGTGGTCTTCGGGGGAGGGGTGAGGGTGAAGACGTTTGGTTAGATGGTTTAGTGTCATACACAATAGCTGAATAGACACGGTCTTTGCTTTTAATTGCAAGCTCCTTCTTCTTGTACTTACATAAACAATTGAATGAAAATATCGCTCCCTGCCTTAAATTACAGATTTGGAGCAACACAGCTTAATGTGCTGCAACTCTAGCTAATGTACCCTAGGACATCAGCCAGTGTCTTGTAAAACGAAGCAGCTTTCCCAGCGTTTTGCGCCGTGAATTATTTCTTACTGAGGGCGAATGGATAATGCAGCGTTTTAGGCATTGCTGGGAAACAGACTATCCACATGGCGAAACTAAAAAAACAGCAGCCTATGAGTACTTTCGGTGTCGATAAGCAGAAAAAGTTCCCTGCTGCGTTGATGTATGCTATGTTTTATGCATACTCCGACCCGGCGGAAGAACCTTCATTTAAAACGATAGCTGCGTTATTACATCGTACGTTCCATTGAGAAATCACCAGATTCATATCTACATTACTCAACAGTTAAGTGTGCCAGACTGTGACTATGGCACAATACCAGTTTGCAAAATTGCTGCATGCATCCTTACATACACGTATATATATATATATATATATATATATATATATAGATAGAGATATATAGATATAGAGAGATATAGATATATATATATATAGATATAGAGAGAGATAGAGATATATATATAGATATATATATATATATATATATATATATACTCTATATATATATATATATATATATATATATAGATATATAGAGATATATATATATATATATATATATATATATCTATATATATATATATATATATCTATATATATATATATATATATATATATATATATATATATCTATATATATATATATATATATATATATATATATATATATATGTATGGTCAAAGACACTTATTTATACGCACGAATCCAACCTTTCGTGCCCATTTATATTAGCGTATATTTGCGGAATACCGATATTTTTATAATCATTTATCATGGATTAGAAATATTTCGGTAATAACATTTTAAAATCAATCAAATATCTTAATACTTCAAATATACATATTCAACAGTCATGTTTAATCAATATTTCGACCATTTGGGTAAAAGTACATATAGTTATAGGGAAGATATTGACGATTTCGTGTTATTTCAAGGAATGGTTAGTTGCTAAAATTTGATTTTGCTATAATATTCAAAATTCAATTAATTCATTCCTGAAAGATTATATTCGTACGTTACTAAGACTAGACTATCATGTTAAAATGGTCAAACCAAAATATTTTCAAACATCTTAACGAAAATGCTCATTGACTTTATGTGGACATATCGGTATATTTTTTCGTGGACCCAAGTCTACGAAAGGTTGGCGGTTTGTCTACCAAAGGTATATATATATATATATGAATATATATATATATATATATATATATATATATATATATATATATATATATATATATATATATATATATATATATATATATATATATATATATATATATATATTTGTATTTTATATATATATATTTATATATATATATTTATATATAAATATAATTATTTCTTATATATAAATATACATATATCTATACACATATATTTATATACTTACATGTATATAAGCATACATGTATACACATTGATTAATTAATCTGAGCTAATGGTGATTTTATATTTCACAGATTCCGAATTCTTCTACCGTAACCTCAATACATGAATAATATATATTGGCTCAACATTTTCATCGACAATATAAACGTGAAACTTTATGATATAAAGAGAGCTGTTATAATGTCGATTGTACATTAGCTATTAAATGAGAATAACCAAAGAAGGTTTGTTGTTGTTGTTGGGGTGGGAGTGATCATATATGATAGTGAAATTGAAGCAAAATATGCACACCAATGAGATCTTTGTTAACATTAAATCATTTTCTGCACTAAACAAGATTACACGTGCTCCTTCTACACACTATGACATTTATGACGTCGGGAAAATTGAAAGGGCGCAATCCACACCTTGGTAATATCAACCGGTGATATACATTGCAGTTGTAGGACGCAAATGCAACCTTTGATTGTCCAACCATAAAGTGCAGGTAAATAAGCCCCGGTAAATAAATCCCTATGCTCGTCAGGGGTGCTACTTTCGACCTACATTCGCTTAACACCGGTAAATGAATTTATCCTATGAGCGCAAAAATCTGCATGGTACGTCGACTCACTTTATTATAATTTACTTAGTGGTTTCGTAGTCATACTTATGATGATAGTAAGCTCAGCATCTAAATCAGGGAAACCCCCGACCATCATCGAGATAATGCGCTGCTGTATAATATGCTTGTCATAACCGTGACCTTACTTGGGAGTTTCCCATTCAAGCAATCAAGTAATGGAAGTATCTTGCTAGACGCCATGATTGCGACTTATATGGCAGTATATTATGTTGGTTCGATTTGTATTTCAGACACATCTGCTGAGGAAACGGTTCATTGCTACCCATTCGTTATGCCGCTTTACAATATGTGATTCAGATTACTTTCAGTTGTTGCTCATACGAGACATGGCTGTCACAAGTTACTTTGCACATCAGTATCCGAGGATAACAAAGCGTGCCTAAAACCATTGCTTTGAGTGATAGGTCAGGATGCAATCAGACTAAGGCTTACCAATTATTGTGATATCTGCTTTATTCCATGCAGGTGTTACACATTATTTATTACACATTTTATGTTATGAATTCATTTGATGATTCAATAGAATGATTAAACAAAGAGAGAAATAACCTTCTTTCACTTTGAATATTGAGTACTACGGTACTACGATATTGAGTACTACGGTTATCCAAAACGTGGAACCAAAACATGCACGACAATTGAATATCAGGCGCTCTATAATGCAACTACTTATAAAGCGTACAAAAAGTTCAACGAAGAACGAGATGAAAATACTCTGGTAGCAAAACAATATTTTGTCATACATTAGCCTACACATAGTCCATTGAGCATTTTTCCGCCCAAATCAAATGAAATAAATGTTTTAGAGAAGTACCGCAACAGCATCACATCATCACACCTTTTCATACACAGAGCTACAATGTGGTCAGTATGATGCTGTGTAATATATGAACCCCATAATACTTAATATAATGGTAAATCAGGCATAAGAAGTCAGAATTAATTAACGAGGCTATAAGAACCATTCCTACATGATGATAATGATATATGCTATAATGTGTTAAAGTAAATGTGGAGGTGCTGCCTTGCTCTTTGCTGAAACACTTGCTGTTGTGTTCCTGGTTGTGGTGTAATTATGTCATGGAAACATGCAAAAGCATAAAACATATAATGACTGCTATCACTCAGGAAAACTCGTCTCGAAGTGGTCTTCGCGTATACGAGACAACATTGTCACCATGGAGTGTGATATCAATTAATGTCAACCTATGTGCCTCAAGTATAACGTGTAGTGTGACCAATAAAGCTATGTTTCCTATATAGCTGAGCAATATTGAAATCGTGTTATGTTAATACAGGTCTGACCAGATAACTCGCGTCGCGATTACTCGCGAGTTTGCATAACTCGCGCTCAGGCGTTGGACCCTACTTCTTTTAGCCCAGCTTCCCTGGGCGAGGTGTTGACGCCACGGGAATAAGGTGAGAAAACATCTCGCGCTGGAGGCGAATGTAAACCACAAATAAATTAAATCAGCGCATTTTGCATTTCCCATCGACCATCATCTCTAAAATAATCAATATTAAAAAATTCATTTTCATTTATTATCCGTATAGCAATCCTGCCGACAAGTTTAACCCGCTAAAAAATGCCGGATGACGCGCCAAGCTAGTTTTCCCTATGTTTGCTAGGCATGCACTTATACAATCATTCAACACACATGGTTGTTACATTGGTATTGTCTGAATGGATGACATCGATGCTAAATTGTACTGGCAAAAATATATTGGCCGGGCGGTCGTCAGCTATTGACGCGTGCCTTCATCATAGTGCGTCATCTTTAAAAACGTTATATTTCAGGTTCATAAGTGTCAGTGGTAGAATCTGGAATTCTATCATATCGAATAATTCTACCGGTAGTGTCAAAATAATTAAGTTATGTCTTTCACTTAGCTATTCAAGTACACGAATATCAATAGCACAACATAGTCATTAGCTATTTGTTACATAATTGAGTCTATTCGAAAGGTTCGGATTGTATTGTCAAAGAATGTGGCCAGTATTGTGCAATTATAGGCCATTTGCTATTTTGACTTAACATTTGAAACGTTTGCCAACTCCAATTGCACGAACCACCAAACACATGGAATAGATATCCTCGAGTTAACTGGATTGCGCAGTAGTGGCTTTGTGATGCTCAAGTGGATGGGATTCTTTAATCGCAGCATTGTAGTCAACTTGAGGCAACTACAGGTTACGAATCATTGTAGCAACGGAGACATGGAATGCATCTTCTCTATATAATTGGATTACTCGACAATAAATGCAATCCTTGGCAACAACAAGTTTTATTAGCAAATGTACAAGGTGGTTATCATCAAAGCGTGAAAACTCAACAAGAGACCTACAAGTCGGCTTACATATTAAACGCGCGTGATTGGAAACGCCAGTTGATACTACAGCGTTTCCAATGCGGCAAATTACACTCACAATTAAATTGTTGATCCTGACTAATGAACAGGCAGTTTTTTGGGTGGAACGTTTATTATCAGATAGTTTGAATAATGTTTTTATCTCACAAGATTATCTTTATCGCCTGCCAAAGTACCATAAACCTAGAAGGTGCTCTGTCCAAAAGCATTTACTTGAATACTTGGTCGTATGGACCACAAACTCAAAGATATTACCGTGAAAATGGATCCCATATGAGAGCGACGGGAAGAGGCGTCTTGTGCATATATGTCATATTTGGTAATTAGTTGATAAGTTCGCTACCAGTCAAGCTCGGTGAACAGAACACTCATTCCTGTCTTCATATTTCAATTCGCACAACATTCAACGCATTTTTGAATATTGCAGAGAGCACCAGTATTTCACTATTGCGTGTTGCCTGCATATTTATAATATACTGAGCCTTGCTCTGTAAATATGTAAACAATGGTTTGTATATCAAGAAGAAGATTTAATAATGCGTTTTAACAATGCAAGCAATTTCACTATCGATTGGTGTATTCATGTACATAATACTGATTCTCAAATTACAGGGCATGTGCGTGTTCTTGTAGTTGTAACAATTCTAAGTGGATCATAGCGCACCGATTATTAGCTTGACCTTTGAAGGACTTAAACTGTAATGGCTGTATTAAATTAAGATATATCCGTCTATTCACGACGATTTAACGAGAATTAAGCGGCATTGAAGGAGCAAATGTAAGTAATAGGACACTGAGGACAGATCTGAAACATAATACCACACATGTCCAAAGTATGATTGTTATGAAAGGTATGTGCGCGGGTCAAACTACCATTATTAAGGCTGAATGAGATAAGCATGCTTATACGGCAAACAGCTAGGTCTTTCATATCTAGTTACAATGCCAACAATGATTGCACTCAGCGGAAGCCATTTCTTCGTTTTCACTTATTCCTGCGAAAACATTATTATGATGCTATATATCAAGCCCAGTTATAACAGTATAAAAGTCAGATAAAGCTATCATGAAAAACATTGTGAAACCCATGACAAAAAAGTAAACAGTAAAGTGTTTTCCCAAAAAATCACACCAAGGAATCAATCGCCGAAAACGCGACCTTTGTACGCAAGCCATCTATCAATGTTACCGTAATCTAGGAAGTGGAGTGTTCTTATTGCAACGCGACACTTGCAAATGAGACAAGCAAGTAACATTTCAGGATTACCTTACGAGACACAAAGCCCCCGAGGCCTACTTCATACAGCGCAATTCTCACAGACATGTTTTTCGCCTAGGTTTGGAGCAGATGAACTGTACCAGGCGTACCAAATAAATATTAATAACAGACAGCTAATGAAATAAGTAATACAATAAATCAAAGCTGTGTAAGTTGTTTCTGTACAACCAGGTTTTAGCGACGTATTACTACATAATATATTTGTCGAAATCGAATGCAAACATTTATAATCAGAATAAGGGACATTCACTAGTACCACATACGTTTTCACCAGGCGCATTGTGACTGCAAATTGTATTCATTTGTTAATCGTTATATAATCAACTAACACTGTGGCCTTGGACAATGATGAAGTTTGATTTACCTGGGTGAAGCACAATTTAAGTAGTCATTGATTCCGATAGCCAGAACAAACCTAGTGCTGAATACGTTCAATCAAGTATATAATGCAAATTTGGCACAAGGGTGTGTTTCTTATCTAATTGCTATTTGATATGGCTGCAACACGGCGAGCGATGTTTGTATATTTATCGCCCAAGCAATGTATCAATTCATCGACAAATGCGTACAGAATACTGGCCGTACGGGAAATACCGCACTACCTGGATGAGGACGGTGTTGAATGACTTACAGCTGCTACAGAAAGCAAGCCAGAATAATTAAGACCATTTGTCTTAAGTATGTAATGGCAACCAAGTCTTTCAAAAAGCCCGAATATGCTGATTCATTTGCCAGCTGTACAACTCAATGAAGTACATTTTACTTTAGCACGATTATACAAGTACTTGGTCCAAAGCATATATTCTCGCAACATTATCAATGCAACACCAACGAGCATATTGAACTCGACAAGACATCACATACCTCAATCAATCTTGTTGAGATATGGGATTTCGGGAATAATCGAGCATGGAATAATGCAGAATATATGCTCCATGACATGAAAAGGCTTGTTCGTCTGAAGGTCATAGTTGCGCATTTGTTACTGAGCATCAAAAGCTCAATAGAACTATGTGTCTGCTCAACCTTTTATTAGCCACAGCCTACAGAGTGCAACCTAATGTGTTACGTAGCAATCAACGGAAAAATATTGTTATTGTGCATTAGTTGCATTGCTTGGAGACAGTGCAAACGACGGCGAATGTTTGAATATGCTATACCACTTAACGAATGTTTACACTTACTTGAGAGTAAAAAAGGCTTACATAATTAAAGAATTGTTTGAGAAGCCTGACTACTATTGTACGTGCTGTACTCAAATAATAAATTTCAACTTTATGGTGTACCACATTACATGATATAGCATATGATAATTGGACTATCAGGATGCAGAGAAGATCGTTACCCACAATGTGGCTCTGTCAACCTGCACAATTATCGCTGTTATTCAGATGAATATCTTGCATTGACGTGTTGTACAGGTACTTATGTCAAACTTGAACCACCATCCGCTTGAATACTGAACACTGCTACATAAAAGCTTGGCTGCATTTCAGTGACCTATTTCACGAACGTATATGAATTAACAAAACAAATGCAGTATATTCACATGGCCAGTAAAAAATCAATAAACCCGGAATATCCAACGTGTCGGCTGCATCAATTTATTAAAGACCCAACGTAAATGGATTATACGCTATTACAAGGAATAAATGATGTCGGGAGAATTAATTTTGTCGGGAGAATGTATATATGAACTGCAATATTGGCATACACTTTGTTGTACATTTCGATTGATTGACAGGTGGCACTATATAGGTACAACAGACTGGGCAGTATTCAGAAGTAATAAATTGTTATGCAGTCATTTACGATGATGTATAAACCGATCTGCATCTCTCTAGTTGACTGAGATGGATAAAGTCTACCCAATGACCGCAGTACCCTGTGAACTCTAATGTTACCACAGCATACTTCCTAGTCTGGTCTATGCGCATGCAACTTAACACAGGCATCTATAGGAATGGTGTAAGATGTTCATTCACACACTGAAACTCTGCCAACAAGTTCATTAAACATAAAGAAACGAATCGCATGCAACTAATATTTTACTCCCGGAAACATATAAACATCTTTATCGAGTACAATAAACTTCTACATTTAGGAAAGTGCTTCTTTTAGTTTAAGGAGACACTACCCTTACTCATAATCACATGCTGAATAGTCAATGCACTCTACCTTAGCGAGCACCGTACATTAACTTTGGTCCTACTGATGCTGTTTTATAGATTCTCAGGTTAACATGTTCGTTAAACCTTTACCTTAATTATGGGTGCATACATTCACTGTTCTTGCGTCCATCACTTTGTCCGAACCATTTCCATATATAAATATCTGGTGAAATAATACACGCCTCGCTTTTTCAACATGAATAATACAGATGCGCGGTTATTTACTGCACGTACGAGATATTGAATGGCATGGCAGTGCGGCAAACTAGTCAACATCTAGGTGTTACAAAGAATACTTACATCATCTGTTGATTTACACAGTCGCTGTTGTGCACTGTTTGCGTGATATAAACCATGGTTCCTCGCGCTCCAGCAGCTGCGTTATCTTCGGCTAGTTAATTTGATGCTCTCGTTTAATAAACTCACCGCTTCATCTTCTTCTGCTTCAGGAGTACAGCTATGAACAAAAACCTCCTCTCTTAATACAATTTTGTAATGTGGCACATGAGTGTAATTTGGAACCATGCTCCCACACACCTGAAGTTTTCTGTGTGATAACTAACAAGTTACCTTGCGTGCGTCAGCGAGGTTGTCTTTCGATGCTATAAGACATTAACCGTGTAAAATATTTCCTGTCCGAAATTAAGCATTAGTGAATACACAGCTGCTATCTGGTAAAACGAACGCTATATGGCTACTGGGGCACATTACCAAAATGCTCTGTACTCGTTGCCTTAATCATTTGCAGCACTGCAGGGTGTGATATTTGACAATACATTTGTTTTCTTTTGTCTAGAAAAGTCTACTAAGAGAATGCTTTCGTGATTTATGATAGCTTCCCTCAATGTTGGACAGGTACAAATCTTCGGGCATTATTATGCGATCGCGCAATTGTGCCGGCTTGTGCACCACTGGGCATGGAGCTGTTCGGAGGATCGTATTCATTAGATGTCGCTTAAATTCTATTGCTATTATTCTACCAATCATTTCCTAGGTTTTTGCCTTCATATATATATATATATATAAATAAATATATATATATATATATATATATATATATATATATATATATATATATATATATATATATATATATATATATATATATATATATATATATATATATATATATATATATATATATGTGTGTGTGTGTGTATATGTATGCATGTATGTATGTATGTATGTATGTATGTATGTATGTGTAATTTATAAAGGCATATGTTAGGCATGCTTGATACAATCATCGCCTATTATATGCGCGACAGTCCAACGTATGTCGACGAGTATGAAAAGTGCCTTAATGAGATGCAAAGCCAAGTCAAAGTGTGATTTTTAGCTTTCCTTTACCCAGGAGCACTATTTACATGATTCCATTGGCAACTCTTTTTGGGATGAGCTGGAGTGTAGCAACCATCTATTTTAGTGAAATTGCAAAAATCCTGATGAAAAAAAGTTTATATAACAGCTTTTCCTATTAAATATATGGTGTGATTGAGTAAATACAGCACATGTTAGATGGAATTAAACTTCTCAGACCAACTGTTCTACACCCAGAACATTATTTGCATTTCGGTAGTAGTCTAACGATGCCAATCTGCTGCCCTGATATAGAGCCGCAATATATGAAATCAAATTATAACCCTTCGAGTTTGCTATTTCGCTCACTTCAATAAGAAAATGTAGCTTTTCTTACTAACATGGATTAGTGTCAGTTGTGATAAAGTTGTAACGCCGTGTGTTTGTTCGCGTATATGAATTGAATTAATGAGGCCTTCGGACTACTGTCGCTGGTAAAATTTGTGACATGATGTTTAGAGAAAAATAAGCTGATCGGTCACTAGCACAGAAATAGGCTTTATTCTTGAGGCCAAAGTGTTGGATTACATTTCTGTCAATAGTTTCAAAGTACCATAATTTTGACATATATTATTGTCAGTTTTGCATTACAATGAACAGCGATAACGCCTTGTCTGTTGAAAACAACTCTTCGCGGAGCAGAAATTGAAATGAAAAGATGCGAACCTCTTCCGTTATGCATTTACCTTTATACACTCTATGAGTTCTATGATCAGTATGGTGGCCTGGCAGGGATATGTGGTGCAGGATTATGTAGACGTGATGCAAAATCATCAGGGACCGTATCCACAAAGACTCGTTTGTTGAGATCTCAAATCGTATTCATAAAACAATAACTTGGCGGTCACAGCTTACATTGCCAGCTCGATGCTGGCAATCAGCCAAAAAAGATTAATGGTAATCATTTCACGCATATTTCATCGCGATCACAATTTGTTTCATCCGGTAATAAATATTATTTAGTGTTAATTAGACAGCCATTAGAATAGTCTAAGATGTTGTTTATAAAAGTCTACCGGTATTAGAATTTTTTTTAAATTGAGGGAAATTCATAATGTAATTGTTTGATTGATATATTACTATACCGTATACCTATTCCAAAACGCCATCGGTGACAACTTGAGGAGTCACAATTGTATCGAGTTGATCACACACCATAAATCGATCCCACCACATCGTCCATAAGACATTCAAACACTGTACTGCAGACTAGAACGTGTACCGTAACGCATTCGATTCACGTCCTACTCAATTTCACACAAAAGTTGGGTAGCCTTTGGACGCTTGATAAATGCAAAATCACCATAGCAGAAGTTTAGACTGATGGTCATGGCTATTGTTGAATGGCTTAGCCGATTATATCAGTCTGAAGGATACTTTCCATGGGGTTGATATAATTTATCCTTGACGTGTATAAAACAAATACGACCCACCTCAGTCGCCTGGGAAGAGAGCTATAGAAATTGTCTAATTGTATATGATATCATAATGACATCTTGCGTCACATGCTGATATCCTCTTGCGGGAAGGAGTAATAATGTACATTACAGCGTCAGATGAACGGATGGGTTTCTGCAACCCATGCTGCCTTTTGAAGAAAACGAATGGGGCATAACTAATTTATTATGTCATCATGGGTACCCTTTAACACACTGCCTGCCCTTCTCTACAGTATTGAGCCAAATGCGATAGAAAACTAAATGGACCGTAATGTTATAACCCCATTCACATAACAATATTTCCGGTAGCCATACATTTACAATATCGGAAAAACGCAAAAATGATTCGATACAAAAAAGCGCTTTG
>CM067347.1:19845815-19861334 GCA_034190875.2 Urechis unicinctus
AGTTGATGCTCGGTCGAATACGACAGCTAGCACTTTAATTCCTCCGAATATATCTAGCTCAAGAGATGGGATTTGTCCAACTTAATGGCTTGTGCCTTGACTCCATTCTGACTTTCTCATAAATGAACACATAAATATGTAATCATTCTGGAGGAAAAGAAGAATTTATGGGGACGCCAAGCAGCATAATGTGATGATAATCGAGTCAAGATAATATATTTAAGTCAGCCTATATTTACCTGACAAATGAATCACAATTGTACGATTGCTTATAATCAGGTCATATGCAGTATAACATCAGCTACATATGTTATAGATTACCATGATTAGGTTAATATATTAGGCATTAATAATCACGCATTATAGTTTGTCTGTGCAGAATGAGACAGGCAATACCTCCCAGGATAGCCAGTAGTGCAGCATAATCTTTGTCACAAGCCACGAATTCATGACTCTAACATCTATCTGTCTAAAGAAAATTCCACCTCAAATGTTTCCCTTATAGCAGAACCTTATTGTGCTAGTTTTGCCCCAATCGGTATTATACACATATTGATAGTGAAGTAATTTCCTGGTATTAACTGAGGTCATGGCTTGTTCTGCAATTCATACAATCACTATTGGCTCGAAATATTACCATATTTCAATGATATGTTACATTTCAATCAATAAGTTCAATCTAGACCATGATCCATTTAGGACATGTGTAATTTGCACCTTAGTTGCAACACGAAAACTTCATAGCCATTAGCAACAAACAATACACCATGTCACCAGTGTACAGTTATTGCAGATCCCAAAGCCACTGTAGAACAGGAACAAAATACGTCATTCAATGTACTGTCAGTGAGTGAGAGGACAGTGTTGGGTTGAAGTTTATCGTTAATTGACAACATTTGCCGCTAATCCTCCTCCATCATAAATGAGAATGCCAATAAGATATTGTTTTAAAGGATGTTGAGCAATGCACGCCGCTCGTTTGCGAGCCTATTGTAAACTGCGAGTCTAAGCAATACGTTTTGAATAATTTAGTTGTATTCGCAACTATTAGGCTTTTTCGTGCTATATATTGCCCCTTGCATGACAATACAGTATGCATCATGATGTCAGTGAATAATTACTCCCAAAATATATAAGAACAAACACGTAGATCGATGTATCGAACCGAAAGTGGAAACCGCATGTCCGCTATTATACCATTCATTTGTAGTATCGTGTAGAAAGCCGGGTATAGTTCCAAAATGATCGCGCAGACACGTACAGTGCCAACTTTTTACAATTAGACTGTGAACTGATTAAAAGGGCTATGGAAATGCACAAGCAAAAGAGCTTTCTCGTTCCAGCCTAGAGTGGCTTTCGCACGAAACAATTATGGAAATTATTTGGCCAGATTATGGAAATATCAGCCATTCGCACGGAATCTGCGAATGAATCAGCCGTGTACATGAAATGTGATAGCAAAGATCATTGCGGCACCTCGAGAGGTTTGCTATTTCTTCACTACTTATAAATACTTGGGATAGCACAGAATACTTTAAGACCATCGGCGCGTCGAATTGTATCTCGAAGATTATAGCTTGAAATAGGATAGGTCTGCCTTGCGAGGATAAGCCCGCCCAGGGCATTGGGCACTGGCAGAACAAAGCTGGGTAAAATATTTCTGATCGTATATGCCCCAGTTCGTCGTAAATGAGTTGGCATGTAACGAGAGAAATCAATCTATTAAGTTTACGAATGGGAGCAGCAAACATAAAGCAATGATCAGCTTAGGTCAGGTTATATACCTATAGTAGAACATCAACAGATAAGCATGTGCATAGGGTGTTTGAAGTTATAGATTATGAACTGTTGCCCACAACAATTGATGTACCCTCCATCCTGGACATGTGACCAAAGAACTTATAACCACGTTAAACGGGCTCAACCCGATTTGCTCTGCGATGCGTGTGCTGGGATTGCCCCATGGACACATCGTTAATCTGGAGCTCATCATGAGGCTGTTTGGATCCAGCACAACATATTTATTTCGGGAAATGACGTATATTGACGTCACAAAATCATATTTAGTGGAAAATGTATCGTAAACGCTATATAAATTACATCACAGCACGAAGCAAATAGCATACAAACAGGGTTTAGCTACACATAAGTATTCAAGATCAGACAGCAGACGTGATATACCGTCAAGTGTTTATCCGATTCGGAGGCCGAAAGAAAGCATGCAAAAAGAGGGACTGGCCAGCAGGTCCTTGATTATCGCAGTGAGATAACAGGAACCCTAGCTTCTGTTGTCGCCTTTCCCTTTCTCCATTCTAGTGGCAGTGAAGGGCAGCTAGTCTTAATTTGTAAGCTCAAAAAAATGTGTACGTGACATACATATCGCAATGATACAATAATTAAGTGTAGTGTATTTTCTCTTTAGATTAAAGTTGGACTGCATTACTTGAGCAGAGGTGGAATGTTTCGCCACAGTTTCCTGCTAGCTTGACAACCGAGGCTGTTGCCACCAGTTACGTTATTGCATTAGGCGTCGAATCAACTTACACTGTGGCATTTATCGAATCAATTCTCTAGTTTAAGGGCATGTTCGATATATTACTAGGTGGAATAACTCGAGCACATTAATGGAAAGTAGCCCGGACATGGCCATTTCTCTCATGATCTAAGTATCTTGCCTGTCAGATAGGTCACAGTATTGCTAAAAACGCCAGGGTATGGACTGGACCATGTCTCTCCAAAGAAGAAGTATGTATTATAGACCAGATAATATATAAAAGTTTGGCGAATCTTATCAGATACGGCGGCTAATGGGATGGTTTCCATTTTCATTGAGGCGTAACGAATTGATTCCAGAGAAGTACCTATAACCGTGAGAAAGACACTTTATACTCGTTATATGACCACATATTAACTGTTTTTCCCCAATCAAAATACTGGGGGACGTCGTATTTACAAAAGCGGCAACATCATCGGGTGACGATCTATGTGGCTACAAAATGCGTCGATAGGATAGCGGGCTTTGTAACGAAAATATTATGGCTGACTACGACCATAAAATCCGCTTTATATTATATTACCTATTTCAGGAAACCTTGGTAACAGCGTTATCCAGAGTAAATGTAATCATATTGATTGAATGCAATGGCCGATATTAGCGAGAATCATCGATCTGCTATATTGGTAAAATCAATATCCAATTCCCAAGGCACGCAATATCTTGTAAGCTAAGAATGTCCGAGATCCGCATGCCGCTCATTTACGGCAGAATTGCTGGTTATTGAATTTCGGCTTCTGTCCGATGCTGGTTTTGTAGATTCATAGCAGTCGATTAACAGATACCATAGTGTAACGGCTAGTAGTCAATTTATAATGTGTCGGTTTAACCATATATAATACGGGTATAACGACAGTCACTGACATAATCTAATATGACGATTATATCTTGCGATTAGCCGTTTTATTTACGCACATGCATTATGAAATATTCACGTGATACTGGTGTGAAGAGATTGTCAGTCATAGAAGGCCAAGGAACCATTTAGCACAGTATCATTCAATGAGGCTGTTCAGAAGCCTGCTTGGAATATGCTACATCTTCTCCCAGCAGCAAAGTCGGGTTGAGAGTGCGGTTCATTTTTTAGGGAGATATTTATATGCATTTTCTCCATAATGCCAGCGTGAACGTACGTTGAGGTAAACGTGCTAAGGTAGTCAATCTTCTGCATTTTCACAAAATCCTAGCTGATTATCCTGCGTTTTGGGGGTGATAAGTAGCTATATATAGTCAAGAATCGTAGCTAATACATATATTTTGAGCCATTTCTCACCAGTTTCTTATAGAATGACAGCATCCCCGCCATGAATGCATCGTAATGGTCGTCAAGCCCTTCCTAGCCCGCCACAACCCAACCCAACTTACCGCCATCAACCCATCCTTATTTCCGCCTTGCCCTTCCGATATCCTTGCCGAAAGTTAATGACCTTCCACTGCACTTTTCGGTGCCCGGTGCCTTATGCTTGGTAAATAAATGTTATTCCCTGAAGTCAGTTTTGGCATTGAATGCCCAGTGGCAGATTTCTAGTGAGCCATTGAACCCATGGACAATTCTGCAGTTACGTCATCTAGCTATGCTCAGTACTCTGATCTGTTCACCCAAAATCATTTTGTCAAAAGAAATGGAATATTGGTAAAACCATTGCGGTTGACAAAGTCATAGCTAATTCACACATTAACTCTGCAAAGCTTCGTGCATATTGCCTCCATGTCCAATTTGAATCAATGATATCTGAGTCTACATTTTGCGGGTAAGCATTAGGGGCGCATACAGCAAACAAATGCATTACATTTGACTTCATTACGTTTGTCTTGCGATTTATGCAAGACGCAATTACCTAAATCTGTTCACATCCTACAATCATCAGCAATATCTGACAGAAACGGCTATTACAAAGAGTTACTGAATCGGATCCGCACAAGCTGCAATATAACGATGATTGCATATAACCATTGAACCTTGCGGATCAAGGAACCAGACAGTTGCTAACGTCGCTGCTGACTATAATGAAGTCACTATACGAATGCAAAAATAGGCCAACGTATATAATTCTATTGTTGTGTGATGCGAACTTAAGATGTGTCTTTGCCATAAAGTTTGATTAAAAAAATAGCCGATGATGATGTGGTCCAGGCTGTGCTATGTATTAGGATGCAACCTAGCTATAGGCAAAGCTACGGACCAGATACTGATAACGACTTGTAAAGGCACAAGTCAGTTTCGTATACTGTCGCGAGTCATTGCATATGTGCCGGATATGACATCAATCAGTTACCCACGGCATCCACTACCGCAATGGCCCGTAAGTGATTAAATACGGTTGCATTGAAGACTCCTTTCAAACGTTTTCAACTTCCTTCTTGTTTGTATATAAAGGTGTCGTATAGATTTGACACAATGGCAACCGATTAAATAGCATAAACTGCCACGCATAACTACAATAAGGTACTAGCGTGCAAGCTAGTGCTGTCTCTGACCCACCTACCACCCTTCTGGGCTGTCATTAGAAGCAGAGTTGCTGGTTCCCGGTTATTGAATTTCGTGGCCGTTCCTCTTGCGCTTCGATGGCTATATTGGCACGGCAGGATCACGACACAACTGAATCTCAAATGAATTCGTTCAGCGAGTGATGTTATTGACTACCAAATCAGCATACATACATACATACATACATACATACATACATACAGGACATACAGACATACATACATACATACATACATACATACATACATACATACACATACATACATACATACATACATACATACATACATACATACATACATACATACATACATACATACATACATACATACATACATACATACATACATACATACATACATACATACATACATACATACATACATACATACATACATACATACAGACATACATACAGACATACATACATACATACACATACATACAGACAGACATACATAAATACATACACATACATACATACATACATACATACATACATACACATACATACAGACATACATACATACATACATACATACATACATACATACATACATACATACATACATACATACGTACATACATACATACATATACATACAGAGACAGAGAGACATACAAACACATACATACAGACACATACATACATACATACATACATACATACATACATACATACATACATACATACATACATACATACATACATACATACATACATACATACATACATACATACATACATACATACATACATACATACATACATACATACATACATACATACATACATACATACATACATACATACATACATACATACATACATACATATACATACATACATACATACATACATACATATACATACATACATACATACATACATACATACATACATACATACATACATACATACATACATACATACATACATACATACATACATACATACATACATACATACACATACATACATACATACATACATACATACATACATACATACATACATACATACATACATACATACATACATACATACATACATACATACATACATACATACATACATACATACATACATACATACATACATACATACATACATACATACATACATACATACATACATACATACATACATACATACATATATGCATAAATACCCTCCTGAAAATAATAGAGATGTTTCTTAGTCTATGCCTTTTGTATTCCTGCATGATCAATCTAGTGTTGCAGGTTCTGGCTCATGAGCAACAAGTAAGTCATGGCGATTCCATAATTAAGGCCTTGCAGCAGGTGCAGACATATAAAATGAACATTATCCATTATGGTCTATATATCCAGCATCAGCTCGCATTTTTATTGCATGGTTTGCTTGTTGTGGATGTATGTATGTTGAGACTGACGCAATAAAGATTTGAAAACATTCGTTATCCATTGTAAGGTCGTGAAAAAACACGCGTCATTTGATAGGTTATCCCAAGAAAGTACTCCAGATATGTACTTATGTCACGACACTTTAATGCACTTGATTTTATATTATGACAGATTTTCTATTCCAGCTGTCGCATCGGAAATTAAAATTTCCATATCATAATGCCATGGAACGCTAGAGACATAGAAGACTACCCCCGTCAATATTATGATCTGGGCTGCACATTTGTATCTATCCAAAATTTGAATCAGGTGCATTAATTACCGGACCAGGAGTCGAATTCAGTTGCAGTGGTATTTCGGTTGCCCTTCGTTGTACGGCGTATCGTTCGATTATAATGACCTTACATTTCTGAGGTCAATTATTCCATCATGATATATTGAGTGTGTTATATGGTATGCAGCTTCTTCGCATAGTATGGTTGCATTGGCTCATGAGCCATGCCAATTGAAGCTGGTATATTTCGATGATTCATGCTACATCTAAATTTAGTTCGTTACTGTGCTATGTAATTAGCGCATTGGGTGATTTTATGGCCGATTAATCATTATTAAACATTTAGGATGTGTTGTTTATCCTTTTTATGTTCCACACACGTTGGCGTATTAACTGCATAATGGCAGATGATTGCTTGACATATTACTCGTGTATTTATATTGATTTGTTGTAATCCAAATTGAAGGACCTGGAATTCTTTCGTCGGTTTATGCAATTGTCATATTATTCAGATGAGGTATTGGCACTTTCTGGGTAAATTTGTGAAGGCCTTTATGGTGACGGCACAAGTTACGCTCGTTGGGGCAAAAAGGAAGTTAAAATATATTAACACAATACCACTGACGTTTTCGCAAATATTGATAAAACTCACTGTCTGGGATTATTATTAACCCATGCTTATTGATATAGAAAATACAAATGTTTTAATATAGTGCTCCACCAAAGATTAACTAACTTACTAACATATCAATGATTCAATTGCGTTTTCTGAGGCAAGTAACTGAAGCCGGCGTATAAGATACGTCCAAGATTGAATGGCGGTCTTAACATCAACGTTGATTTGGTGTACTTATACTGCAGTTTAGGCCAAACAGACTTACTACCCTCGCTCATATTTTTTAAATAAGACAACACAAACGATTTCTTGTGTAACATTGCTACGCAGAGGAAGCCCTGACAGAATGTGCATATTTGCCCCTGAAAATATCGCATGTATGTTCGATCTCCAGCTTCATTAATTTTAGCATCAGAATTAACAAGCACACATAGCGGTTTTGTTGTGCTCTTCTCCAAAGTAATGTATCACGTTTATTAAGCACTTTGTATAATCATTGATAGTTTGAGGCAGATTTAAATGTGGGTTCAGTTTCCATACTATCAATCAGAATAAGAGGGATTTACACTAACTTTGATTATGTGAAGCTCCACACCCACAAGATAAAAAAACAAGCGTTTGTAGGTCATGTAAGCAAAAAGATCATTTGAGAATGAACACAGTAGCCAAATAATATTCAGTTAGGATGTACCGAGGCCAAAACACCAGATTTGAATATTATTGTTGAAATACATTGTGTATTTTAGGCTCGGTCAACCCGGTTGTACAAAAATGTCGGTAGCAAATATTCGGGAAGATAACAACATAGAAATCAATCGCTGGCAGCTAGGTTTAGCATAAATTTGTGCGATACAGTTCAATTGCTTGAGCAAATGGTATATCCATCTGCTAGTCTTTAAATCGTCGATTGTATTTGAAGCTCAATTGTCTAGACACTTCTGATGAAATATGTCTATTAGTGAAAATATTAGATGGCATGTTTGACACATTGTTTAACATGGGAAAGAAATATGATTTTTTACTGACGAATCAGCATGACTTTACTCATGTTATAAATGGATCACTAGACAATCTAAATGTAGCAGCTCAAATACCCCTGAGGGAGGGAGAGAGTAAAATGGACGCAGCGAGTAGTCTTCAACGAATATGGGCTTTTTTTAAAACTCTGTATGGTTAGTGAATAACACAATGGTCGCTTATATGCCGTTGTTGCAAGTTGAAGCCGGAATAAACCAGCAGCGCTATTAGTGTGTACCAAACGCCTCAATGATTATAATGAAGATGTTCATCAAGGTGGACAATGATTTAGCCCCTGCCTTGACATGAAAAATCATTTTATCATGTAACCGCGATATGATATGTCCCCCCTTGTACACTGCTTCCTGATTGTCTAGCCTACAGAAAATCTCCAAGCAAGAAGGCATTTCAGTTTTCAAGTCTATCAAGTCTATCAAGGGAAAACGCATCCAGCAAAAGCGGTTAATGTTCTGACACTGAAAACAATGCAACATCTGCGGATCTTTCACAGGGTCTCAACCACTATATGCGAGGGTAAATACTTTGTCACATTATTTTATTGTAGGCTTTGTGTTCTTGCCAGGCCGGGTGATCTGAGATACAAAGAGATACTTCATAGCAGATCAGCATTAGAAGTATGATCCTCGTGACTGTGTATTCGGTTACTTGGCTTTGCTACACGACGATTGCACGATTTCAACGCAAGCAGCAGACAATGAGATGGACAGATGATCCCAGTTTAAAAAACAACAACAAATACAGCTGCTTCAGCGCGCGTCGCTGTTCATGTTTATGCAGCCATTGTCGGGATCCCGATACCTGTTTGTTTTAGTGACACTAGATTACTCCCTGACAATCATCTTCCCCTGCGCAATGACAGTTCGATACTCGTGAACAAATCCATCATACGACGAATCTAAGCAGCTGAATTATGTGTAACATATCATTACAATCAACGCACCCGTGTGGTATTTAACCATTGAGCATCGTTCATTGTTGAAATATAGTTGACTAAATCCACCACTATTTAGTTCTAGTGGCGTCAAATATTTCCAGTGTTGCCAATTCCATGGACGACAAACATCATCAATTTAATTACACAAACGTCGTGAAATAATGATAATAATAATAATTTGCATGAAACGATGATTGGCTTGTTATTACAATGTTTATAACCAGAACACATTCCGACACTTGGACAACAAATCCAAACAACCGTGTATGGTATGTAAATACCCTAACATGCATACGCGCTGTCAAACGCAAATGACCCCTTCAAATAATCAGGGTACTCACCTTGGTCATTATCAACACATGAATTGACCAGCGTAGTGGCTGCTTGTGTGCTGCGATATAGTTGAGTCAAGAACTGCTGACTCCCATACTTACTCACTACATAAAACAAAGCACACACGGACTACTATGATTAGGTAAATGTATGTAACACGCTTGTTTGATTCACACGTATATATTCTGATGCTGTCTTTTGCAAGATACTTTAACATATATTACAGTCTAGCTACGTGTCCCAGCGTAAGATACTTAAACACACATCAATGCACGAATCTTATTATAAGAACCTTAATTGGCTATAGAAGTGGTTTAATTAAGAACGTTTGCTCATAATCGTGTTGAATAAAACAAGGAACATCGGTTGAACAAGTGCTATTACAATTTGGTTGAATGTCTTGAATATTCCGCTGACTATGGCAAATGACAGCAATGAATATCATGTTACATCAAAACGGTTATATAGATTCTTCTTTCCAGCACAAAGACTAAGGATATGAAGAGGTGAAATAGGCATGTTCCCGCAGAGTGGTGCTACGAAAATGTTCGCTATGGAAGGACGCCTTTGGAATTGGAGCTTTCAGGGCTAAAAGGGTTATTGCGTGTTTTCTAATACGCACTTACTAACCGCGAATCTGATAACCAGCATTTCTACTAGGAAATATTGGGTTGTTGCATGTTTCGGTGTCGTTATTAATTTGTTCGTTGGAAGCATATTTCGTGCTAGGTGCATCACTTTAACGACTTGATCCAATGCTTGAATGTAAGCTATTTTGTCTTGGATGCAAAATCGCAGCAGTGCGGTGCAGAATTCAATCGATTAATCAGCATTTAAGTCATAAACTTTACTGTGTGTGCTCGACTAAAGGGGCTATCGCCAACGGTATTTATCACCACAGCAAACACCAATGAGTGAACCTTTCTCTCATATTGTTACATCTGCATATTCATAAACACAACAGCTTCCCTACAACGTTTGCTGCCGCCTCAGCAGTGGCACGCCTTGTAATCCGCCCTATATTACCTTGGGAATATGTAGCTAACGCAGTAACGAGTATTTGTTTATGATTCCGTCTTGATATTTGTACTATTTGCTTCCACTGTGTTTCCTTGTTTGATGAATGGATGTCCACGACAAAAAGGTGGCGTAAACGTAACCTTCATAATGATTCGATATCATCTTCTAATATGGCTGTTCAGAGCGGTCCGTGAAAAATCTATTAGTTCAAATAATTGTCGAAGGTTATCCGTGGAACGCTCATGAATATAATGGGATAATTAGAATCCTTTGTATCCGATAACATTTTCAAGTAGGAACAAAGTTACTGGCGTCAAATCCTCATGTATATTATTGATAAACGAAAGAATATTGGCATTAAATATTTGAACAAATATCCACGTTAGTTGTATTACAGAATATGATAACAAAATTAATGTTCTGAATGCATACCTATGTTTACGATTCCTTTGATGCTCATACGTGGACTAAATATTATACACACGTAATGTTAAACTAGTCATATGAGTAGTTATATATTGTTCGTTACCAGTGCTTCTTCATCTGGTAGTCGCTCAAGTTACCGTGTGCTTGATATGACTTATGACTACAACTGAGCTATTGCAATATGAATATGCCTAACTGTGCCAATACGTCACTTAATCGTAGATTGCCATATAGCACCTCCTTGGTAGACTGGCGGAAACATCATGGACAGGACAAGCTGCGTAGCATAAATTTGACGCAATTGCAGTTGTGCCTTTTGGCCAGAATGCATCTGGGAATGTCGAAGGCATTATTGCATAGTTTTGTATATCATTACAATCCTAAGCTTATTGATTTGGACGTATTTTCAAAGTCACATAATATTTTGAAATACACCTGTACAAAATTATTGACACAACATATCGATGATGCAGGTGTGTTGACAAAGTAAGTAATAACCAACCTGCAAACCATAACTAAGGTTGGGGTGGACACTCCCCAGCCGCATTTTGTGGGGAAGCCAAGTTTACATGTTTAGATTTTGTCTTTTGACCCGGAAACGGTAACCCTGTTTTGCTTCTGGTAATGTGACCTTACCTCGCATCTCGCTCCTTTGTCTTTTCGATCGCACCTCCGAACGACACACACCAACATTTAGCTGCTCAAATTACCGTATCTGCTCTGTACCTGCGATTCGTTTCAACCGTTTGCCGAACCCAACAATCACTGCTTCAGCTTTTCATCCAACCTCGCAACCGATCAGGTTATTTCAAATTTCGCGTATTCATCGCGTTGTCTTGTCGGGTATCTTCCCGCTAAAACACAAATTGAGCTTGCAAATATTTTCTTTCGTCTCATGTTTTCACTCTTCATATAGCATTTCCTCAACCAAGCAACATGAAACCTGTGGTGCTGATGCTCGGCCACAGCTTTGTGTCTGGTCTTAACGACCATCTGTGTAACAGATCTCGTTCACAATGTGCCACTCAAAACAATGCACTACAACTGCAGGTCAGTAATATTGATCAGAAACTTCTACTGACAGGAGTCAGAGGCCTCAAAGCTTCCAATCTCACGCTCCCTTCAGCCCTGATTCAAAACCAGCAACCTTATTTCGTAATATTGGATATAGGTACCAAAGATCTGGTGGCAGGCGCTAACCCCCTTTCTTTTGCAGGCAGCGTCACCGACATAGCTAAGTTCATGATTTCAGACCACGGCATCAAACATGTCGTTGTTTGCTCGGTATTGCACCGAAACAATGCCATAGGTGTATTTTCAAAGGGGACCTTCAACAACTACAACCATTTTTCTAAGAAACTTTCTTGATGCAGAAACATCCATCACATACCATACCCACAGGGGGTTTTGGGCTGTTCCGATTACAGAATGGTCCAGAGACGGCATACATCCCAACACCCCCACTGGACGTACCAAATACAAAAAGTCCATCAGAAGGGCAATCTTCAATGTTCTCAAGTTCACTTGATTGCATAAATGTCACTGACACAACTTCTTATATCCGCACAGCTATTTCAACTGGCCCCACAGTTTTAAAAGATTAATGGTGTGCCTAGCTAGTTATTACTCAACTGTTAGCACTATAACTCTTACCCCCCTTTATAAAACATCTTAAACACCATCCTTAGAAATATTTTTCTCGGGCATCTGAAAATCTGTTTTAAACTGCACAGTTTTATTTTAAGTAATCAATTTTCACAGCTGTTGTCACCTCTTAGCTGCTTGTTAACACACAATTTGCCTACATATCTTTTTAACAATTTTCCCCATTTCACGTTCCTTATTCCTCCTACTTAGTGCCATTTTCCAATGCTGTTTTATTATCTGGCATCCCTTTCGCACACTTTCTTTTACTTACTTTACTGTTGTCTGACGAGGCCATCTCAGTCTTCCCGGGTCAGTGCTTACTGCCACCCAATCTCTACTCCATACAAAATCCTCAGGATGTCAGGGGTCAGCGCATGCTGCCGTTGGTTATCCATCCTCTAGGCGCCCCCCCCCCCACCCTTCCCTTGTCAGCTCTTTGTCTATCTCCTGGTTCTTGTGGGATAGACAAGTGTCTCTTACTTTGGCGTTTGCAATGACATCCCATCTTTTCTAGCACTCTTAATTAGATATACTCGCAGATTTGTAAATAGTTGTCAATTTCTTTATTTGTATTTTCATTATTTGATTATCTGTATATGTATGTGCACATTGGGTTTTGATTCTCATCATTAACATTTAAGGCATTTCCATTACTGATTAGATTACTTAGGTGATATGTACCTCTTATCACCTTCATATTTTCTGTGACATGAGTATTTCAATAATCTTGCCTTTTCAATGGTTAACATAATCCTATATAAAACCTCTCACATGTTCATCCTAGGTTTACCATTTTTCTGCATATATCAACTGTGTCATTATTATTAATTATCTCTTCAATACCTACGTGTATGTAATCAATAAATATTTTATATTTTACCCAATAATACTTTTGTTCCTTGATTCACTTACAAAATACGTATTATGAGCTGACAACCCGTCTTAGGAATGGTCTGTACAACTATTAGATACCAAAAGACTATGAGAAGAGAAACTGATAGAATAAATATGTCCGAACTCTGCCCATGTAGTACATGCGCATTTCAACCTTTTCATCCCAATGAAATTAATCGATATAAATAGTTATATCTCTTGATAGCACACCTCGGGTCTGCGGGGTATTAAAGAATGCTAGCTTTGGTAATTGTATTCTTTATGCACGCATTGATATTTGCTCAACAAGCCACTTAACGGATTTTATTGCTCAAGTATGTGCAGCTGCACAAAAGCCGTCACACACGTGCACTACTCAGAGCCGCCGTTCATTTCGCTTACAAGTGCTGTTTTAGTTGACCCAAGTGGATTCGAGTCTGACGAAACATGTGCACGTAGATTAAGCTGGGAGGGACTGTAATTTATGTAAGCAAATGATACATCCTAATGCAAATTGCATATTGCGTTTGAGAGCTCTGGTAGAACTAGACTAAACCATTGTCGTCCCCTGGAAATAGGACATTTATGTTATATGCCGCCCCCAATCTCCATCAATTATTTCAAAATGAGTCGTATGTAGACGTAGTAGGTATGTTATCTCTCATGTGCGGTAATCCAGTATATAGAGGATTTAATTTACCAGTGGCCACTGGCGGAAATATAGTTTTGTCTAGTGTCTATACTATAACAATGGGAACGATTTAGCAATAGCTAAGCCTATGTAAGTCTAAATATCAACTGACTTACGGGATAAAGCCGATATTTCCTGGTAAATATATGTGAAAGCGACTATTCTGAATCAGATCGTACACCGAAAATGTCCACCTAAATCAGTAACATCAGAATACATTATTTGCCACGTATTGCCAACCAGAAAATATCGCAGCTTTGAAGCTAGCCGCAGACAACAAGTTTCATCATGGCCGGTTTCACTCCCAGGCTATTTACTTCGGGTGTCGACGTTGTTTTCAAACTCTGATGACTAATATATCTACAACATCTGTACTACAGTACGTTGGAAGTAAAACTACTTTCCCTATTGCAACAGTACACCGTTCCTCCAATTCCCACTAGTGTATTCGTTCATAAGAATCAATATTTCATACTTCGTTCGGCGTAATGTAGTATTTTACCGTGTCATATATTATCTCGAATCCCATTCTTATACATAGGACAATTAGATTTATTTGCAGGGGAGTCAAAATATTGTTTCAACAATGAACAAATTTCGGGGTTAATTACCTTATTGTGCACAATTTCTATGCATTCGGAGGGCAATCCAGGCTAAGAACAGATTACACAGTGAGAATACACAAGAAATGAACGTTAGTGAATAGACAGTTCACTCGATGACAGTTATACTTTTCTGTGAATGCGCTGCATTTCGATGGGTATGTGCTTATGGTGGCTGAATAGCAGCAACAGCACGCGGGACAATCAGTGACACACATTGTCAAGCCGGTCGTATGGCCAGAAATATATATCATAGGATAATTATGGTATTGGACACAAGAACGTAATATCTCAATCATTGGTAATATGAAGTGGCAGTCGATACAATTTGCGTTGCACCTGACCCTGACCTATATCGACAGATAATCGTACATATCTTGATATATAAGCTATATACACTATTGACGATCCACTGTAATCAACAGCTCTTGGTATCGAATGCAATAAATTGGCCATCTCTGTTTTACTATTTTGTGTATCTCCAATGTTAACACTGTTGTTGGAAGGCTATTATCCCTCCCTGCAATTTTTAGCAGCGCATTAGATCAATTATTGTGGTATATCAATATCAAATGTCAGCTGCGTTGGCCAGCAGATGTTTAGCATAACAATTCATTATTCACCGTTACGACGCTAT
>CM067347.1:19861434-19904015 GCA_034190875.2 Urechis unicinctus
CAGCGAACGATGATGTTAGTGTATCGAACTCGGCTGACTGAGATTTCAATATAGTATTCTCTATATACAGCGCACGATGATGTCGGCGTAGCGAACTTCATATACAGCTGACTGAGATGTCAATGTAGCGAATTCTATATTCAGCGGAAGATGATGTCAGTGTAGTGTAGTGAACATTATAAAAAGTGCACGATGATGTCAGTGTAGCGAAAACTCTATATACAGCGACTGATGATGTCAACGTAGTGAACTCTATATACAGCTGACTGATGATGGACGATGAATGTCATGTAGTGAACTCAGTGTATATACAGCGGACGATGATGATGTCAGTGTAGCGAACTCTATATACATACTGCTGACTGAGATGTCAATGTAGTGAACTCTATATACAGCGGACGATGATGTCAGTGTAGTGAACTCAATATACAGCGGACGATGATGTCAGTGTAGCGAACTCTATATACAGCTGACTGAAAATGTCAATGTAGCGAACTCTATATACAGCGGACGATGATGTCAGTGTAGGGTACTCGATCATACAGCGCACGATGATGTCAGTGTAGCGAACTCATATACAGCTGACTGAGATGTCAAGTATAGTGATCTCTATATACAGCGGACGATGATGTCGGCGTAGCGAACTTCATATACAGCTGACTGAGATGTCAATGTAGCGAATTCCATATTCAGCGGAAAATGATGTCAGTGTAGCGAAATCTATAAACAGCGGACGATGATGCTAGTGTATCGAACTTTATACACAGCTGACTGAGATGTCAATGAAGTGAACTCTATATACAGCGGACGATGATATCAGTGTAGCGAACTCTATGTACAGCGCACGATGATTTCAATGTCAGTGTAGTGTACTCTATATACAGCTGACTGAGATGCTGCGTAGTGAACTCTATATACAGCGCATTATGATGTCAGTGTAGGTGAACTCTACATATAGCGGACGATGATGTCAGTGTAGCGAACTCTATATACAACTGACTGAAATGTCAATGTAGTGAACTCTATATACAGCGGACGATGATGTCAGTGTAGTGAACTCTATATACAGCGCACGATGATGTCAGTGTAGCGAACTCTATATACAGCTGAAAAGTATTTTTGCATAGACGATAAAATGTCAGTGTAGCGAAATCTACATACAACTGACTATGACGTCAGCGTAGCGAAATCTACATACAACTGCCTATGATATCTGCGTAGCGCAGTTTTTACACAGTTGACTATGATGGCATTGTACCAAATTCTTCATACTGCAGACTTTTATGTCAGTTTTGAGCAGTCTTTACACATATGATTATGATGTCTGTGCAGCGCACTGTACATACTGCGAACGATGATGTTTGTGTAGCGAACTCTATATACAGCTGACTGAGATGTCAATGAAGTGAACTCTATATATACAGCGCACGATGATGTCAGTGTAGCGAACTCTATGTACAGAGGACGATGATGTCAACGTAGTGTACTCTATATACTGCTGACTGAGATGCTGCGTAGTGAACTCTATATACAGCGCATTATGATGTCAGTGTGGTGAACTCTACATATAGCTGACGATGATGTCAGTCAGTGTAGCGAACTCTCTATACAGCTGACTGAAATGTCATGTAGTGAACTCTATATACAGCGGACGATGATGTCAGTGTAGGGTACTCGATCAACAGCGAACGACTTAGTGTATCGAACTCAGCTGACTGAGATGTCAATATAGCGAACTCTATATACAGCGACGACGATGATGTCAGCGTAGCGAACTTCATATACAGCTGACTGAGATGTCAATGTAGTGAACTCTATATACAGCTGACGATGATGTCAGTGTAGTGTAGTGAACATTATTATACAGCGCACGATGATGTCAGTGTAGCGAACTCTATATACAGCGGACGATGATGTCAACGTAGTGTACTCTATATACAGCTGACTGAGATGTCTGCGTAGTGAACTCTATATACAGCGCACGATGATGTCAGTGTGGTGAACTCTACATATAGCGGACGATGATGTCAGTGTAGCGAACTCTATATACAGCTGACTGAAATGTCAATGTAGTGAACTCTATATACAGCGGACGATGATGTCAGTGTAGTGAACTCATTTTATACAGCGCACGATGATGTCAGTGTAGCGAACTCTCTATACAGCTGACGATGAAATATCAACGTAGGTACTCTATATACAGCGGACGATGATGTCAGTGTAGGGAACTCGATCATACAGCGAACGATGATGTTAGTGTATCGAACTCTGACTGAGATTTCAATATAGTATTCTCTATATACAGCGCACGATGATGTAGTAGCGAACTTCATATACAGCTGACGATGATGTCAGTGTAGCGAACTCTATATATACAGCTGACTGAGATGTCAGTGTAGTGAGTGATTCTATATACAGCGGACGATGATGTCAGTGTAGTGAACTCTCTATATACAGCGGACGATGATGTCAGTGTAGTGTACTCTATATACAGCTGACTGATGATGTCTGCGTAGTGAACTCTATATACAGCGCATTATGATGTCAGTGTGTAGTGAACTCTATATACACATATAGCGGACGATGATGTCACGATGATGTCAGTGTAGCGAACTCTATATACAACTGACTGAAATGTCAATGTAGTGAACTCTATATACAGCGGACGATGATGTCAGTGTAGTGAACTCTATATACAGCGCACGATGATGTCAGTGTAGCGAACTCTATATACAGCTGACTGAAATATCAACGTAGTGAACTCTATATACAGCGGACGATGATGTCAGTGTAGGGTACTCGATCAACAGCGAACGATGATGTTAGTGTATCGAACTCGGCTGACTGAGATTTCAATATAGTATTCTCTATATACAGCGCACGATGATGTCGGCGTAGCGAACTTCATATACAGCTGACTGAGATGTCAATGTAGCGAATTCTATATTCAGCGGAAGATGATGTCAGTGTAGTGTAGTGAACATTATAAAAAGTGCACGATGATGTCAGTGTAGCGAACTCTATATACAGCGGACGATGATGTCAACGTAGTGTACTCTATATACAGCTGACTGAGATGCTGCGTAGTGAACTCTATATACAGCGCATTATGATGTCAGTGTGGTGAACTCAACATATAGCGGACGATGATGTCATTGTAGCGAACTCTATATACAACTGACTGAAATGTCAATGTAGTGAACTCTATATACAGCGGACGATGATGTCAGTGTAGTGAACTTATATACAGCGCACGATGATGTCAGTGTAGCGAACTCTATATACAGCTGACTGAAATGTCAATGTAGTGAACTCTATATACAGCGGACGATGATGTCAGTGTAGCGAACTCTATATACAGCTGACGATGATGTCAGTGTAGCGAACTCTATACTCAGCTGACTGAGATGTCATATAGTAGCGAACTCTATATACAGCGCACGATGATGTCAGTGTAGCGAACGAAATATATAACAGCTGACGATGATGTCAGTGTGTAGCGAACTCTATATACAGCACGATGATGTCAACGTAGTGAACTCTATATACAGATGACTGATGATGTAGTGTAGTGAACTCTATATATACAGCTGACTGATGATGTCAGTGTAGTGAACTCTATATACAGCGGATGATGATGATGTCAGTGTAGTGAACTCTATATACAGCTGACTGATGATGTCAGTGTAGTGAACTCTATATACAGCGCACGATGATGTCAGTGTAGTGAACTCTATATATATACAGCGGACGATGATGTCAGTGTAGCGAACTCTATATACAAGCTGACTGATGATGTCAATGTAGTGAACTCTATATACAGCGGACTGATGATGTCAGTGTAGTGAACTCTATATACAGCTGACGATGATGTCAGTGTAGTGAACTCTATATACAGCTGACGATGATGTCAGTGTGTAGCGAACTCTATATACAGCTGACTGATGATGTCAGTGTAGTGTAACTCTATATACAGCGGACGATGATGTCAGTGTAGCGAACTCTATATACAGCTGACTATGATGTCAATGTAGCGAACTCTATATACAGCGGACGATGATGTCACGATGATGTCGGCGTCGTGTGCGAACTTCATATACAGCTGACTGAGATGTCAATGTAGCGAATTCTATATACAGCACACGATGATGTCAGTGTAGTGAAGTGAACATTATAAACAGTGCACGATGATGTCATGATGTCAGTGTAGCGAACTCTATATACAGCGACGATGATGTTGTGTGTAGTGAACTCTATATACAGCTGACTGAGATGTCAATGTAGTGAACTCTATATACACAGCGCACATGATGATGTCAGTGTAGTGAACTCTACATATAGCGGACGATGATGTCATGTTGTAGCGAACTCTATATACAGCTGACTGAAATGTCAATGTAGTGAACTCTATATACAGCGGACGATGATGTCAGTGTAGTGAACTCTTATATACAGCGCACGATGATGTCAGTGTAGCGAACTCTCTATACAGCTGACTGAAATATCAACGTAGGGTACTCTATATACAGCGGACGATGATGTCAGTGTAGGGTACTCGATCAACAGCGAACGATGATGTTAGTGTATCGAACTCGGCTGACTGAGATTTCAATATAGTATCTCTCTATATACAGCGCACGATGATGTCGGCGTAGCGAACTTCATATACAGCTGACTGAGATGTCAATGTAGCGAATTCTATATTCAGCGGAAGATGATGTCAGTGTAGTGTAGTGAACATTATAAAAAGTGCACGATGATGTCAGTGTAGCGAACTCTATGTACAGCGGACGATGATGTCAACGTAGTGTACTCTATATACAGCTGACTGAGATGCTGCGTAGTGAACTCTATATACAGCGCATTATGATGTCAGTGTGGTGAACTCAACATATAGCGGACGATGATGTCATTGTAGCGAACTCTATATACAACTGACTGAAATGTCAATGTAGTGAACTCTATATACAGCGGACGATGATGTCAGTGTAGTGAACTCTATATACAGCGCACGATGATGTCAGTGTAGCGAACTCTCTATACAGCTGACTGAAATCAACGTAGGGTACTCTATATACAGCGGACGATGATGTCAGTGTAGGGTACTCGATCAACACAGCGAACGATGATGTAGTGTATCGATCGATCCTCGGCTGACTGAGATTTCATATAGTATTCTCTATATACAGCGCACGATGATGTCGGCGTAGCGAACTTCATATACAGCTGACTGAGATGTCAATGTGTAGCGAATTCTATATTCAGCGGAAGGAAGATGATGTAGTGTGTAGTGACGATGATGTAGTGTGAACTATATAAAGTGCACGATGATGTCAGTGTAGCGAACTCTATATACAGCTGACTGATGATGTCAATGTAGTGAACTCTATATACAGCGGACGATGATGTAGATGAACTCTATATACAGCGACGAGATGTCAATGTAGTGAACTCTATATACAGCGCACGATGATGTCAGTGTAGTGAACTCAACATATACAGCGCACGATGATGTCAGTGTAGCGAACTCTATATACAACTGACTGAAATGTCAGTGTAGTGAACTCTATATACAGCGGACGATGATGTCAGTGTAGGGTAGTGAACGATCTATATACAGCGCACGATGATGTCAATGTAGTGAACTCTATATACAGCGCACGATGATGTGATGTCAGTGTAGCGACTCATATACAGCTGACTGAGATGTCAGTGTAGTGATCTCTATATAGCGGACGATGATGTCAGTGTAGCGTATCGAACTCTATATACAGCTGACTGATGATGTCAATGTAGCGAACTCTATATATACAGCTGACGATGATGTCAGTGTAGCGAAACTCTATATACAGCGGACGATGATGTCAGTGTAGCGAACTCTATATACAGCGACTGATGATGTCAATGTAGTGAACTCTATATACAGCGGACGATGATGTCAGTGTAGCGAACTCTATGTACAGCGGACGATGATGTCAACGTAGTGTACTCTATATACAGCTGACAGAGATGCTGCGTAGTGAACTCTATATACAGCGCATTATGATGTCAGTGTAGTGAACTCTACATATAGCGGACGATGATGTCAGTGTGTAGCGAACTCTATATACAACTGACTGAAATGTCAATGTAGTGAACTCTATATACAGCGACGATGATGATGTCAGTGTAGTGAACTCTATATACAGCGCACGATGATGTCAGTGTAGCGAACTCTATATACAGCAGCTGAATAGCATGTCAGTGTAAAAGTACTTTTTGCATAGACGATAAAATGTCAGTGTAGCGAAAATCTACATACTGACTGACTATGACGTCAGCGTAGCGAAATCTACATACAACTGCCTATGATATCTGCGTAGCGCACTTTATACACAGTTGACTGATGATGGCATTGTACCAAATTCTTCATACTGCAGACTTTTATGTCAGTGTTTGAGCAGTCTTTACACATATGATTATGATGTCTGTGCAGCGCACTCTACATACTGCGAACGATGATGTTTGTGTAGCGAACTCTATATACAGCTGACTGAGATGTCAATGAAGTGAACTCTCTATATACAGCGGACGATGATGTCAGTGTAGCGAACTCTATGTACAGAGGACGATGATGTCAACGTAGTACTCTATATACTGCTGACTGAGATGCTGCGTAGTGAACTCTATATACAGCGCATTATGATGTCAGTGTGGTGAACTCTACATATAGCTGACGATGATGTCAGTGTAGCGAACTCTATACAGCTGACTGAAATGTCAATGTGTAGTGAACTCTATATACAGCGGACGATGATGTCAGTGTAGGGTACTCGATATACAGCGACGATGATGATGATGTAGTGTATATAATCAGCTGACTGAGATTTCAGTATAGTGAACTCTATATACAGCGGACGATGATGATGTCAGTGTAGCGAACTATATATACAGCTGACTGAGATGTCAATGTAGCGAACTCTATATACAGCGGCTGACGATGATGTCAGTGTAGTGAATGAACATTTATATAAAGTGCGACGATGATGTCAGTGTAGCGAACTCTATATATACAGCGGATGATGATGTCAACGTAGTGAACTCTATATACAGCTGACGATGATGTCTGCGTAGTGAACTCTATATACAGCGCACGATGATGTCAGTGTGGTGAACTCTACATATAGCGGACGATGATGTCATTGTAGCGAACTGTAGCGAACTCTATATACAACTGACTGAAATATCAGTGTAGTGAACTCTATATACAGCGGACGATGATGTCAGTGTAGGGTACTCGATCATACAGCGAACGATGATGTTAGTGTATCGACTCGAACTCTCGGCTGACTGACTGAGATATCATATGTAGTGTCTCTATATACAGCGCACGATGATGTCGGCGTAGCGAACTTCATATACAGCTGACTGAGATGATGTCATGTAGCGAATTCTATATTCAGCGGACTGATGATGTCAGTGTAGTGTAGTGAAACATTATAAACAAGTGCACGATGATGTCAGTAGCGAACTCTATATACAGCGGACGACGATGATGTCAACGTAGTGTACTCTATATACAGCTGACTGAGATGATGCTGCGTAGTGAACTCTATATACAGCTGATGATGATGTCAGTGTGGTGAACTCTAAATATAGCAGCGGACGATGATGTCATTGTAGCGAACTCTATATACAACTGACTGAAATGTCAATGTAGTGAACTCTATATACAGCGGACGATGATGTCAGTGTAGTGAACTCTTTTATACAGCGCACGATGATGTCAGTGTAGCGAACTCTATATACAGCTGACTGATGATGTCAATGTAGTGAACTCTATATACAGCGGACGATGATGTCAGTGTAGTGAACTCTATATATACAGCTGACGATGATGATGTCAATCAGTACTGTGAATCTCTATATACAGCGCACGATGATGTCGGCGTAGCGAACTTCATATACAGCTGACTGAGATGTCAGTGTAGTAGATCTCTATATACAGCGGACGATGATGTCAGTGTAGCGAACTTCATATACAGCTGACTGAGATGTCAATGTAGCGAACTCTATACAGCGCACTGATGATGTCAGTGTAGCGAACTCTATATATACAGCGGACGATGATGTCAGTGTAGCGAACTCTATATACAGCTGACTGATGATGTCAATGTAGTGAAGTGAACTCTATATACAGCGCACGATGATGTCAGTGTAGCGAACTCTATGTACAGCGGACGATGATGTCAACGTAGTGTACTCTATATACAAGCTGACGAGAGATGCTGCGTAGTGAACTCTATATACAGCGCATTATGATGTCAGTGTGTAGTGAACTCTATATATAGCGGACGATGATGTCATGTAGCGAACTCTATATACAACTGACTGAAATGTCAATGTAGTGAACTCTATATACAGCGGACGATGATGTCAGTGTAGTGAACTCTATATACAGCGCACGATGATGTCAGTGTAGCGAACTCTATATACAGCTGAATAGCATGTCAGTGAAAAGTAGTTTTTGCATAGACGATAAAATGTCAGTGTAGCGAAATCTACATACAACTGACTATGACGTCAGCGTAGCGAAATCTATATACAACTGGACGATGATATCTGCGTAGCGCAGTTTTTACACAGTTGACTATGATGGCATTGTACCAAATTCTTCATACTGCAGACTTTTATGTCAGTGTTGAGCACTCTTTACACATATGACGATGATGTCTGTGTGTGTAGCGAACTCTATATACTGCGAACGATGATGTTTGTGTAGCGAACTCTATATACAGCTGACTGAGATGTCAATGTAGTGAACTATATATACAGCGCACGATGATGTCAGTGTAACGAACTCTATATACAGCGGACGATGATGTCAACGTAGTGTACTCTATATACAGCTGACTGAGATGCTGCGTAGTGAACTCTATATACAGCGCATTATGATGTCAGTGTGGTGGTGAACTCTACATATAGCGGACGATGATGTCAGTGTAGCGAACTCTCTATACAGCTGACTGAAATGTCAACGTAGGGAACTCTATATACAGCGGCGGACGATGATGTCAGTGTAGGGTACTCGATCAACAGCGAACGATGATGTTAGTGTATCGAACTCGGCTGACTGAGATTATATATATTCTCTATATCATATATACAGCGCACGATGATGTCAGCGTAGCGAACTTCATATACAGCTGACTGAGATGTCAATGTAGCGAATTCTATATTCAGCGGAAGATGATGTCAGTGTAGTGTAGTGAACATTATAAAAAGTGCACGATGATGTCAGTGTAGCGAACTCTATATACAGCGGACGATGATGTCAACGTAGTGTACTCTATATACAGCTGACTGAGATGCTGTGTAGTGAACTCTATATACAGCGCATTATGATGTCAGTGTGGTGAACTCAACATATAGCGGACGATGATGTCATTGTAGCGAACTCTATATACAACTGACTGAAATGTCAATGTAGTGAACTCTATATACAGCGGAAGATGATGTCAGTGTAGTAAACATTTTATACAGCGCACGATGTTGTCAGTGTAGCGAACTCTCTATACAGCTGACTGAAATATCAACGTAGGGTACTCTATATACAGCGGACGATGATGTCAGCGTAGGGTACTCGATCAACAGCGAACGATGATGTTAGTGTATCAAACTCAGCTGACTGAGATTTCAATATAGTATTCTCTATATACAGCGCACGATGATGTCGGCGTAGCGAACTTCATATACAGCTGACTGAGATGTCAATGTAGCGAATTCCATATTCAGCGGAAAATGATGTCAGTGTAGCGAAATCTATGAACAGCGGACGATGATGCTAGTGTATCGAACTTTATACACAGCTGACTGAGATGTCAATGAAGTGAACTCTATATACAGCGGACGATGATATCAGTGTAGCGAACTCTATGTACAGCGCACGATGATGTCAATGTAGTGAACTCTAAATACAGCGCACGATGATGTCAGTGTAGCGAACTCTATGTACAGCGGACAATGATGTCAACGTAGTGTACTCTATATAAAGCTGACAGAGATGCTGCGCAGTGAACTCTATATACAGCGCATTATGATGTCAGTGTGTTGAACTCTACATATAGCGGACGATGATGTCAGTGTAGCGAACTCTATATACAACTGACTGAAATGTCAATGTAGTGAACTCTATATACAGCTGACGATGATGTCAGTGTAGTGAACTCTATATACAGCGGACGATGATGTCAGTGTAGTGAACTCTATATACAGCGCACGATGATGTCAGTGTAGCGAACTCTATATACAGCTGAATAGCATGTCAGTGAAAAGTAGTTTTTGCATAGACGATAAAATGTCAGTGTAGCGAAATCTACATACAACTGACTATGACGTCAGCGTAGCGAAATCTACATACAACTGCCTATGATATCTGCGTAGCGCAGTTTTTACACAGTTGACTATGATGGCATTGTACCAAATTCTTCATACTGCAGACTTTTATGTCAGTTTTGAGCAGTCTTTACACATATGATTATGATGTCTGTGCAGCGCACTGTACATACTGCGAACGATGATGTTTGTGTAGCGAACTCTATATACAGCTGACTGAGATTTCAATGAAGTGAACTCTATATACAGCGCAAGATGATGTCAGTGTAGCGAACTCTATGTACAGAGGACGATGATGTCAACGTAGTGTACTCTATATACTGCTGACTGAGATGCTGCGTAGTGAACTCTATATACAACGCATTATGATGTCAGTGTGGTGAACTCTACATATAGCTGACGATGATGTCAGTGTAGCGAACTCTCTATACAGCTGACTGAAATATCAACGTAGGGTACTCTATATACAGCGGACGATGATGTCAGTGTAGGGTACTCGATCAACAGCGAACGATGATGTTAGTGTATCGAACTCGGCTGACTGAGATTTCAATATAGTATTCTCTATATACAGCGCACGATGATGTCGGCGTAGCGAACTTCATATACAGCTGACTGAGATGTCAACGTAGCGAATTCTATATTCAGCCTAAGATGATGTCAGTGTAGTGTAGTGAACATTATAAAAAGTGCACGATGATGTCAGTGTAGCGAACTCTATGTACAGCGGATGATGATGTCAACGTAGTGTACTCTATATACAGCTGACTGAGATGCTGCGTAGTGAACTCTATATACAGCGCATTATGATGTCAGTGTGGTGAACTCAACATATAGCGGTCGATGATGTCATTGTAGCGAACTCTATATACAACTGACTGAAATGTCAATGTAGAGAACTCTATATACAGCGGACGATGATGTCAGTGTAGTGAACATTTTATACAGCGCACGATGATGTCAGTGTAGCGAACTCTCTATACAGCTGACTGAATATCAACGTAGGGAACTCTATATACAGCGGACGATGATGTCAGTGTAGGGTACTCGATCAACAGCGACGATGATGATCAGTGTGTACTCGATACTCAGCTGACTGAGATGTCAATGTAGTATTCTCTATATACAGCGCACGATGATGTGATGTAGCGTAGCGATCTTCATATACAGCTGACTGAGATGTCAAACGATATCTATATTCTCTAATATATATTCACGGATGATATATGTATGATGTCAGTGTAGCGGACGATGATGTCAGTGTCGAAACTCTAGCTGACTGAGATGTCAATGTATATACTCTATATACAGACTGATGATGTCAGTCTATATGTAGTGAGATGATGACTCTATACTATATACAGCGGACGATGATGTCAGTGTAGCGAACTCTATATACAGTGACGATGATGATGTCAGTGTAGCGAACTCTATATACAGTACGACTGATGATGTCAGTGTGTAGTGAACTCTATATACAGGACGATGATGTCAGTGTAGCGAACTCTATATACAGCTGACGATGATGTCAGCGTAGTGAACTCTATATACAGCTGAGATGATGATGTCTGCGTAGTGAACTCTATATACAGCGACATTATGATGTCAGTGTAGTGAACTCTATATATAGCGGACGATGATGTCAGTGTAGCGAACTCTATATACAGCTGACTGAAATGTCATGTAGTGAACTCTATATACAGCGGACGATGATGTCAGTGTAGTGAACATTATATACAGCGCACGATGATGTCAGTGTAGCGAACTCTCTATACAGCTGACTGACTGAAATATCAACGTAGGGTACTCTATATACAGCGGACGATGATGTCAGTGTAGGGTACTCGATCATAACAGCGAACGATGATGTTAGTGTATCGAACTCGGCTGACTGAGATTTCAATATAGTTCTCTCTATATACAGCGCACGATGATGTCGGCGTAGCGAACTTCATATACAGCTGACTGATGATGTCAATGTAGCGAATTCTATATTCAGCGGAAGATGATGTCAGTGTAGTGTAGTGAACATTATAAAAAGTGCACGATGATGTCAGTGTAGCGAACTCTATATACAGCGGACGATGATGTCAACGTAGTGTACTCTATATACAGCTGACTATGAGATGCTGCGTAGTGAACTCTATATACAGCGCATTATGATGTCAGTGTGGTGAACTCAACATATAGCGGACGATGATGTCATTGTAGCGAACTCTATATACAACTGACTGAAATGTCAATGTAGTGAACTCTATATACAGCGGACGATGATGTCAGTGTAGTGAACATTTTATACAGCGCACGATGATGTTCAGTGTAGCGAACTCTCTATACAGCTGACTGAAATATCAACGTAGGGTACTCTATATACAGCGATGATGACGATGATGTCAGTGTAGGGTACTCGATCAACAGCGAACGATGATGTCAGTGTAGTGTACTCGAACTCAGCTGACTGAGATTTCAATATAGTATTCTCTATATACAGCGCACGATGATGTCGGCGTAGCGAACTTCATATACAGCTGACTGAGATGTCAATGTAGCGAATTCTATATTCAGCGGAAGAGATGATGTCAGTGTAGCGAAATCTATAACAGCGGACGATGATGTCAGTGTACGAACTTTATACATGCAGCTGATGATGATGTGTAGCGAACTCTATATACAGCGGATGATGATGTCAGTGTAGAACTCGTACAGCGACGATGATGATGTCAATGTAGTAACTCTCTATATACAGCTGACTGATGATGTCAGTGTAGTGAACTCTATATACAGCGCATTATGATGTCAGTGTAGTGAACTCAATATATAGCGGACGATGATGTCATTGTAGCGAACTCTATATACAACTGACTGGAAATGTCAATGTAGTGAACTCTATATACAGCGGACGACGATGATGTCAGTGTAGTGAACATTTTATACAGCGCACGATGATGTCAGTGTAGCGAACTCTCTATACAGCTGACTGAAATATCAACGTAGGGTACTCTATATACAGCGGACGATGATGTCAGTGTAGGGTACTCGATCAACAGCGAACGACGATGATGTTAGTGTATCGAACTCGGCTGACTGAGATTTCAATATAGTATTCTCTATATACAGCGCACGATGATGTCGGCGTAGCGAACTTCATATACAGCTGACTGAGATGTCAATGTAGCGAATTCTATATTCAGCGGAAGATGATGTCAGTGTAGTGTAGTGAACATTATAAAAAGTGCACGATGATGTCAGTGTAGCGAACTCTACTATACAGCGGACGATGATGTCAACGTAGTGTACTCTATATACAGCTGACTGAGATGCTGCGTAGTGAACTCTATATACAGCGCATTATGATGTCAGTGTGGTGAAACTCAACATATAGCGGACGATGATGTCATTGTAGCGAACTCTATATACAACTGACTGAAATGTCAATGTAGTGAACTCTATATACAGCGGACGATGATGTCAGTGTAGTGAACTCTATACAGCGCGACGATGATGTCAGTGTAGCGAACTATATACAGCTGACTGAGATATCAACGTAGTAGTCTCTATATACAGCGGACGATGATGTGTAGGGTACTCGATCAACAGCGAAACGATGATGTTAGCGTATACTATAACTCGGCTGACTGAGATGTCAATGTAGTATTCTCTATATACAGCGACGATGATGATGTCAGTGTAGCGAACTCTATATACAGCTGATGATGATGTGTCAGTGTAGCGAATTCTATATTCAGCCTAAGATGATCAGATGTAGTGTAGTGAACTTATAAAAGCACGATGATGTCAGTGTAGCGAACTCTATGTACAGCGGACGATGATGATGTCAACGTAGTGTACTCTATATACAGCTGACTGAGATGCTGCGTAGTGAACTCTATATACAGCGCATTATGATGTCAGTGTGGTGAACTCAACATATAGCGGACGATGATGTCATTGTAGCGAACTCTATATACAACTGACTGAAATGTCATGTGTAGTGAACTCTATATACAGCGGATGATGATGTCAGTGTAGTGAACATTATATACAGCGCACGATGATGTCAGTGTAGCGAACTCTCTATACAGCTGACTGAAATATCAACGTAGGGTACTCTATATACAGCGGACGATGATGTCAGTGTAGGGTACTCGATCAACAGCGAACGATGATGTTAGTGTATCAAACTCGGCTGACTGAGATTTCAATATAGTATTCTCTATATACAGCGCACGATGATGTCGGCGTAGCGAACTTCATATACAGCTGACTGAGATGTCAATGTAGCGAATTCTATATATCAGCGGAAGATGATGTCAGTGTAGTGTAGTGTAGTGAACATTATAACAGTGCACGATGATGTCAGTGTAGCGAACTCTATATACAGCGGACGATGATGTCAACGTAGTGTACTCTATATACAGCTGACTGCTGACTGAGATGCTGCGTAGTGAACTCTATATACAGCGCATATGATGTCAGTGTAGTGAACTCAACATATAGCGGACGATGATGTCATTGTAGCGAACTCTATATACAACTGACTGAAATGTCAATGTAGTGAACTCTATATACAGCGGACGATGATGTCAGTGTAGTGAACTCTATATACAGCGCACGATGATGTCAGTGTAGCGAACTATATACAGCTGACTGAGATGCTGACTGAACTATATGTCAGCGGATGATGATGTCAGTGTAGTGAACTCTATATACAGCGGACGATGATGTCAGTGTAGCGAACTATATACAGCTGACTGATGATGTCAGTGTAGCGAATTCTCTATATACAGCGACGATGATGATGTCAGTGTAGCGAACTCTATATACAGCTGATGATGATGTCAGTGTAGCGAACTTATATACAGCTGACTGATGATGATGTCAATGTGTAGTGAACTCTATACAGCGGACGATGATGTCAGTGTAGCGAACTCTATATACAGCGGACGATGATGTCAGTGTGTAGTGTACTCTATATACAGCTGACTGATGATGTCAGTGTAGTGAACTCTATATACAGCGCACGATGATGTCAGTGTAGTGTGAACTCTACTCTATATAGCGACGATGATGTCAGCGAACTCTATGTAGTGAACTCTATATACAGCTGACTGAAGATGTCATGTAGTGAACTCTATATACAGCGGACGATGATGTCAGTGTAGCGAATCTACATACAGCTGACTATGATGTCGTCAGTGTAGCGAATCTATATACAGCTGACGATGATGTCAGTGTAGTAGCGCACTTTATATACACAGTTGACGATGATGTCAGTGTACCAAACTCTATATACAGCGACGATGATGTCAGTGTTGCGAACTTTACACATATGATTATGATGTCAGTAGCAGCGCACTCTATATACACAGCGCACGATGATGTCGAACGAGCGAATGTTTGTGTAGCGAACTGAGATGTATGTAGCTGACTTCTATATGTCAATGAAGATGATGTCAGTAGTGTAGTATATATATAGCGCACGATGATGTCAGTGTAGCGAACTCTATGTACAGCGGACGATGATGTCAACGTAGTGTACTCTATATACAGCTGACTGAGATGCTGCGTAGTGAACTCTATATACAGCGCATTATGATGTCAGTGTGGTGAACTCAACATATATATAGCGGACGATGATGTCATTGTAGCGAACTCTATATACAACTGACTGAAATGTCATGTGTAGTGAACTCTATATACAGCGGACGATGATGTCAGTGTAGTGAACATTTTATACAGCGCACGATGATGATGTCAGTGTAGCGAACTCTCTATACAGCTGACTGAAATATCAACGTAGGGTACTCTATATACAGCGGACGATGATGTCAGTGTAGGGTACTCGATCAACAGCGAACGATGATGTTAGTGTATCGAACTCGGCTGACTGAGATTTCAATATAGTATTCTCTATATACAGCGCACGATGATGTCGGCGTAGCGAACTTCATATACAGCTGACTGAGATGTCAATGTAGCGAATTCTATATTCAGCGGAAGATGATGTCAGTGTAGTGTAGTGAACATTATAAAAAGTGCACGATGATGTCAGTGTAGCGAACTCTATGTACAGCGGACGATGATGTCAACGTAGTGTACTCTATATACAGCTGACTGAGATGCTGCGTAGTGAACTCTATATACAGCGCATTATGATGTCAGTGTGGTGAACTCAACATATAGCGGACGATGATGTCATTGTAGCGAACTCTATATACAACTGACTGAAATGTCAATGTAGTGAACTCTATATACAGCGGACGATGATGTCAGTGTAGTGAACATTTTATACAGCGCACGATGATGTCAGTGTAGCGAACTCTCTATACAGCTGACTGAAATATCAACGTAGGGTACTCTATATACAGCGGACGATGATGTCAGTGTAGGGTACTCGATCAACAGCGAACGATGATGTTAGTGTATCGAACTCGGCTGACTGAGATTTCAATATAGTATTCTCTATATACAGCGCACGATGATGTCGGCGTAGCGAACTTCATATACAGCTGACTGAGATGTCAATGTAGCGAATTCTATATTCAGCGGAAGATGATGTCAGTGTAGTGTAGTGAACATTATAAAAAGTGCACGATGATGTCAGTGTAGCGAACTGCTGACTGAGATGTCAATGAAGTGAACTCTATATACAGCGGACGATGATGTCAGTGTAGTGAACTCTATATACTGCGGACGATGATGTCAGTGTAGTGAACTCTATATACAGCTGACTGATGATGTCAGTGTAGCGAACTCTATATACAGCGCATTATGATGTCAGTGTGGTGAACTCTACATATAGCGGACGATGATGTCATTGTAGCGAACTCTCTATATACAGCTGACGATGATGTCAGTGTAGCGAACTCTATATACAGCGGACGATGATGTCAATGTAGTGAACTCTATATACAGCGCACGATGATGTCGGTGTAGCGAACTTCATATACAGCTGACTGAGATGTCAGTGTATAGAACTCTATAACTCTGAACGATGATATACAGCGGACGATGATGTCGCGACGATATGTGTAGTGTAGCGAACTTATATACAGCTGACTGATGATGTCAGTGTAGCGAACTCTATATAGCGGACGATGATGTCATATGTAGCGACTGTATATATAACAGCTACACTGATGATCATTGTCTGCTGTATGTAGATTCATATACACCACTGACGATGATGTCAGTGTAGTGAACTCTATATACAGCTGACTATGATGCAGAGTGTAGCGAACTCTATATACAGTACACGGATGATGATGTCAGTGTAGTGAACTCTATATACAGCGGACGATGATGTCAGTGTAGCGAACTATATATACAGCGGACGATGATGTCAGTGTGCGTGAACTCTATATACAGCGGACGATGATGTCAGTGTGTGTAGTGAACTCTATATACAGCGCTGACTGATGATGTCAGTGTATGAACTCTATATACAGCGCACGACGATGATGTCAGCTGTGTAGTGAACTCTATATACACTGACGATGATGTCGTGTAGCGAACTCTATATACAGCTGACATTGAGATGTCAGTGTGTAGCGAACTCTATATACAGCTGACGATGATGTCAGTGTAGCGAACTCTATATACACACTGACGATGATGTCAGTGTAGCGAGACTCTATATACTACGCACATGATGATGTCAATAGCAGTATATAGAGTACACTACGTTGAACGTATCATATATCGTCCTCTGTACATAGAGTTCGCTACACTGATGTCAGTGTAGCGAAACTCTATATACAGTTCACTTGATGATGTCTCTGTAGCTGTATATAGAGTACTACACAAACATCATCGTCGATGTATGATGTAGTGTAGAACTCTATATACAGCTGACGATGATGTCAATGTGTAAAGACTCTATATACAGCTGACGATGATGTCAGTATGTAGTGAACTCTATATACAGCTGACGATGATGTCAGTGTAGTAAAAACTCTATATACAGCAGACGATGATGTCAGTGTGTAGACTACTCTATATACAGCTGACGATGATGTCAGTGTAGTGAACTCTATCGCTACAGCTGACGATGATGTCTATGTAGTGAACTCTATATACACTGACATGATGATGTCAGCTGTATAGAACTCTATATACAGCGCATCATGATGTCAGTGTGTTGTAGAGTATATACAGCTGACACGATGATGTCGCTGTATAACTCGTATACGCTGATGATATTTCAGTCAGTGTATATATATAGTCCTACACTGATATACAGTGTAGCGAACTCTGACGATGACATGATGTCTGTGTGTAACTACTCTATTCACCATGACTGAGATGTCAATGTAGCTGTATATATAGTTCACACGCAGACTGATGATGTCAGCTGTATATAGAGTACACTACAGCTGACGATGATGTCGCTGTGTAGCGAACTCTATATACAGCTGACGATGATGTGCGCTGTAGCGTACTCTATATACTACTGACTGATGATGTCACGTAGTGTGCTCTATATATTCAGCGACGTATGATGTCAGTGTAGTGAGCTCTATATATATAGCTGACGATGATATCAGTGTAGCGAACTCTATATACAGTCGACTGATGATATCAGTGTAGTAGTGAACTCTATATACAGTTGACTGATGATGTCTGACGTATCGAACTCTATATATAGAGTTCACGACATGTCAGTGTAGTGAACTCTATATACAGCGCTACGATGATGTCATCGTCAGAACTATATGTAGAGTTCACCACACTGACATCATAATGCGCTGTATATACAGAGTTCACTACGCAGCATCTCAGTGTAGCAGTATATAGAGTACAGCGGACGATGATGTCATCGTAGTCTGTACATAGATTCAGCTACACGATGACATCAGCGTAGCGAACTCTATATAGAGACGATGATGTCATGACATCTCTATGTCAGCTGTATATAGAGTTCGCTACATGAACATCATCGTTCGTGTATGTATGTCAGTGCGTGACACAGACATCATATGATCGATGATGTCAGTGTAGCGACTCTATATACAACTGACATAAATGTCAATGTACAGAACTCTATATACAGCTGAATGATGATGTCAGTGTAGTGTAAACATTATAATACAGCGCACGATGATATCAGTGTAGCGAACTCTATATTCAGCTGACTGAAATGTCAACAGTTGTATGTACTCTATATACAGCTGACGATGATGTCTATGTAAAAACTACTTATACAGCTGACGATGATATTCAGTGTATATAGACTTCGATACAGCGGACATGATGATGTGCGTGTGTTTACTATATTTCAGCTACACTGACATCATGTCCGCTGAATATAGAATTCACTACATTGACGATGATGTCAGTGTATATGAAGTTCGCTACAGCTGACGATGATGTCCCTGTAGCGAACTCTATATACACTGACTGATGATGTCAGTGTAGTGAACTCTATATACAGCGACGATGATCATCGTGTAGTGCATCTAGAGTATATATACAGCTGACATCATCGTCAGCTGTGTAGCGAACTCTATATACAGCTGACATTTGATGTCAGTTGTATATAGACTCTATATACAATGACGATGATGTCCGTGTAGTTGACTCTTCATACACTGACATGATGATGTCGCTGTATATAGAGTTCTATATACTGCTGCATGATCATGTCAGTGTATATGTACTCTATACATATACAGCGGCTGATGATGTCATCAGTGTAGCGAATCTATATATACAGCTACTGATGATGTCAGTGTAGCGAACTCTATATACAGTTGACTGACATGATGTCATGTAGTCAACTGTATACTGAGATGTCACTATAGTGATGACATCATCGTGCACTTACTACACTGACATCATCGTCACTACACTACACACTGACATCATTTCCGCTGAATATATATTCGCTACATTGACATCTCAGTCAGCTGTATATGAAGTTCGCTACGCTACGATGACATCGTGTAGTGAACTGTATATAGAGAATACTATATTGAAATCTCAGTCAGCCGAGTTCGATACACTAACATCATCGTTCGCTGAGTGATCGAGTACCCTACACTGACATCATCGTCCGCTGTATATAGAGTACCCTACGTTGATATTTCAGTCAGCTGTATAGAGAGTTCGCTACACTGACATCATCGTGCGCTGTATATAATGTTCACTACACTGACATCATCGTCCGCTGTATATAGAGTTCACTACATTGACATTTCAGTCAGTTGTATATAGAGTTCGCTACAATGACATCATCGTCCGCTATATGTTGAGTTCACCACACTGACATCATAATGCGCTGACTATATAGAGTTCACTACGCAGCATCTCAGTCAGCTGTATATAGAGTACACTACGTTGACATCATCGTCCGCTGTACATAGAGTTCGCTACACTGACATCATCATCGTGCACTTTTTATAATGTTCACTACACTACACTGACATCATCTTCCGCTGAATATAGAATTCGCTACATTGACATCTCAGTCAGCTATATATATGAAGTTCGCTACGCCGACTCTATATCATCGTGCGCTGTATATAGAGAATACTATATTGAAATCTCAGTCAGCCGAGTTCGATACACTAACATCATCGTTCGCTCTTGATCGAGTGACCCTACAATGTCAATGTAGTCGAACTCTATATACAGCGGACGATGATGTCAGTGTAGTGAACTCTATATACAGCGCACGATGATGTCAGTGTAGCGAACTCTATATACAGCTGATGATGATGTTCAGTGTGTATCGTCCGCTGTATATAGACGATACAATGACATGTCAGTCAGTTGTGTAGCGAAATCTACATACAACTGACTATGACGTCAGCGTAGCGAAATCTACATACAACTGCCTATGATATCTGCGTAGCGCAGTTTTTACACAGTTGACTATGATGGCATTTAGTACCAAATTCTTCATACTGCAGACTTTTATGTCAGTGTTGAGCAGTCTTTACACATATGATTATGATGTCTGTGCAGCGCACTCTACATACTGCGAACGATGATGTTTGTGTAGCGAACTCTATATACAGCTGACAGAGATGTCAATGAAGTGAACTCTATATACAGCGCACGATGATGTCAGTGTAGCGAACTCTATGTACAGAGGACGATGATGTCAACGTAGTGTACTCTATATACTGCTGACTGAGATGCTGCGTAGTGAACTCTATATACAGCGCATTATGATGTCAGTGTGGTGAACTCTACATATAGCTGACGATGATGTCAGTGTAGCGAACTCCATATACAGCTGACTGAAATGTCAATGTAGTGAACTCTATATACAGCGGACGATGATGTCAGTGTAGGGTACTCGATCAACAGCGAACGATGATGTTAGTGTATCGAACTATACAGCTGACTGAGATGTCAATGTATCTCTATATATACAGCGGACGATGATGTCAGCGTAGCGAACGTCATATACAGCTGACTGAGAGATGTCAACGTACGTAGTGAACTATATACAGCTGACGATGATGTCAGTGTAGTGAAACATTTATATACAGCTGCACGATGATGTCAGTGTAGCGAACTCTATATACAGCGGACGATGATGTCAACGTAGTGAACTCTATATACAGCACACGATGATGTCAGTGTGGTGAACTCTACATAAAGCAGACGATGATGTCAGTGTAGCGAACTATATATACAGCTGACTGAAATATCAACGTAGGGTACTCTATATACAGCGGACGATGATGTCAGTGTAGGGTACTCGATCAACAGCGAACGATGATGTTAGTGTATCGAACTCGGCTGACTGAGATTTCAATATAGTATTCTCTATATACAGCGCACGATGATGTCGGCGTAGCGAACTTCATATACAGCTGACTGAGATGTCAATGTAGCGAATTCTATATTCAGCGGAAGATGATGTCAGTGTAGTGAACATTATAAAAAGTGCACGATGATGTCAGTGTAGCGAACTCTATGTACAGCGGACGATGATGTCAACGTAGTGTACTCTATATACAGCTGACTGAGATGCTGCGTAGTGAACTCTATATACAGCGCATTATGATGTCAGTGTGGTGAACTCAACATATAGCGGACGATGATGTCATTGTAGTAGCGAACTCTATATACAACTGACTAAAATGTCAATGTAGTGAACTCTATATACAGCGGACGATGATGTCAGTGTAGTGAACATTTTATACAGCGCACGATGATGTCAGTGTAGCGAACTCTATATACAACTGACTGAGATGTCAATGAAGTGAACTCTATATACAGCGGACGATGATGTCAGTGTAGTGAAACTCTATATACAGCGAACGATGATGATGTCAACGTAGTAGAACTCTATATACAGCGCACGATGATGTCGGCGTAGCGAACTACATATACGGCTGACTGAGATGTCAGTATAGTGATCTCTATATACAGGGGACGATGATGTCGTAGTAGCGAACTTCATATACAGCTGACTGAGATGTCAATGTAGCGAATTCTATATTCAGCGGAAAATGATGTCAGTGTAGCGAAATCTATAAACAGCGGACGATGATGCTAGTGTATCGAACTTTATATACAGCTGACTGAGATGTCAATGAAGTGAACTCTATATACAGCGGACGATGATATCAGTGTAGCGAACTCTATGTACAGCGGACGATGATTTCAACGTAGTGTACTCTATATACAGCTGACAGAGAGATGCTGCGCAGTGAACTCTATATACAGCGCATTATGATGTCAGTGTGGTGAACTCTACATATAGCGGACGATGATGATGTCAGTGTAGCGAACTCTATATACAACTGACTGAAATGTCAATGTAGTGAACTCTATATACAGCGCGATGTCACGATGATGTCAATGTAGTGAACTCTAAATACAGCGCACGATGATGTCAGTGTAGCGAACTCTATATACAGCTGAATAGCATGTCAGTGAAAAGTAGTTTTTGCATAGACGATAAAATGTCAGTGTAGCGAAAATCTACATACAAACTGACTATGACGTCAGCGTAGCGAAATCTACATACAACTGCCTATGATATCTGCGTAGCGCAGTTTTTACACAGTTGACTATGATGGCATTGTACCAAATTCTTCATACTGCAGACTTTTATGTCAGTTTTGAGCAGTCTTTACACATATGATTATGATGTCTGTGCAGCGCACTGTACATACTGCGAACGATGATGTTTGTGTAGCGAACTCTATATACAGCTGACTGAGATGTCAATGAAGTGAACTCTATATACAGCGCAAGATGATGTCAGTGTAGCGAACTCTATGTACAGAGGACGATGATGTCAACGTAGTGTACTCTATATACTGCTGACTGAGATGCTGCGTAGTGAACTCTATATACAACGCATTATGATGTCAGTGTGGTGAACTCTACATATAGCTGACGATGATGTCAGTGTAGCGAACTCTCTATACAGCTGACTGAAATATCAAAGTAGGGTGCTCTATATACAGCGGACGATGATGTCAGTGTAGGGTACTCGATCAACAGCGAACGATGATGTTAGTGTGTCGAACTCGGCTGACTGAGATTTCAATATAGTATTCTCTATATACAGCGCACGATGATGTCGGCGTAGCGAACTTCATATACAGCTGACTGAGATGTCAATGTAGCGAATTCTATATTCAGCGGAAGATGATGTCAGTGTAGTGTAGTGAACATTATAAAAAGTGCACGATGATGTCAGTGTAGCGAACTCTATGTACAGCGGACGATGATGTCAACGTAGTGTACTCTATATACAGCTGACTGGGATGCTGCGTAGTGAACTCTATATACAGCGCATTATGATGTCAGTGTGGTGAACTCTACATATAGCGGACGATGATGTCATTGTAGCGAACTCTATATACAACTGACTGAAATGTCAATGTAGTGAACTCTATATACAGCGGACGATGATGTCAGTGTAGTGAACATTTTATACAGCGCACGATGATGTCAGTGTAGCGAACTCTATATACAGCTGACTGAGATGTCAATGAAGTGAACTCTATATACAGCGGACGATGATGTCATTGTAGTGAACTCTATATGCAGCGCACGATGATGTCAACGTAGTGAACTCTAGATACAGCGCACGATGATGTCGGCGTAGCGAACTTCATATACGGCTGACTGAGATGTCAGTATAGTGATCTCTATATACAGGGGACGATGATGTCGGGGTAGCGAACTTCATATACAGCTGACTGAGATGTCAATGTAGCAAATTCTATATTCAGCGGAAAATTATATCAGTGTAGCGAAATCTATAAACAGCGGACGATGATGCTAGTGTATCGAACTTTATATACAGCTGACTGAGATGTCAATGAAGTGAACTCTATATACAGCAGACGATGATATCAGTGTAGCGAACTCTATGTACAGCGTACGATGATTTCAACTTAGTGTACTCTATATACAGCTGACAGAGATGCTGCGCAGTGAACTCTATATACAGCGCATTATGACGTCAGCGTGGTGAATTCTACATATAGCGGACGATGATGTCAGTGTAGCGAACTCTATATACAACTGACTGAAATGTCAATGTAGTGAACTCTATATACAGCGGACGATGATGTCAGTGTAGCGAACTCTATGTACAGCGTACGATGATTTCAACGTAGTGTACTCTATATACAGCTGACAGAGATGCTGCGCAGTGAACTCTATATACAGCGCAGGATGATGTCAATGTAGTGAACCCTAAATACAGCGCACGATGATGTCAGTGTAGCGAACTCTATATACAGCTGAATAGCATGTCAGTGAAAAGTAGTTTTTGCATAGACGATAAAATGTCAGTGTAGCGAAATCTACATACAACTGACTATGACGTCAGCGTAGCGAAATCTACATACAACTGCCTATGATCAGGTCGCGGACTGACCGCAGAAGGAAGTACGTACCTCTCGATCGAGGTACGTACTTCGTTCCCAGTACGGCGCACCTCGATTGAGGTACGCATGATAGTCGTGTCACCGCCCTCTCTACTGTTTTGCATTTTATTACATTATTTTCTGAAATGTGATTGGCTTTGAACGATTTAATTATGCAAATATATTATGGCCTACATTTGAAACCAAATCTGTTGTTGTGAGCGATATCGGGCCTTCACTAGAAGAGTTTTCGCTTCCATTGTTCGACAGCGACTGCAAGTTTTTCTGCGTTCATGGTTTAAATTTTGTACACACATCAACATGGCAGAGGTAAGGTCTATGTTTTCTCATTTACAAGTATATCATCTTATGATACATTATATGTTAATCAAAATTCTATGGCATATTAATGAGCTATCGCTTATAATATAACATCCCTGTTGAATGATTTTTCTGAAACAATGGCGTAGTGATGCGATCGTACTTAAATCGAAGTATGGTGTGCTTCCTTTTGAATTGGTGCCATATTCTGATAGTAGATCGTATACAGATAAAAGAATGACACTTATGAATCATACGACCGAATCGCAGGTTATAAGATAATTTGAATATGTAAAACTCATACTTCAGAAGTAGTATACAAATAAATTCACAAAACGTCGTGCACGGCTTGAAGTGATAATGTCATTAACTGATTAATTCCAACCGAATATGATTTAGTCTATTAGTAGAGGGTGATGTAAAAAAAATCTCACAAGAATTGCTGGTTTGTGTTGTGTACTTAAACATAGATTATAATATTTAATGTTATGTATTTGACCAGACTGTCTGAATTACTTTGGTTGTTTTTTTTTCCAGAATGGAACAGCTATTGGCCATGCTATTTTCAAAACGGTGTTCTTCTGAAAGACTTCAATCACAATGAGGATGTTTGGAAACTGGTAACCTGAAATTAAAATTTCCAAGTGTTGTCAAAGAAAAACTTGGATTTGGTTGGAAAAACAGAATCTGTCCATACACACAAAAACTGCTCCTAAGTTCTGTCAATCATGCATTGACGAAGTGGATGAAATCTATCAAGACTTCTAACATTTCTTCAGCCATTATAAGTCCATGCAGCTGCCTTCCAAGCCACTGAAAGTTGGTTCAGCTCTCTCAATGAAGAAACTATTCCTGAGAGGGGTGTACCAGGTCTAGCCTGTTCTCGTCTATATACTCAACCAAAATATTGCCCTCACACCGCTAAGCAAGTTCTTAAGACTTTGTGCATATTTTCCTCTTCCTCTCGTTTCTGCTCTCACGGCATTCAGTACCATCAGATATGTATGCAATAAGTATTTTACCTGTGTGGTGTTTCCACTTTGGATCTCTGAAAGTTTAAGTAATTTTTTTCAATATATTCCATTCCAAACAACAGAGACAGAGAGAATATTTTATTCTTGATTCCATTTTCATGAAAACATAGGTTGGGGTGCATTTTGTGCAGAGTTGAATTTGTAAACGTTATCGCATAAGTCCTTATCTTTTCTCCTTGGAAGGGAAAAGGCTGCTCCAATCAAATTCCGCGTGGATATGGTCAGGTAACCAGTGCTTCTTTGTCTTTTGCAATTATATTTCAATGACATCACATCATTTGCCCTCTGTTACAAACAAACCTTCCCCTTTCCATTTTCAATGCCATCCCAACTTTTTTACATGCTTTCCTCTAGTGTTGTCATTCAACACTCACTGTTGTAATATGTATGTCTGTACATGTATATGTATATCAATTTATCCTATCTGTGTCATGACCTATTAAAGTAGCTTTATCCTGCGTTGTGTAACCTGTCCTAGACATGTCATAGTTTTGTATCTCACTTATTGCATCAACATCATACATATACCTTTAGCTTTTAAACAGTGATAACATTTCTATACTTGTTATCATTATCTGCCTCATTGTAATACTGGTAATTGATTTGTAGTGCACCTGCACTCGGGGATTACTCGGTATCCTTTTATGTAATACGGAATATTTTTTATGTATGTGGTTTTGAACATAATTTGCTACTTGAGAATTACTTCTAAAATAAAATTAACTCAAACATTGCTGTTCCTCCACTTCTTCACGAAATATGGATCTGCATGATATATTGCATATGATTAAAGGCATATAATTTGCCTGATAGAAACTCAATTATTAGCACCATTTAGAATAAGCACCATCATGAAATTTACTGACAAGGAATAATCTTAGGACCACTGTCCACATTGCTATGGAAGTAATTGTAATATAGCATAGTCAATTTCAATACAACATGATCGGTGACCCTGTGATTTTGTGAACAATCTATTCCACCATGGTACGGCGTACTTCGATTGGAGTACAAAAATATCAGGTGTGCAAATGGATTGACATGGGGTGTGATGTTATCATCCATAAGTCACAAATATGCCATACAATTTTCACTAAACTATATTTCATATAATCTAGACAGACTATGCTCCGCGAAAAGTAAGTTCTTTACTTTGCCAGACTGATTCTAAAAGGATTTTTGCCTCATCAATCTTCGGAAAAGACACGCGATGGCCGCCGAACTAAAGTTTGAAAACGCTTTGAAAAGCCTTCTCGTACATGTGCAACGCAAAATATGGTCCCAAATCGAGACTGTGACTACTAAGGGGGTTTTCACGATTTAACCCAACCAAATCTCAGTAAATGATGTCACAATTTGCAAAACAGTTGAGAAAATTAATGTTTATGTATGCATACTACAAACCAAGTACGCCGTACTGGGAACAAAGTACGTACCTCGATCGAGGTACGTACTTCGTTCTGCGGTCGTCTTTGACCTGATGATATCTGCGTAGCCCAGTTTTTTTACACAGTTGACTATGATGGCATTGTACCAAATTCTTCATACTGCAGACTTTTATGTCAGTGTTGAGCAGTCTTTACACATATGATTATGATGTCTGTGCAGCGCACTCTAAATACTGCGAACGATGATGTTTGTGTAGCGAACTCTATATACAGCTGACTGAGATGTCAATGAAGTGAACTCTATATGCAGCGCAAGATGATGTCAGTGTAGCGAACTCTATGTGTACAGAGGACGATGATGTCAACGTAGTGTACTCTCTATATACTGCTGACTGAGATGCTGCGTAGTGAACTCTATATACAACGCATTATGATGTCAGTGTGGTGAACTCTACATATAGCTGACGATGATGTCAGTGTAGCGAAACTCTCTATATACAGCTGACTGAAATATCAAAGTAGGGAACTCTATATACAGCGGACGATGATGTCAGATGTAGGGTACTCGATCAACACAGCTGACGATGATGTTGTCTTATCTACAACTCGGTCTGACTGAGATTTCATGATATAGTATTCACTATATACAGCGCACGATGATGTCGGTGTAGCGAACTTATATACAGCTGACTGAGATGTCAATGTAGCGAATTCTATATACAGCGGAACGATGATGTCAGTGTAGCGTGGACGATGATGTCAACGTAGTGTACTCTATATAAGCTGACTGAGATGTGCGTAGTGAACTCTATATACAGCGCACGATGATGTCAGTGTGGTGAACTCTACATATCAGCTGACGATGATGTCAGTGTAGCGAAACTCTATATATACAGCTGACTGTCAGTAGGGTACTCTATATACAGCGGACGACTCGATGATGTCAGTCAACAGCGGTGACACGATGATGTGAGATGTCAATGTAGTCGAACTCTATATATATACAGCGACGATGATGTCAATGTAGTGAACTCTATATACAGCTGACGATGATGTCAATGCGTAGCGAACTCTATATACAGCTGACTGATGATGTCAGTGTAGCGAACTCTATATACAGCGGACGATGATGTCAGTGTAGTGAACTCTATATACAGCTGACGATGATGTCAGTGTAGTGAACTCTATATACAGCGGACGATGATGTCAGTGTAGTGAACTCTATATACAGCGACGATGATGTCAGTGCGTAGTGAACTCTATATACAGCGACTGATGATGTCATGTAGTGAACTCTATATACAGCGGACGATGATGTCATTGTAGTGAACTCTATATACACTGACGATGATGTCAACGTAGTGAACTCTAGATACAGCGCACGATGATGTCGGCGTAGCGAACTTCATATACGGCTGACTGAGATGTCAGTATAGTGATCTCTATATACAGGGGACGATGATGTCGGGGTAGCGAACTTCATATACAGCTGACTGAGATGTCAATGTAGCAAATTCTATATTCAGCGGAAAATTATATCAGTGTAGCGAAATCTATAACAGCGGACGATGATGCTAGTGTATCGAACTTTATATACAGCTGACTGAGATGTCAATGAAGTGAACTCTATATACAGCAGACGATGATATCAGTGTAGCGAACTCTATGTACAGCGTACGATGATTTCAACTTAGTGTACTCTATATACAGCTGACAGAGATGCTGCGCAGTGAACTCTATATACAGCGCATTATGACGTCAGCGTGGTGAATTCTACATATAGCGGACGATGATGTCAGTGTAGCGAACTCTATATACAACTGACTGAAATGTCAATGTAGTGAACTCTATATACAGCGGACGATGATGTCAGTGTAGCGAACTCTATGTACAGCGTACGATGATTTCAACGTAGTGTACTCTATATACAGCTGACAGAGATGCTGCGCAGTGAACTCTATATACAGCGCAGGATGATGTCAATGTAGTGAACCCTAAATACAGCGCACGATGATGTCAGTGTAGCGAACTCTATATACAGCTGAATAGCATGTCAGTGAAAAGTAGTTTTTGCATAGACGATAAAATGTCAGTGTAGCGAAATCTACATACAACTGACTATGACGTCAGCGTAGCGAAATCTACATACAACTGCCTATGATCAGGTCGCGGACTGACCGCAGAAGGAAGTACGTACCTCGATCGAGGTACGTACTTCGTTCCCAGTACGGCGCACCTCGATTGAGGTACGCATGATAGTCGTGTCACCGCCCTCTACTGTTTTGCATTTTATTACATTATTCTGAAATGTGATTGGCTTTGAACGATTTAATTATGCAAATATATTATGGCCTACATTTGAAACCAAATCTGTTGTTGTGAGCGATATCGGGCCTTCACTAGAAGAGTTTTCGCTTCCATTGTTCGACAGCGACTGCAAGTTTTTCTGCGTTCATGGTTTAATGGTTTTTTGTACACACATCAACATGGCAGAGGTAAGGTCTATGTTTTCTCATTTACAAGTATATCATCTTATGATACATTATATGTTAATCAAAATTCTATGGCATATTAATGAGCTATCGCTTATAATATAACATCCCTGTTGAATGATTTTTCTGAAACAATGGCGTAGTGATGCGATCGTACTTAAATCGAAGTATGGTGTGCTTCCTTTTGAATTGGTGCCATATTCTGATAGTAGATCGTATACAGATAAAAGAATGACACTTATGAATCATACGACCGAATCGCAGGTTATAAGATAATTTGAATATGTAAAACTCATACTTCAGAAGTAGTATACAAATAAATAAATTCACAAAACGTCGTGCACGGCTTGAAGTGATAATGTCATTAACTGATTAATTCCAACCGAATATGATTTAGTCTATTAGTAGAGGGTGATGTAAAAAAAATCTCACAAGAATTGCTGGTTTGTGTTGTGTACTTAAACATAGATTATAATATTTAATGTTATGTATTTGACCAGACTGTCTGAATTACTTTGGGTTGTTTTTTTCCAGAATGGAACAGCTATTGGCCATGCTATTTTCAAAACGGTGTTCTTCTGAAAGACTTCAATCACAATGAGGATGTTTGGAAACTGGTAACCTGAAATTAAAATTTCCAAGTGTTGTCAAAGAAAAACTTGGATTTGGTTGGAAAAACAGAATCTGTCCATTACACAAAAACTGCTCCTAAGTTCTGTCAATCATGCATTGACGAAGTGGATGAAATCTATCAAGACTTCTAACATTTCTTCAGCCATTATAAGTCCATGCAGCTGCCTTCCAAGCCACTGAAAGTTGGTTCAGCTCTCTCAATGAAGAAACTATTCCTGAGAGGGGTGTACCAGGTCTAGCCTGTTCTCGTCTATATACTCAACCAAAATATTGCCCTCACACCGCTAAGCAAGTTCTTAAGACTTTGTGCATATTTTTTCCTCTTCCTCTCGTTTCTGCTCTCACGGCATTCAGTACCATCAGATATGTATGCAATAAGTATTTTACCTGTGTGGTGTTTCCACTTTGGATCTCTGAAAGTTTAAGTAATTTTTTTCAATATATTCCATTCCAAACAACAGAGACAGAGAGAATATTTTATTCTTGATTCCATTTTCATGAAAACATAGGTTGGGGTGCATTTTGTGCAGAGTTGAATTTGTAAACGTTATCGCATAAGTCCTTATCTTTTCTCCTTGGAAGGGAAAAGGCTGCTCCAATCAAATTCCGCGTGGATATGGTCAGGTAACCAGTGCTTCTTTGTCTTTTGCAATTATATTTCAATGACATCACATCATTTGCCCTCTGTTACAAACAAACCTTCCCCTTTCCATTTTCAATGCCATCCCAACTTTTTTACATGCTTTCCTCTAGTGTTGTCATTCAACACTCACTGTTGTAATATGTATGTCTGTACATGTATATGTATATCAATTTATCCTATCTGTGTCATGACCTATTAAAGTAGCTTTATCCTGCGTTGTGTAACCTGTCCTAGACATGTCATAGTTTTGTATCTCACTTATTGCATCAACATCATACATATACCTTTAGCTTTTAAACAGTGATAACATTTCTATACTTGTTATCATTATCTGCCTCATTGTAATACTGGTAATTGATTTGTAGTGCACCTGCACTCGGGGATTACTCGGTATCCTTTTATGTAATACGGAATATTTTATGTATGTGGTTTTGAACATAATTTGCTACTTGAGAATTACTTCTAAAATAAAATTAACTCAAACATTGCTGTTCCTCCACTTCTTCACGAAATATGGATCTGCATGATATATTGCATATGATTAAAGGCATATAATTTGCCTGATAGAAACTCAATTATTAGCACCATTTAGAATAAGCACCATCATGAAATTTACTGACAAGGAATAATCTTAGGACCACTGTCCACATTGCTATGGAAGTAATTGTAATATAGCATAGTCAATTTCAATACAACATGATCGGTGACCCTGTGATTTTGTGAACAATCTATTCCACCATGGTACGGCGTACTTCGATTGGAGTACAAAAATATCAGGTGTGCAAATGGATTGACATGGGGTGTGATGTTATCATCCATAAGTCACAAATATGCCATACAATTTTCACTAAACTATATTTCATATAATCTAGACAGACTATGCTCCGCGAAAAGTAAGTTCTTTACTTTGCCAGACTGATTCTAAAAGGATTTTTGCCTCATCAATCTTCGGAAAAGACACGCGATGGCCGCCGAACTAAAGTTTGAAAACGCTTTGAAAAGCCTTCTCGTACATGTGCAACGCAAAATATGGTCCCAAATCGAGACTGTGACTACTAAGGGGGTTTTCACGATTTAACCCAACCAAATCTCAGTAAATGATGTCACAATTTGCAAAACAGTTGAGAAAATTAATGTTTATGTATGCATACTACAAACCAAGTACGCCGTACTGGGAACAAAGTACGTACCTCGATCGAGGTACGTACTTCGTTCTGCGGTCGTCTTTGACCTGATGATATCTGCGTAGCCCAGTTTTTACACAGTTGACTATGATGGCATTGTACCAAATTCTTCATACTGCAGACTTTTATGTCAGTGTTGAGCAGTCTTTACACATATGATTATGATGTCTGTGCAGCGCACTCTAAATACTGCGAACGATGATGTTTGTGTAGCGAACTCTATATACAGCTGACTGAGATGTCAATGAAGTGAACTCTATATGCAGCGCAAGATGATGTCAGTGTAGCGAACTCTATGTACAGAGGACGATGATGTCAACGTAGTGTACTCTATATACTGCTGACTGAGATGCTGCGTAGTGTGAACTCTATATACAGCGCATTATGATGTCAGTGTGGTGAACTCTACATATAGCTGACGATGATGTCAGTGTAGCGAACTCTATATACAGCTGACTGAAATATCAATGTAGGGTGAACTCTATATACAGCGGCGGACGATGATGTCAGTGTAGGGTACTCGATCAACAGCGAACGATGATGTTAGTGTATCGAACTCGGCTGACTGAGATTTCAATATAGTATTCTCTATATACAGCGCACGATGATGTCGGCGTAGCGAACTTCATATACAGCTGACTGAGATGTCAATGTAGCGAATTCTATATTCAGCGGAAGATGATGTCAGTGTAGTGTAGTGAACATTATAAAAAGTGCACGATGATGATGTAGCGTCTAGCGAACTCTATGTACAGCGGACGATGATGTCAACGTAGTGTACTCTATATACAGCTGACGATGATGCGTAGTGAACTCTATATACAGCGCATTATGATGTCAGTGTGGTGAACTCTACATATAGCGGACGATGATGTCAGTGTTGTAGCGAACTCTATATACACTGACTGAAATGTCAATGTAGTGAACTCTATATACAGCGGACGATGATGTCAGTGTAGTGAACTTTTTATACAGCGCACGATGATGTCAGTGTAGCGAACTCTATATACAGCTGACTGAGATGTCAATGTAGTGAACTCTATATACAGCGGACGATGATGTCAGTGTAGTGAACTCTATATACAGCGCACGATGATGTCAGCGTCTACGATGATATTGTAGCGAACTCGCTGACTGAGATGTCAATATAGTGAACTCTATATACAGCGGACGCGATGACGTGATGATGTCAGGCACTGATGATGTAGTGTAGCGAACTTCATATACAGCTGACTGAGATGTCAATGTAGCGAATTCTATATACAGCGGAACGATGATGTCAGTGTAGCGAAATCTATAAACAGCTGACGATGATGATGTCTAGTGTAGCGAACTCTATATACAGCTGACTGAGATGTCAGTGAAGTGAACTCTATATACAGCGGACGATGATGTCGTAGTGTAGCGAACTCTATATACAGCTGACTGAGATGTCAATGCAGCGAATGATGATCAGCAATGTAGTGAACTCTATATACAGCGGACGATGATGTCAGTGTAGCGAGTGAACTCTATATACAGCGGACGATGATGTCAACGTAGTGAACTCTATATACAGCTGACGAGATGTCAATGTAGTGAACTCTATATACAGCGACTGATGATGTCATGATGTCAGCGGACGTGTGTGAAGTAGTCTACATATAGCGGACGATGATGTCAGTGTAGCGAACTCTATATACAGCGCACTGACTGAAATGTCAATGTAGTGAACTCTATATACAGCGGACGATGATGTCAGTGTAGTGAACTCTATATACAGCGCACGATGATGTCAGTGTAGCGAACTCTATATACAGCTGAATAGCATGTCAGTGAAAAGTAGTTTTTGCATAGACGATAAAATGTCAGTGTAGCGAAATCTACATACAACTGACTATGACGTCAGCGTAGCGAAATCTACATACAACTGCCTATGATATCTGTGTGCGTAGCGCAGTTTTTACACAGTTGACTATGATGCATTGTACCAAATTCTTCATACAGCAGACTTTTATGTCAGTGTTGAGCAGTCTTTACACATATGATTATGATGTCTGTGCAGCGCACTCTACATACTGCGAACGATGATGTTTGTGTAGCGAACTCTATATACAGCTGACTGAGATGAACTCTCAATGAAGTGAACTCTATATACAGCGCAAGATGATGTCAGTGTAGCGAACTCTATGTACAGAGGACGATGATGTCAACGTAGTGTACTCTATATACTGCTGACTGAGATGCTGCGTAGTGAACTCTATATACAACGCATTATGATGTCAGTGTGGTGAACTCTACATATAGCTGACGATGATGATGTCATGTAGTGTAGCGAACTCTCTATACAGCTGACTGAAATATCAAAGTAGGGTACTCTATATACAGCGGACGATGATGTCAGTGTAGGGTACTCGATCAACAGCGAACGATGATGTTAGTGTATCGAACTCGGCTGACTGAGATTTCAATATAGTATTCTCTATATACAGCGCACGATGATGTCGGCGTAGCGAACTTCATATACAGCTGACTGAGATGTCAATGTAGCGAATTCTATATTCAGCGGAAGATGATGTCAGTGTAGTGTAGTGAACATTATATAAAAAGTGCACGATGATGTCAGTGTAGCGAACTCTATGTACAGCGGACGATGATGATGTCAACGTAGTGTACTCTGTATACAGCTGACAGAGATGCTGCGCAGTGAACTCTATATACAGCGCATTATGATGTCAGTGTGGTGAACTCTACATATAGCGGACGATGATGTCATTGTAGCGAACTCTATATACAACTGACTGAAATGTCAATATAGTGAACTCTATATACAGCGGAAGATGATGTCAGTGTAGTGAACATTTTATACAGCGCACGATGATGTCAGTGTAGCGAACTCTCTATACAGCTGACTGAAATATCAACGTAGGGTACTCTATATACAGCGGACTGAAGATGTCAATGAAGTGAACTCTATATACAGCGGACGATGATGTCATTGTAGTGAACTCTATATACAGCGCACGATGATGTCAACGTAGTGAACTCTAGATACAGCGCACGATGATGTCGGCGTAGCGAACTTCATATACGGCTGACTGAGATGTCAGTATAGTGATCTCTATATACAGGGGACGATGATGTCGGGGTAGCGAACTTCATATACAGCTGACTGAGATGTCAATGTAGCAAATTCTATATTCAGCGGAAAATTATATCAGTGTAGCGAAATCTATAAACAGCGGACGATGATGCTAGTGTATCGAACTTTATATACAGCTGACTGAGATGTCAATGAAGTGAACTCTATATACAGCAGACGATGATATCAGTGTAGCGAACTCTATGTACAGCGTACGATGATTTCAACTTAGTGTACTCTATATACAGCTGACAGAGATGCTGCGCAGTGAACTCTATATACAGCGCATTATGACGTCAGCGTGGTGAATTCTACATATAGCGGACGATGATGTCAGTGTAGCGAACTCTATATACAACTGACTGAAATGTCAATGTAGTGAACTCTATATACAGCGGACGATGATGTCAGTGTAGCGAACTCTATGTACAGCGTACGATGATTTCAACGTAGTGTACTCTATATACAGCTGACAGAGATGCTGCGCAGTGAACTCTATATACAGCGCAGGATGATGTCAATGTAGTGAACCCTAAATACAGCGCACGATGATGTCAGTGTAGCGAACTCTATATACAGCTGAATAGCATGTCAGTGAAAAGTAGTTTTTGCATAGACGATAAAATGTCAGTGTAGCGAAATCTACATACAACTGACTATGACGTCAGCGTAGCGAAATCTACATACAACTGCCTATGATCAGGTCGCGGACTGACCGCAGAAGGAAGTACGTACCTCGATCGAGGTACGTACTTCGTTCCCAGTACGGCGCACCTCGATTGAGGTACGCATGATAGTCGTGTCACCGCCCTCTACTGTTTTGCATTTTATTACATTATTTTCTGAAATGTGATTGGCTTTGAACGATTTAATTATGCAAATATATTATGGCCTACATTTGAAACCAAATCTGTTGTTGTGAGCGATATCGGGCCTTCACTAGAAGAGTTTTCGCTTCCATTGTTCGACAGCGACTGCAAGTTTTTCTGCGTTCATGGTTTAAATTTTGTACACACATCAACATGGCAGAGGTAAGGTCTATGTTTTCTCATTTACAACAAGTATATCATCTTATGATACATTATATGTTAATCAAAATTCTATGGCATATTAATGAGCTATCGCTTATAATATAACATCCCTGTTGAATGATTTTTCTGAAACAATGGCGTAGTGATGCGATCGATGCGATCGTACTTAAATCGAAGTATGGTGTGCTTCCTTTTGAATTGGTGCCATATTCTGATAGTAGATCGTATACAGATAAAAGAATGACACTTATGAATCATACGACCGAATCGCAGGTTATAAGATAATTTGAATATGTAAAACTCATACTTCAGAAGTAGTATACAAATAAATTCACAAAACGTCGTGCACGGCTTGAAGTGATAATGTCATTAACTGATTAATTCCAACCGAATATGATTTAGTCTATTAGTAGAGGGTGATGTAAAAAAAATCTCACAAGAATTGCTGGTTTGTGTTGTGTACTTAAACATAGATTATAATATTTAATGTTATGTATTTGACCAGACTGTCTGAATTACTTTGGTTGTTTTTTTCCAGAATGGAACAGCTATTGGCCATGCTATTTTCAAAACGGTGTTCTTCTGAAAGACTTCAATCACAATGAGGATGTTTGGAAACTGGTAACCTGAAATTAAAATTTCCAAGTGTTGTCAAAGAAAAACTTGGATTTGGTTGGAAAAACAGAATCTGTCCATTACACAAAAACTGCTCCTAAGTTCTGTCAATCATGCATTGACGAAGTGGATGAAATCTATCAAGACTTCTAACATTTCTTCAGCCATTATAAGTCCATGCAGCTGCCTTCCAAGCCACTGAAAGTTGGTTCAGCTCTCTCAATCAATGAAGAAACTATTCCTGAGAGGGGTGTACCAGGTCTAGCCTGTTCTCGTCTATATACTCAACCAAAATATTGCCCTCACACCGCTAAGCAAGTTCTTAAGACTTTGTGCATATTTTCCTCTTCCTCTCGTTTCTGCTCTCACGGCATTCAGTACCATCAGATATGTATGCAATAAGTATTTTACCTGTGTGGTGTTTCCACTTTGGATCTCTGAAAGTTTAAGTATTTTTTTTCAATATATTCCATTCCAAACAACAGAGACAGAGAGAATATTTTATTCTTGATTCCATTTTCATGAAAACATAGGTTGGGGTGCATTTTGTGCAGAGTTGAATTTGTAAACGTTATCGCATAAGTCCTTATCTTTTCTCCTTGGAAGGGAAAAGGCTGCTCCAATCAAATTCCGCGTGGATATGGTCAGGTAACCAGTGCTTCTTTGTCTTTTGCAATTATATTTCAATGACATCACATCATTTGCCCTCTGTTACAAACAAACCTTCCCCTTTCCATTTTCAATGCCATCCCAACTTTTTTACATGCTTTCCTCTAGTGTTGTCATTCAACACTCACTGTTGTAATATGTATGTCTGTACATGTATATGTATATCAATTTATCCTATCTGTGTCATGACCTATTAAAGTAGCTTTATCCTGCGTTGTGTAACCTGTCCTAGACATGTCATAGTTTTGTATCTCACTTATTGCATCAACATCATACATATACCTTTAGCTTTTAAACAGTGATAACATTTCTATACTTGTTATCATTATCTGCCTCATTGTAATACTGGTAATTGATTTGTAGTGCACCTGCACTCGGGGATTACTCGGTATCCTTTTATGTAATACGGAATATTTTATGTATGTGGTTTTGAACATAATTTGCTACTTGAGAATTACTTCTAAAATAAAATTAACTTAAACAAACATTGCTGTTCCTCCACTTCTTCACGAAATATGGATCTGCATGATATATTGCATATGATTAAAGGCATATAATTTGCCTGATAGAAACTCAATTATTAGCACCATTTAGAATAAGCACCATCATGAAATTTACTGACAAGGAATAATCTTAGGACCACTGTCCACATTGCTATGGAAGTAATTGTAATATAGCATAGTCAATTTCAATACAACATGATCGGTGACCCTGTGATTTTGTGAACAATCTATTCCACCATGGTACGGCGTACTTCGATTGGAGTACAAAAATATCAGGTGTGCAAATGGATTGACATGGGGTGTGATGTTATCATCCATAAGTCACAAATATGCCATACAATTTTCACTAAACTATATTTCATATAATCTAGACAGACTATGCTCCGCGAAAAGTAAGTTCTTTACTTTGCCAGACTGATTCTAAAAGGATTTTTGCCTCATCAATCTTCGGAAAAGACACGCGATGGCCGCCGAACTAAAGTTTGAAAACGCTTTGAAAAGCCTTCTCGTACATGTGCAACGCAAAATATGGTCCCAAATCGAGACTGTGACTACTAAGGGGGTTTTCACGATTTAACCCAACCAAATCTCAGTAAATGATGTCACAATTTGCAAAACAGTTGAGAAAATTAATGTTTATGTATGCATACTACAAACCAAGTACGCCGTACTGGGAACAAAGTACGTACCTCGATCGAGGTACGTACTTCGTTCTGCGGTCGTCTTTGACCTGATGATATCTGCGTAGCCCAGTTTTCACAGTTGACTATGATGGCATTGTACCAAATTCTTCATACTGCAGACTTTTATGTCAGTGTTGAGCAGTCTTTACACATATGATTATGATGTCTGTGCAGCGCACTCTAAATACTGCGAACGATGATGTTTGTGTAGCGAACTCTATATACAGCTGACTGAGATGTCAATGAAGTGAACTCTATATGCAGCGCAAGATGATGTCAGTGTAGCGAACTCTATGTACAGAGGACGATGATGTCAACGTAGTGTACTCTATATACTGCTGACTGAGATGCTGCGTAGTGAACTCTATATACAACGCATTATGATGTCAGTGTGGTGAACTCTACATATAGCTGACGATGATGTCATTGTAGCGAACTCTCTATACAGCTGACTGAAATATCAAAGTAGGGTGCTCTATATACAGCGGACGATGATGTCAGTGTAGGGTACTCGATCAACAGCGAACGATGATGTTAGTGTTGTCGAACTCGGCTGACTGAGATTTCAATATAGTATTCTATATATACAGCGCACGATGATGTCGGCGTAGCGAACTTCATATACAGCTGACTGAGATGTCAATGTAGCGAATTCTATATTCAGCGGAAGATGATGTCAGTGTAGTGTAGTGAACATTATAAAAAGTGCACGATGATGTCAGTGTAGCGAACTCTATGTACAGCGGACGATGATGTCAACGTAGTGTACTCTATATACAGCTGACTGAGATGCTGCGTAGTGAACTCTATATACAGCGCATTATGATGTCAGTGTGGTGAACTCAACATATAGCGGACGATGATGTCATTGTAGCGAACTCTATATACAACTGACTGAAATGTCAATGTAGTGAACTCTATATACAGCGGACGATGATGTCAGTGTAGTGAACATTTTATACAGCGCACGATGATGTCAGTGTAGCGAACTCTATATACAGCTGACTGAGATGTCAATGTAGTGAACTCTATATACAGCGGACGATGATGTCAGTGTAGTGAACTCTATATACAGCGCACGATGATGTCAACGTAGTGTAACTCTAGATACAGCGCACGATGATGTCGGCGTAGCGAACTTCATATACGGCTGACTGAGATGTCAGTATAGCGATCTCTATATACAGGGACGATGATGTGATGTCGGTGTAGCGAACTTCATATACAGCTGACTGAGATGTCAATGTAGCGAATTCTATATTCAGCGGAAATGATGTCAGTGTAGCGAAATCTATAAACAGCGGACGATGATGCTAGTGTATCGAACTTTATATACAGCTGACTGAGATGTCAATGAAGTGAACTCTATATACAGCGGACGATGATGTCAGTGTAGCGAACTCTATGTAGCAGCGACGATGATTGTCAACTGTAGTGTACTCTATATACAGCTGACTGAGATGCTGCGTAGTGAACTCTATATACAGCGCACGATGATGTCAGTGTAGTGAACTCTTTTATACAGCGGACGATGATGTCAGTGTAGCGAACTCTATATACAGCTGACTGAAATGTCACGTGTAGTATATACAGCGGACGATGATGTCAGTGTAGGGAACTCGATATACAGCGAACGATGATGTTAGTGTAGTGTACTCGAACTCGGCTGACTGAGATTTCAATATAGTGAACTCTATATACAGCGCACGATGATGTCAGTGTAGCGAACTTCATATACAGCTGACTGATGATGTCAATGTAGCGAACTCTATATTCAGCTGAATGATGTCAGTGTGTAGTGAACTACATTATAAACAGCGGACGATGATGTCAGCTAGTGTAGCGAACTCTATACAGCTGACTGATGTGAGCGTATGTCAATGTATATACAGCTGACGAACTCTATATACAGCGGATATGATGTCAGTGTAGCGAACTCTATATACAGCTGACGACGATGTCAGTGTAGCGAAATCTATATAGTGACTGATGATGTAGTGTATCGAACTCTATATACAGCGGACGATGATGTCAAGTGTAGCGAACTCTATATACAGCGGACGATGATGTCAGTGTAGTGAACTCTATATACAGCGGACGATGATGTCAGTGTAGCGAACTCTATATACAGCTGACAGATGTCGTGTACGACTCTATATACAGCGACGATGATGTCAGTGTAGTGAACTCTATATACAGCGGACGATGATGTCAGTGTAGTGAACTCTATATACAGCTGACATGATGATGTCAGTGTAGTGAACTCTATATACAACTGACTGAAATGATGTCAATGTAGTGAACTCTATATACAGCGGACGATGATGTCAATGTAGTGAACTCTATATACAGCGGACGATGATGTCAGTGTAGTGAACTCTATATACAGCGCACGATGATGTCAGTGTAGCGAACTCTATATACAGCTGAATAGCATGTCAGTGAAAAGTAGTTTTTGCATAGACGATAAAATGTCAGTGTAGCGAAATCTACATACAACTGACTATGACGTCAGCGTAGCGAAATCTACATACAACTGCCTATGATATCTGCGTAGCGCAGTTTTTTACACAGTTGACTATGATGGCATTGTACCAAATTCTTCATACTGCAGACTTTTATGTCAGTTTTGAGCAGTCTTTACACATATGATTATGATGTCTGTGCAGCGCACTGTACATACTGCGAACGATGATGTTTGTGTAGCGAACTCTATATACAGCTGACTGAGATGTCAATGAAGTGAACTCTATATACAGCGCACGATGATGTCAGTGTAGCGAACTCTATATAAGCAGCGGACGATGATGTCAATGTAGAACTACTCTATATACAGCTGACTGAGATGTGCAGTGTAGTGAACTCTATATACAGCGCATTATGATGTCAGTGTGGTGAACTCTATATACAGCTGACGATGATGTCAGTGTAGCGAACTCTCTATACAGCTGACTGTAGTGAACTTATACAGCGCACGATGATGTCGTGTAGCGAACTCTATGTACAGCGGACGATGATGTCAAAGTAGTGTACTCTAT
>CM067347.1:19904115-19924115 GCA_034190875.2 Urechis unicinctus
GATGGATATGGGGAAGTATGTTTGAGCAGCACAGATAGCCTGCTTTCTTCTGACCAAGAGCCTGTAGATTCTGGCGGAGCTGCCAGGCCACCAAAGACGCGCCCTTTGGTTGTCATAAAATTTGCTGCCCCCACCGAAGATCTATAATAAGGTCCATGCAGACCTGCGATGTCATAACGTGAAAACAAGGCGTTAGCGTTGTCATAACGCGTTATGACGCATCTGTTCTAGAATATCAGCGCCGTTGATCAGCGTTTTGTTTTACGTGTTCCGACCCGTCTCTTCCAGAAGTTTTTTCCGGCGTTAGAGTGTTGACCATAATTAAAGGGGCTTGCGCAAGTCCGGCATTGAGATGTTGACCACGGGCATTTGCAAAAAGCAGTTACGCTCGCACAAAGAAGTAACGCCTGCACAGAATGGTTAGGCCCAGAAATGTTCGTATACAAGTCTGCCACTCACAAGTGGCTGTGTGATCGGCATTATCTCGGCAAACGTCCATATAGCTGAGTATTTCGCGTTTGCCAGCCTTGAGAGCTGGGTGGTAAGAAAGACCCAGGGCACTTTCCAGGGATGTCAACAGCTTTTACACTTTTCATCACACTCTATGGGATGTACTCTGGTGCTCATACGAGAACAAAACCCCATGCGAATGATCTTTACACTTGGTAACATGGTAAATCCTCAGCTATCGTCTCGTGAGGTTTAACCCCTTGCATTATCACCAAACGACCACTCACATCCTCTGCGTAGAGGGCCACTTGTTTCTGCCCAAATATTAAAGACGGGATTCTTCTGGGTGTTTATATATTCTTTCATGTCCCTGAGCTGCTCTCTGTGTTGCATATCAACATACTCTTCATAGACAGCAAATGTCTCGGTCCATAGATACTCGCTTTTATTGACATCTTGTTAATACAAGACCAACACTAAAAGGAAGATCGTGGTTGTCAATTATCCTTCCTCTATATCCGGTAACCGAACGTTATAATATCACCGGAAGCGCTACAAAGGAGCATGGTGGGAACCCCATCTTGCATGCTGTGCTTGGTACTAAAGTTGATGAGCGTAATAAATCCATCTAAAGCATCAATCTCCAAACTCTAATCTATGGCTGCTATCCAATGCAAGGTTTTAAATGGCCCCTCTTCTCTTTCCTACCAGCCAAAGGACGTTCAGTAGTTCAGCGAGGTTCGGCTGGACAGCAGCACTGTCAGGAAAACATTCAACTAACCTGCTTTGATTGCAACCAAAGAAGAGAGACTCCAGTTATTTGCACAGCAAACACCAGTGGATGAGAACTCCAACAGGCGGCAGTTTGGTGTCTAGTGGCATCATAAGCACCTCTTCCCTGACATAACAGCGAGTGGTCCGCCCTACTGACAGAACGATCGAGCCAGTAGACCTTGAGTGACCTCACAGATGTAGTGAAATGACGGCGGACGGCTCCTGCTTGCCAGGTTGGTTCAGGCAGTAAATGCGAACACCATAGGGAAGCGTTTGCTCTTTGAGCCCGACCAAGCTTCTTTGGACCACTGCAGAAGGCATTTGTGCAACTGCGTTTGCCTTTATACAAATCAAGTGGGTCACCTCATTGCTGTGTACAGCGACAGCAGCTTGCAATCGACAAAAAAACAAACTCGATCATTCCCCTGATGGAACTCGATACCCTGCCAACCCGGACGGAGACCCCATGCTTGGCTAGTTACTGGCTCACTGCGCCCATAAACTGGGATTGACCTAAAGCAGTTGAGGCCAATGCATTGATCCTTGCTTGTAGTGCAAATTCAACCGTTTAACTGTTTTGTAGTCAATGGCTCAGTGGCTTTGTTGCGTGAGGCCACTTCCATTACTGTAAGGGCATACTTGTAAGTCCGGCGTTTCATGACGTCTCGAGGAAGAAACAAGATAACGGCAAGTAAAACTCTGAAAGCTTAGGCTTACAGTCCATTTGGTCAACGGATTTGCCTTTAATCAGGTAGTACTCACACATATCCTCGTCAACATTACTGAAACTATGCTTGCAATGTCCCTAGCAGCTGAGCTGCTCATTGATGAAGTTTAACCACTCAGTTTGCTGCATATCAGGCCGTTTAAGTTCCACTTCCACTTGGCTCCTTTGTAACTTAGATAATAAACAGTCGCCCTCAGAAGCTTCGACAAGGGCACCTCCAACAAGTAGCGAAATCGAGACCACTACTTCAGTATATCACCTGGTGTAATTTCTTGTTCAATTCCTCGTCTCCAGTGTGACTATCTCGTGGCCTTAGCCTCACGAAGCTCTCCCATAAGCTTATTCTGTTTTTTATAGGTCGTTCCCACTCACTAGTCACTCTCTCCACTGGTGTTGCCTCAATTTGATTCGTTGTCTCCAATGACGTGTTCGTTACTTAACTTGTTTGAACAAATTGACAGTGCTTAACTATTGTTAGAGCCGTGGTGTACATGTCATAGCGATGGGCGCCTAGCCGAGCCTTGTATCTCACAGCTTGGTGATCTCTTTATCAGACACTAATTCAACTTGGTCAATTGTCAGGCGCTACGCACCCAGGTACTGACGGGACTGACCCCAAGCTATAACAGCAGCTACCCTTTCTCTTTTGGGTTCAACTCGCTGAGGCTCAGCGACAGCGGCCATTGGGTCTTAGCGTCCTGTGGAAGGAGTTGATAAATTATTATATGAGGATCCATAAATATACGTTTACACTTTGGAAGTTTAATTTATTGTGCCGTTATGGGCTGAACCCATCGTCTGCAGGACACTACTACCCAATATTATATACCTGACGCGGCAACCGATGACTTAGCTGCTGTCAGGGTTGCGGCGACTAATATAGTTTCAATAAACGGCATATGCAGTAGATTGATCAGTCTTCATGCAGCAGCAGTATTGCGTGGTTGGTTTATACTAGTAGCTTGCATACTGTGGCACGTTCCTCACTTGTTGGGATCACATCATTCTCACGCAGGGCATCTTCAAACGAGTCACGGTCCTTGGTGAGGAAAAGCACAACCCAGCGGGTCTGCTCACGTTTTACGCTTGGGTGAGGACCCATACGCATAATGTGGAAATAGCAACCTTAGGCCTTTGTTGATATTTGTTGCCTTCTGTCACCACTTCGTGGTCCACAGTACACCAAACTCACTACCGAGTCTCTCATATTTCCTGCGATCGTATGGATTGTTATGGGGGTCATGGGCATGATTCTGAGGTAGAGGCGCCTGTAGTTCAGCCAGTAAGCGCCGCAATGTGTAATAAACGTGAAAGGTGTAAAAAGCTTGGACGAGGGGATCCTCGGCCTCGGGGTGGTCGTGGGATGACACGCCGCAGGCGAAGGTTGCACACCACACTGTAAAGTTTAATGCATTAGCATTGACTCCCAGGTTTGCTCTATCTTACCCGCAGTTACCGGAAAGTTTGCTCTGAATGTACCGCAGCTTTGAACGACTTGAATGCTTGGTTTAGTTAAGCCCTCTGCCCTCGTTGGTCCCAGAGAACGCAATGGCGTTGACAAGAACACTTCCAGCAAGCATTGATATCGTGGCCATAGTTGTGGTCCAAACGTATTTCATTATATCAGTTTATCTGATGATGCAAAGCCTTGTTTAATAAGTATGTCCTATGTCGGCAACAGCTCCTTGCCTAGGTCTTGTGGCATGAAGTCAATCGTTGGGCCTACCACTCCCAGAGCCATCTTGTCGAACCTATTGATATACCAGAAACTGCACTGTTGTACAGACGTTGATGAGCATTTTCCCATCGGTACTTTGAGTTGTCATGGTGCAGCAGAACTTACTCCATATGAAAGAGATATGGGCTTTGTTGAACAATAGTTGTGATACTGTGTTTACAACCCATCGGCGTGCAACTTAGCAGTGGAATGAGACAGAGATGGCTTTTCCGCCACCGCTGTTTCAGTTGTTGACGCAGCGAATTCCTAGTGTGGCCATGGCCTTACGGAGTTCTGTGAGAAGCTTATGCTATTTGGCCTTTTGGGCTGCGGCGTCCGTCCGCCCTACAGCAAACCTTCTCGAGTATATTTCGGTTCAAACTCACTAGTCACCGATGTTGCCTCCGCCGACATCTGTGGATTTGATGCTTCTCCACATTGACTGTGCTTGGCTGTTGTAAAGGCTGCATTTTGTGGGGTACGTACATAGCAGTGCTTAGAGGGTACCCAACAAACGGGTCGGCCTCCAGGTGTGCAACTAGCTATTCTTTTCTAGTTGAATCGAGAGAAACATACCATCTAAGAACCGCTATCTGGCCAAGAGTGCGCGTCATACTAGCACCCAGGCGAGCCTCGTATCAAACAGCCTGGTGATCTCTCCATCAGTCATTGATTCAATCTGGTCAATTGTTATGTGTTGTGTACTCAGGTACTGAAAGTCTTGGCCCCGTTGCTACGGCTGCAGCCGGCTTATCTCTCTTACAAGGGATATTACAGGAATGTCGGCCAGGTTAACAGAAGATCAGATAGAATCCCAAGATTAAAAAATCATTTGGACCAGGTCACAGCATAGGCTGCAACACTGGGGAACCGCCACAGACGACATTTCACCTACCTTTCGAGAGCTTGTGAGGTTGACAAGATCGCATCAGAGAGTCCATCGTGATTCTTCACGTGGACACAACGCTAGCCAAAAATATCTGCATGCTGCTTTCGGAGCAGGGCAATACAATCGCATTTAGTATCACTGCAACTTCAATGGCATTTTCGACCCTGGTACTTGTGCTGACAGGCGGGGGAATGACCCAGAGACATCGGCACTAACCCCGACACCGACTGAAAAGTGTGGCGTGAAGGAGTGGATAAAAAGCAGCTTTGGCAAACGTCCTGAAGGGGAATGGTAGTAAGGCAGCAGTTGCCCTCCCGGGAAGCATCAGCTCCATCGTAACATGGGTGCCCTACAAGACGTCTGAGTAGACGTCTTACTCTTTCTGGAAACGACGCAATGCGAATTTGTTTAGATCGATTCAGACAACTACCAAACACCAAACATACACAAGTGATGGAGTTATAGAATGCCATGATGTTTTACGGACGATTTTATCACTTTTCGGCGGGGGATTTCATCCATGGTAATTATTTATATTTCGATCAATTTGGGAAGCAGTAAAAAGTCAGAAACACAGCAACATGTTTGTTTTCAAGTTCAAGACCACTGCATTGCGCATGCTCAGAAAGACGACGACTAATGCTAAGCCGGGGGGGGCACTTAAGTATATAGATATAGTATAAATGTGCCGCGCGAAGGGGCATGCTTTTTCGGCCTTTCGACTTGTATGACGGGTTATACATTCGCATAATACGTTGTACGACGGAGTATACTTTTTCCCATTCTCAACTTGTACAACGGGTACGGGTTTTCGAGGTCCCGCGGCACACCCCTGTCCGAGTTAGGGTAAGTGCCCCCCCTTGGGATGCTAAGGCAATGCGGGAAGTCGCGGGAATTAATATTTTCCTAAATGGCAGACATCGTATCGCGATTTTCTCGGAAACGAACTATCGATGGCATTTATTAAAGAATACCGGCGAGTGGGGGTAAGTTTTTTGGTGCGCAGTCTATTTTTTGTAAAGGCTCTTGATATATGTTATTTTCTAGTCGCGCAAAGTAGCCCTTCAACCCAAACGCGAACACGCGGACGCGTGTATGATGATCGCCTCGTAACGGTATAAATTCATGTTACCGTTACGACCGGAGCTACTGCAAAGGTGGCTGGCTGGATAGCAGAGCATGTATGGCTCACAATGGTGACCTACTAGCCCTACCCAACAAGACGAAGCATTACTAAGCCTATCGATATTCTATCCATAATGAAAGGTTTTTTATCTTCATGCTCTGTTAATTTTTCCATAAGTGCAACGGGTGGGTTGGCGGCTTCTGCCGAGCCCAGGTCCTGTGGCTGGTTGGTGTCAGCGCAGTCACTTTGACATATGTGATGATGCCTATCTGCTGTTGCGCACTGGCGATGGTAATGAGTTGTTTGTACTTGGCTACCTAGACCCCGACAATCAGGACTTCCTGTTACTGCTTTATTGCTGCTGGTGGGGCAACAGCACTTTTAATCGTTGGCCAAACACAGTGACGAAGGTGCCCTTGACCTTGGTGTTGTTGTGTAATGACACAACGAAGCCTGTGTTAGCACACCACGCAGCAAAGTTTATCTGGTATTGCCCAAACTGCATAGGCTTAGATAATTAGCAGTGAGGGTACCGCCGCTGTGAACAACAAGAATGCTTGGATCGGTCACGCAAGCCGGATAGACCCCGCCTTATATGTGACGTTGCTATTGAATCTATAAGGCTGTGCAGTCACTATGTGTGGAATGTTCATAGCTGTGAGACTCCGCTTTTACCACAACTGTTTTGACAACATATCATTACTTTAAAATCAAGGCAGAATACTGAACAATCTTCCAGCAAGCGTTGTCCTTGAATTTATCAAGATTTCAATAAAGCGAGACTCGTGTAATGGATAAATATGGTGATATTGTGACTGGTGGATTTGATATATGAGGTAGCAAAATCCGTCGGCTGCTTGACCCCTCATCAGCGAGAAGAGGCCGCCAGAGAAAACTCGTGGAAGTGCATCATTACGCTTTGGGCTGAAGCAAAACGTGGCCACTCGCGAGAAACTGCAGGTGCCTCTAAGGGGGGTAATTAGTGGTTCAGGCTCATATGGAAATGGTTGTGGATATATCATGTGGTAGGATACTAGGTATGGATGTGAATGCAGCAGTGCACCCCTTAACAGCTGGAGCAAGGCAATGACAACCAAATCAAACAGAAAAGTGACCTGTTCGGTTAAATCACTACTAATTGAACATGACTTGTAGACTTATACTCAGTCTGAACCAACAACCAATAGTTCCGATAGCATGGCTATATTCTGTACTTCCTCATGCAGCCGAGCCAGTGGTCAAGATCAGTCAAGTTGGTTCTGGAAGATCACACAGCTGTAAATACAGCTGAATAATAAGAGGGGCAAATGAGAAGCTCTTAACAAATAATGCCACTGTGGGATTAGCCCACTAGATGCTACCGAAGGCACTTTTGTGTCTGTCAGCCTCATTTTGCATGTGGCTGGTGTCCACCTTTGTCACAGTATCTCTAGTAGTAGGGCTCAAGGTCAGGGTTGTTGCCTGTGACGGCAGCAATCATAACTCGATTAGAAGTCATATATCCACAAAGCTTACCCACGGGATGATCGCCGAAGAGGAATTCAAGCTAATTCTTGACGAGGTATCTTAGTTCCGTCAGATACAAGATTGGTGCTTGAGCTCATAAATCACATGTCCCTGAGGCTGTAGCTGATAAGACAAAAACACGCTCATTCAACCCAGACACGATCAAGTCCACGCCAATTTTCTAAACAAATTAGGTGCTCTTGCACATATTTCTGTACCAAAGATGAGTCACTAGAGTATATCCCACAAAGTGTACTGGAAGAGTTTAAAAGCCCCCCTGGCAGGGAGGAAGAGCCTAAGAAAATCCGTTGCACCCCACCTCCACTGGTAATTGTGTCGTATTTTGATACCCCATCCAGCCTTACCAATGACACCCAGGCCTACCTCCTCCACTAAATGCAGAAATGGTGATATAACTAGGCCTGGGGACTTGACGTAGCCGAAGGTGTTTATAGCATAGAGGCCCCGGAAAGCCTGTACGCAATTCACATGTAAGGTGGGGTTCAACAACTTCAGCAAGCCCAGCAATGTTGGACTGAGGAACAATATCCATGAGTAAACTCGGCGCTTTTTTAGTGAAGAGATTGTGCATGTTATATAATATAGATGTTAACTTTCACCAACAATAACTGAAAACACACAGACAATCTAAATGTGACCCCTTTGTTTTGTGCGTAATGTGCACCAGTACCCAGGTTGTAAAGATCTGGCGTAGACTGCCCAGGAGCTCTCTTTCGTATGCAAATTATCCACAGCTTGTACTGTTAAAGGTTTCCCCACCCCACATTTTGCCGTGCTGAAGCACAACCCACTATTCTGTTTGTTTATTGTATAATACATATTTAGAGAGTTATTGACCTGAAAAGAGTAATAGACGATATCAGACACTACGTAGAGATTCTAGATGAGGACAATGTTTGTGATTAATCATATCATATAAGACTTAGAGGATATTATCCCTAGTCTCTCTAGTTAAAGTCACTTTAAGTCGTTTTTTTACCACAAGCAGCCTGTTTCCGTGACGTAGTAGTATACTGCGTTGCCACAGGTTCGGTTCCCCGTGACTCGGATGATCACGTTTAGTGGCTGTCTTATCTCTGAAAGAGGATGCAGCAGCCCTGTCTCGGCAACGGAATGTGTTAAGTGGGCGCTGGCACCCAGGGGGAGCTGTCCAAGCATAACAATCATTCTCATCCATAATCGTCGAGATATCACCTCAGTAGTATATTTACGTGCCCCTACTTACCACGTTTTTGACATCGAACGCTGGACGACGTGGATTGCGCAATATATTTTTCGCTGACGATCGCATGCGGATTCGGTGCGGTATTTTGATGACCTAATTCTATTTTTGGAAAGTGATTTCACCATCTGTTCCGTTATTTTCCGCCCTTGAAATCTTTGCGACCTTGGTGACCTCATCGAGGGGCGCTATTTTGGATGAGGTCATTTTTGGGAGTTTTATTGAGAAGGAGTTTGTAAATGGGTATTAAAAGTCAATTAGCGGTAATGGTGTTGAAAGAGAAGTGAAGGATAGTGTTAATGTTAGTGGAGTATTCACCATCTGTTCAGATATGAAGACGGTGTTTACGAGGTGATTTGTTGCTATTAAATTCCTTTATCCCATGACATGTGGTGATATATTGAATTGGTGACCTTAGCAGGCTAACGCGATGTACGGTATTCGAGTGAGTTCATTTGGGGCTATATCCTTAGGAAGGTTGTTGACTTTCGACCTGATGTGATGAATGGGCGGTATTTGGGTGAGGTCATTTTCGATAGTTTTATTGAGGAGATTGTAAATGGCTATTAAAAGTCAATTTTCGTTAGATATGTTGGTCGATTGAAGTTTTCACGTGAATGAATCTTACTAGCATATGAGTCTTACATAGGAGGGAAAAATGACAGATGTCTTTAAGTGTGTTGTAACTCTCATTGAGAATATAACGACAGATGGATTAAAAGTTGACCATTGGATATTTCTCAAAATGGGGGTGGAGTTATGGGTTACAAATAGCGGATGGTAACTTTACTTCCAAATAGTTTTCATCGTACATATTTCCAAATAGCAACAATGGAGCACATTTACGCCAATCATTATTTAACATCGGACCCGACAAAGTCAAGATTTTACGAATCCAGCTATTCTGGTTTAGTGAACGAAACAGTGGAAAATCCAGATATAGAGGAACATTTTGGGATACATAAAACAGTTCATTATAAGCGATTCGAATATTTAGTTGGCGTTACAGGATCATAGGTAGAAGCTTTCAATGATGTGAACAAACGCAGTAGACAGATGAGTGATGCGGACTTGTTAAAAGCCGTGGAACAAATCGAGATGGAAAGCAGTAAGTATGATTTTATTTTCTATATCTGAATTATAGAATTACCAGGTATACGTCATTTATTTATTTATTCATTTTTGTTACGCGTGTGTGTTTTAGTGTTGACGGGAGACGAAGATATTTTACATACAGCCATGGACGCGTATGAAATCGAACATGCCAATTGAGAATTGAGGAATGACGGAAATCTTTATATTGGCAGATTATCGATGATTATGTCAACAGAAGCTGTCTTGCCTGCAAATGAAAGAGTTATACGGACTCATACGCGATTTGGAAGCCTGCAAACTGTTTACAATTATAGTTTATCTGAAGATGTGCCCAACCTCAACCAGTATATATTTGAGGAATGCGATTCAGCCTTTAAAATCAACGGGAGTTATGGATTCTTATTACGTCACAAAGAAACAGACGAATTCCGCTATTTTCACTCGTCACCTCTACGGAATAACGACGATTTTGACAGGGCTATGCGTGAAATAACACAAACAGACTTGATCTACGCCCAGAATCAACGACCTGACTCGAGTGTGGAGGCAGTAACAAATTTGACGGTCTTTGTGAACCCAATCGAAGATCACGTGATCGGCTACCCACCACCTGTTATACCTGATCACCTGAAAACAAACAGAGCCATCAACTTGTTAGACCAAAAGAAAAGTAAGTGGCTATTAACTTACCGGAAGGCCGGTGCATACACACGCTTTATTGGGCTAAATGAAGTCAAGGTTCAGAGAGTGACCACGTGCGCGTATAAACGACCATGGAAGTCGTAAACCCTGGGGGAGGTAAGCTGAGACAGGAAAAGGGTGCGCGAGGAATGCGAACGGAGAGAGCGCCAGAGGGGGGTGGGGGGGGGGGGGGGGGGGGGGGGGGGGGGGGGTTAAACACCAGAGAGGAAGAGGCTAATTACTTGCTATTAAAGACTCAATAGGACGATAATGAGGTGTTATATATCTCACCTGATGAATCTGTGGTATAATTACACAGTTGAGTGATGTGATTTACTGATCGTCGAATTCACGATGCGCTTCTATGATCATTAGGTAACGGTTCGTGTCAAACGATTTGAGTCATTGTTAGTTGCGGCCCCATAGCGATAAAGACTAGTGTATATCATTGTCAACCCTGGGTGTCGGTCGAGCGTGACCCTCAGTTATCGAACAATCTCTGGGGGTGTTTCTATTCATTTGACATTGGTACATGAAGGTACTGACATACTCATATTATAACTGTAACAGCTGTACCGCGGATCCAGCTGGTTACATATTATGGTACACATCAATATTAACGAAAGCGATTATCGGAAGGAAACACGCAAACATCAGGAGATATATGTGTTCTTCATCAAACTCTTACGTGATTTCAACTTGGAGTGGCGGGGTCACTCTCCTATGGAGCAGAGATATGATATTCTACTTACACCTGACCAAACCCACACACATTGCCTTCACTCCTCGCAATATACAGACACACGTGCATTTTCCCCCAGTTTTTTAAACTGTTACGCCAATAAGCTGATATATAAATAACTTTGAAATATCGACGATTGAAATAATTATTCACGTAGCATTTTCTTTTGCAATTATTTTGTCGTAACTTACGATATGTGTTTAAGTCATGATTTACTCCTGCATATTCTTTCTTAGCACACTTAGTCATAATCATATTTTTTATTATACCTGCCTGTCATAATATAATTTTATATCTCATATCCAGTACTAATTACCTCCACTTTGTATTCTTCTGGGTATTGAACATTGAATAATAGTTAATCACATGTCTCATCAATGTCATTAGTAATCACATATTATAACCTTTTATCAATACCATATATTCTTAAACTTTTTGTTCTTTATACTTACCTCATGTTTCCATGTAAGTTGTACTTGACAATGACATTGTTAGTATTATACCATCCAATATCAACTTGTATGTTAAGAAACTATCTTATTAGTTTTATACCCTTTGACTTGATTCTTGACTCCTTCACAAAAACTACATATTTTTCCAGTTTGTACATATTTACTCCATTAAAATGATAAATACATAACTTTCGAAAGGCGACGATTGAAATAATTATTCACGTAGCATTTTCTTTTGCAATTATTTTGTCGTAACTTACGATGTGTTTAAGTCATGATTTACTCCTGCATATTCTTTCTTAGCACACTTAGTCATAATCATATTTTCTATTATACCTGCCTGTCATAATATAATTTTATATCTCATATCCAGTACTAATTACCTCCACTTTGTATTCTTCTGGGTATTGAACATTGAATAATAGTTAATCACATGTCTCATCAATGTCATTAGTAATCACATATTATAACCTTTTATCAATACCATATATTCTTAAACTTTTTGTTCTTTATACTTACCTCATGTTTCCATGTAAGTTGTACTTGACAATGACATTGTTAGTATTATACCATCCAATATCAACTTGTATGTTAAGAAACTATCTTATTAGTTTTATACCCTTTGACTTGATTCTTGACTCCTTCACAAAAACTACATATTTTTCCAGTTTGTACATATTTACTCCATTAAAATGATAAATACATAACTTTCGAAAGGCGACGATTGAAATAATTATTCACGTAGCATTTTCTTTTGCAATAATTTTGTCGTAACTTACGATATGTGTTTAAGTCATTATTTACTCCTGCATATTCTTTCTTAGCACACTTAGTCATAATCATATTTTCTATTATACCTGCCTGTCATAATATAATTTTATATCTCATATCCAGTACTAATTACCTCCACTTTGTATTCTTCTGCGTATTGAACACTGAATAACAGTTAATCACATGTCTCATCAATGTCATTAGTAATCACATATTATAACCTTTTATCAATACCATATATTCTTAAACTTTTTGTTCTTTATACTTACCTCCTCATGTTTCCATGTAAGTTGTACTTGACAATGACATTGTTAGTATTATACCATCCCATATCAACTTGTATGTTAAAGTGCCTATGTCACCTAAAATGTGATTTTTGAGTATAAACTAAACAAATCGATGCGGATCGAATGGTGTTGGAGTTTTTGGCCTCCGATGAATAATAAAAGAGATATTAAACGTTCTTTGGAGCGAAGCAGCATTTCGTGCGTGAGCTGAGGTCAACCGGAAATGACGCATATAGGGGGTCCCAGTTTCAGCAGCCCAAGTCAGCTTTGATAGATGAGCTGGCGCTGTCAGAGCCTGAGTTTCTTTGCCTACCATAAAACCCACGTGAATTTATATCTTGTTTAGTCTGGATCAGTCATGCCAAAAAGCTGCGTGGCCGCGAATTGTTCGAACTTTTCTTCGGAAAGCGTTCGATTATACAGTTTTCCTCGGGAGGAGAAGTTGCGCAAGCAATGGATATTGCAAGTGCGGCGTACAAGGGCAGATTGGCCGGGTCCGACAACCCACTCGCGTTTGTGTAGCGAGCATTTTGGACCGGAATGTTTTGACCAGGCACTTGCAGTGAGAGAATCTCTCGGATTTGGGTACAACTGTTCCCGAAATATTCTCCCAACTGCTGTTCCTACCATATTCAAGAGAGGTTGCACGGAATCGCCACCAGTCAGAAAGTCTAAGGCAGTGGAGAAAAGGGAGCACCAAAAGGTGAGCTGACATATTGCCAAAATCTCTTAGATGTTTACTTTTTCCATAGTTTTGTTCTATAAACAAGGACTTTGTTCTAATTATCAGGCTGTGGAGATATTGTTGTTGGACTCACCTCTCCAGGAAAAAGAAAATGACTGTGGTCTTGCTCTGGTAAAGGATGCAAGCACCTCTGCAAGTATACCTCGCGCTTGCAGGACAGTGGGCACCCTATTTAAAAACCAAAATCCAGGGAAGCAGGTGACTTCAGTGGAATTTCTCTTCTGTGTTCTATCACATATAAATTATGCTTGATAATTTATGATGCTTTATGGCCTTTTTCTGATATATGATTAACAGTAGCAACGTGTTGTTAAAAGCTGTGCAGACTCATGTGAGCACCACAGTCACAACATCATCTCAGACCCATGAAACATCCTTCCCATGGTGGGATGAGATGGAGAATGAGTGCAATGAACACGGGGAGAGAATGCACCAGGACACAGATCCTGACTACATCCCCTCAGACATAGAAGATGATGTGGACATCAATGACGAGAGGCCTTTGACTGAAAATGATGAAACAGATTCTTTGGACATTATTGAGGAAAGAAAGTATATAGTTTTTTGGTCTTCACTGCAGACTCTATTTGCTCTTTGTGTGTGCAGATTTTGCGGTGCCACTGGGTTAGCTGCATCCAACCGGGAGGTTGGCACATTAGTAGCTGTCACCTTGAGATGCACCAGCTGTACTAAATCTGTTGTCTGGAATAGCCAGCCCTATGTCGGTAAAATTCCAGCAGGAAACTTGCTGCTCTCAGCGGGAATCCTCTACAGCGGTGCTCTCATTTCCAAGACCATGAGGGTTCTAAAGCACATGGGTGTGGCTTGCTATTCTCTGCGTACATTCTTCCGCCACCAAAAACATATTTTAATCCAATCAGTCCGGCAAGTGTGGCAGGAGCGTCAACAATGGTTGTTTGCAGCCCTTCAGGCAGAAAACCGGGGACTTGTTCTAGGGGGTGACGGACGCGCAGACAGTCCAGGACACAGTGCCAAGTATGGGACATACACTTTGATGGAGATGGAAGCAATGGCTGTAATAGATGTAGAACTTGTACAGGTACCTCCTTTTATATGTTGGTTCTATATCTTTTATTTGCAAATGGTATAAAATGTGTAGGTGGCTCAACTAAAGGCTATCAATCGTACCAAGGTACTTGTTATCACATTTTTTCTGTAGAGTAATCAATGTGGTGGGAGCTACCACATGGAAAAGGCCGGACTCGTGCTAGGGTTGCAGAAACTAGAAGAAAACTACTTAGATGTTGAGACGCTCATAACGGACCGCCACCCGCAAATTGCTAAGTTTATCCAAGAGGAGCACCCAGGCATCACTCATGAATTTGACATTTGGCATGTTGCTAAGGGTAAATATTTCAAATTGTATTTTTGTAAAATGATAATGAACTGTGCAATGCTATTACTTCACCCATGCTCCTACATATTTCAGGCATCAAAAAGAAATTGAAGGCAGTGGCCAGAGGTAAAGATCTGGCAGATATTCAAGCGTGGATACCAAGTATTGTGAACCACCTGTACTGGAGTGTAGTATCAAGCCCCCTTGGAAATGGACAGCTGGTGTTGGACAAGTGGCTCTCAATCCTTGACCACATTCAAAATATTCATTCTGGGTTTGGTGGTCTGTTCCAGTCCTGTGTTCATGGACCTTTGACTGGTCGTGAGAGACGCAAAAGGTGGATCAAGCCAGGTGATACAATATATCATTTTAGAGTTCAGACTAAAAAGACCACAAGTTCCTTAAATTTCTTTGATACACAAAAAAAAATAATCTTGCAGTTAAATTGCTCTTTACATCCTTAGATACGAGGTGTGCCACAGAATTGGAAAAAATTATCACCAACAAGAGATTGTGCAAGGACATCAAGAGACTATGAGGCAATGCCCAGACCTCCTATATAGAGGCTTTCCACAGCCTTCTGATCCAGTTTGCTCCAAAAACCTATGCTTTCAGTTACCCTGGTCTACTTTGCCGGTAAATCTTTCAACTATCCCAGTCTGCTTAGCTTTAAAGTTGGAACTAGTTAGATTTTACCCTTCTTTCAAATGTAGGATTGTTGTTGACAAGTGGATCCATAAACAAAAACAAAGTGGAATAAACAAGCCGTTTAATTTCATGAAGTATCTTTCCTCACGTCATTCATTCTAGTCCTGAATAAAGTTAATTTACTGCTGAATCCAACTCATCACAAAACATCCAATAAATCAAACATGAAAAGCACAAACTTATCCTATTTCAAACTGATAGAAAGGTTTCATAAATTATTTCAGATCAATCATTGCAACTATGCATTTCAATGAAAATGCTGGACGACAACAAAGAATAACAGCACAGGGTGAGGACATGTACAGCCTCCACTACCCCAAACACAAGGGAGGAGGTCACACAGTGAGGAAAGTGCTGAATGATCCAACTTATGGTAGGGATTGTTTCTAAATTTCACTTTTATGTGAAAATTATAATCTGTAATCTCAAATGAACAACTAACACATATATACAATACAGGATATGTAGAAGATCTTTTGGCAATGACAGTCACCATATGCAAGGCCAGTGACATAAATGATTAGGAGATGGAAGCACTGGAGATCCCACCCAATCTCAACTCCATCTTCGAGATCCCAGAAAAACACCAAGCAGTTGATCAGTTCCGCTCACGCTTCTCTAAGTGCTAGTTTCATATCCCACATAATTGTTTGACTCCTCTGGAAATGTTTTTCGTATGACTGAAGTTACACAGGATGGTATAGGTATGCGATTTTTCTTGCCAAGATAATGGTAGCACCACCGGATAAACTGCCTGCATCCAGTGTAACGCTTCCAGCTGTAACACACAACCATACACAAACCCTTAAACATCTTTACAGTGCTGAATAAATATGGTATTTTAACCCATACATTGATTTGATGATTGAGTCACACAAATAGTGTTATCCTGGTATAAACTGTATTAATAATTCAGTCTGAATTGAAAACGTCATTCATTTGAGTAAAAATGACCCAGTAGTTTGTGGATTTTTTCCCAACATAAATTTATAATTTGGTGTTTGTTGTCTGTCAATACTTACTTGTTTCCCTTGTATGGACCATGATCCTGCTTGTAGGCGTAGTATGCTGTCTCCAATACATCTTCATTAAGACATACAGCATTAAAATTTGGATGCTGCGTCACACATTTAATTTCTGGTAGATTTTCTATTTTAATCATCACTTTCTCCTGCTCCACACAGCAGACACTTTCCCTGACAGTTGGCATGGTTAAGCAGCCTCCACATTGGCACCTGAAACCAGGGTTTCAAAAACCTATCAAATACATACCAAACTCTGTCTAAGACATAGTCTAAGATTTTTCGCTAAGTTCGTTGGCGACTACAAACCACATTGAATAACACCAAGAAAAACGAAAACAAATGATAAAGGTATTCTTCATTTATAATATAAAATCAAAAGAGAAAATAGTTTCGTGCAGTGATTACAATTCCATTAGGACTCACCAATCAATGTTTTGAAGACGGTTCATGTTCGGATTATCGCTTATAGCGGTTGGTGGGTTTATTTGAAAATAGTTTTCATCTGAAATTATTTGTCAGAACAATAATTATGGTACACATATATAGACACCATGTTGTTTCCACTGATCCCAAAACATCGAAATTTTGTACGTGGAAGTATCCAGATCCGGTGACAAAAACTATTTCTAACCTGAATAGGAAAGAACAATGGGTATAACAAATATTTAATACAAACAGTTTGAGAGTGTAGTAGATGCCACTGGCGAATGGCCAGGATTCATCTCGACCCCTACCAACCGGATCAAGGTGATTTTGAAGGAGTATTCGTTTTAAACAGGATACATCGTGGTATAGATTCGTTGACTTTTGTATATGTTGTAAGTATATATTTCTTTGTATGCAGACAACCCATTAAACCACACCTGACCTAGCGTGAGTGCAAGAAAGCTTAAGATTCTCTTGCACTCACGCAATAGTTTTTGTCACCGGATCTGGATACTTCCATGTACAAAATTTCGATGTTTTGGGATCAGTGGAAACAACATGGTGTCTATATATGTGTACCATAATTATTGTTCTGACAAATAATTTCAGATGAAAACTATTTTCAAATAAACCCACCAACCGCTATTTGTAACCCATAACTCCACCCTAAACTCTGACAATTACATTCACCAGCAAGCTAAATTCCAAATGAGAGTTACAAAACTCTTCCTTCGAATTAAAATTTATTCAGTATATTATGACAAGTCTCCTGTAATTTTCATTCATCAGTAGCTGAATACCGCCATGGTATTAATTTTCATTCACGTGCAAACCAAAGTCAAAATAAGAATTTGTTACCAGTTTGCTTCAAACTGTTAAATACTATTTCACTGACAGAGGCCGTATGCCAAACAAATGAATAGAAAATTCTCAACATCATTAACCCGTTCAAAGATCGAGTTATTAATCTCTTCAACAAAGTTTCAATAAAATCAGGTGAAAACTCACGTCGTCAAGTCTCGCTATCCAGTACTTAGTTATAGTAATGTTAGAATCAAGTCAAAGGGTATAAAACTAATAACTTAACATACAAGTTGATATGGGATGGTATAATACTAACAATGTCATTGTCAAGTACAACTTACATGGAAACATGAGGAGGTAAGTATAAAGAACAAAAAGTTTAAGAATATATGGTATTGATAAAAGGTTATAATATGTGATTACTAATGACATTGATGAGACATGTGATTAACTATTATTCAATGTTCAATACCCAGAAGAATACAAAGTGGAGGTAATTAGTACTGGATATGAGATATAAAATTATATTATGACAGGCAGGTATAATAAAAAATATGATTATGACTAAGTGTGCTAAGAAAGAATATGCAGGAGTAAATCATGACTTAAACACATATCGTAAGTTACGACAAAATAATTGCAAAAGAAAATGCTACGTGAATAATTATTTCAATCGTCGATATTTCAAAGTTATTTATATATCAGCTTATTGGCGTAACAGTTTAAAAACTGGGGGAAAATGCACGTGTGTCTGTATATTGCGAGGAGTGAAGGCAATGTGTGTGGGTTGGTCAGGTGTAAGTAGAATATCATATCTCTGCTCCATAGGAGAGTGACCCCGCCACTCCAAGTTGAAATCACGTAAGAGTTTGATGAAGAACACATATATCTCCTGATGTTTGCGTGTTTCCTTCCGATAATCGCTTTCGTTAATATTGATGTGTACCATAATATGTAACCAGCTGGATCCGCGGTACAGCTGTTACAGTTATAATATGAGTATGTCAGTACCTTCATGTACCAATGTCAAATGAATAGAAAAACACCCCCAGAGATTGTTCGATAACTGAGGGTCACGCTCGACCGACACCCAGGGTTGACAATGATATACACTAGTCTTTATCGCTATGGGGCCGCAACTAACAATGACTCAAATCGTTTGACACGAACCGTTACCTAATGATCATAGAAGCGCATCGTGAATTCGACGATCAGTAAATCACATCACTCAACTGTGTAATTATACCACAGATTCATCAGGTGAGATATATAACACCTCATTATCGTCCTATTGAGTCTTTAATAGCAAGTAATTAGCCTCTTCCTCTCTGGTGTTTAACCCCCCCCCCCCCTCTGGCGCTCTCTCCGTTCGCATTCCTCGCGCACCCTTTTCCTGTCTCAGCTTACCTCCCCCAGGGTTTACGACTTCCATGGTCGTTTATACGCGCACGTGGTCACTCTCTGAACCTTGACTTCATTTAGCCCAATAAAGCGTGTGTATGCACCGGCCTTCCGGTAAGTTAATAGCCACTTACTTTTCTTTTGGTCTAACAAGTTGATGGCTCTGTTTGTTTTCAGGTGATCCGGTATAACAGGTGGTGGGTAGCCGATCACGTGATCTTCGATTGGGTTCACAAAGACCGTCAAATTTGTTACTGCCTCCACACTCGAGTCAGGTCGTTGATTCTGGGCGTAGATCAAGTCTGTTTGTGTTATTTCACGCATAGCCCTGTCAAAATCGTCGTTATTCCGTAGAGGTGACGAGTGAAAATAGCGGAATTCGTCTGTTTCTTTGTGACGTAATAAGAATCCATAACTCCCGTTGATTTTAAAGGCTGAATCGCATTCCTCAAATATATACTGGTTGAGGTTGGGCACATCTTCAGATAAACTATAATTGTAAACAGTTTGCAGGCTTCCAAATCGCGTATGAGTCCGTATAACTCTTTCATTCGCAGGCAAGACAGCTTCTGTTGACATAATCATCGATAATCTGTCAATATAAAGATTTCCGTCATTCCTCAATTCTCAATTGGCATGTTCGATTTCATACGCGTCCATGGCTGTATGTAAAATATCTTCGTCTCCCGTCAACACTAAAACACACACGCGTAACAAAAATGAATAAATAAATAAATGACGTATACCTGGTAATTCTATAATTCAGATATAGAAAATAAAATCATACTTACTGCTTTCCATCTCGATTTGTTCCACGGCTTTTAACAAGTCCGCATCACTCATCTGTCTACTGCGTTTGTTCACATCATTGAAAGCTTCTACCTATGATCCTGTAACGCCAACTAAATATTCGAATCGCTTATAATGAACTGTTTTATGTATCCCAAAATGTTCCTCTATATCTGGATTTTCCACTGTTTCGTTCACTAAACCAGAATAGCTGGATTCGTAAAATCTTGACTTTGTCGGGTCCGATGTTAAATAATGATTGGCGTAAATGTGCTCCATTGTTGC
>CM067347.1:19929115-19994115 GCA_034190875.2 Urechis unicinctus
AAGTTACCAATCACCAGGATCAGAATATTATAGCAGACCACATAATCATGCAAATTAATGCTGATAATCATCTCTAATTTGTTCATTTAATACGATCTAATTAACTTGAGGGGAAAAAATATATATTTATATTTTCAGTAATGGTATAAAGTCAAAACCCACTTACCGATCAGTGATACACAAATAGTTAAACGACTAATCACGTTTTCCATTGCAGCACTCCACTGAATGCTATCTGCCCGGACAACGTCGATCAAATGTGTATCGGTAAAATGACGGTGGGGTTACTTATCATATGTGATCCGAGAAAGAAAATCTTTCCTTGTGATACCTAATGAAACTGAGAGCAATGAAGGTAACTTAAATCATCGGTTACAGTTTTCGCATTTCACAATGTAAAGCCACATATACAGTGTCCCTTCTCGCCATTGGATTTGAGGAAAAAATTATGCACAAAATACTAACCAGTAGCTTCACCATCCTGGCAATACGCCGATCGGTTAGAATGAAGTATGAACGGGCGGTGCATTCTATTTGAAACATTGAGCGACAATTGATCAAACCAACGCAGTATGATTCGGATGATTTGTGGATATATTTTCATCATATCAGCATTAACAGGTAAGCTTTGTGAAACTCATTTACATTTCATGCATTCGAAACGATAATATTGTTTGCTAAGTCAATACTAATTTAGTGTAAAGTGTGATTATGCTATCAATCTGTTGCAGCTGTGAAATCAGTCATCATCGATGACAATGGAATAGATGTATTCCAAGAGCCATATATTGCAGAATCCGGACAAAGTATCACATTGGTCTGTACCGTATTAGCACCGCCATCTGGTAACCAATACTGGATAAAAGGCATGGTCACCTACAGCACCGGCTGCATCCTCAGGCCCGAGGGCGTCAACTACAACGTCTCGTGCAATGAAAACCTCGATGGAACATATCGACAGTACAATTTAACAATACCATTGCTAGAGAGAGAACGTGACAACGGAACGTGGAAATGTGAGAGACGAGTCGCCTACAAGGAGCTGGAAGTTTTAGTTATTGGTTCGTTCGATAACATGTATTTATGATATTGTATTGTGTAAATATATATACATATATGTATATGTATACACACACACACACACATATATATATATATATATATATATATATATATATATATATATATACACATATACATATATATATATATATATATATATATGTATATATATATATTTATATATATTTATATATATATATTACTAGACACACTACTGTTTTAATCATGCGTACGCTGCCATATTTGATCAAGCGGTAAGAACGTATGGTTGAATGTATTTATGTAAGTATATGTGTATGAATGTATGCATGTATGTATGTATGTGTGTGTGTGTATGCGTGTATGTGTGCATGCATGTTTGTATGTATGTATATTTGTATGTATGTATGTATGTATGTATGTATGTATGTATGTATGTATGTATGTATGTATGTATGTATGTATGTATGTATGTATGTATGTATTGTATGTATGTATGTTTCATAATTAAGTTAAAACATTTCACAAACTCCCAACATTTCTTCCCCTTGATGAATCATTCAATGGCTATATTGCGAGACATAATAAGATTTTAAGTTTGTGTGTGAATGAAGATCGAGCGAGCCATCCCACTTGGCAGCCGGAAACACCAGTCTATGTTGCCGATACGCTAAACAACCTGACATGCAATACAAACAAGCACGCGATCCCAGATCCTGTCTTCTCCTGGTGGACTGCCTCATCCTGTGGTGATGCAGGAACCGATCATACCGGGGAAGACTGGCGGGATGATGACGGTAACTTCATGAACACATGGTCGTATCAACCGAATAGATCCGATAACGGGGTTTGCATCTGGTGTGAGGTACGACAGCATGTACTCCGACAGACATCCAATAAAGAACCAATTGAAATCATGTGTGAGTTTGTTGATCAAAGTGTCGGTCTGTTGATGCACAATATAATCATCTAGCAATAATTGCACAGAAGAGATCAAACATATGTTTCTGTTCATAGACCCGCCATTAGCAGCAAACTCATCAGCATCTCACACGGTGGTTATAGAGAACCATCAATCCGTGGACGTTTCTCTTTTATGTGAGATCACACAAGGAGGAGAAGGAAACCCGCCCGAATATAACTTTACATGGAGTAGGACCAATGGCGTCATCAAAGGGAGAAATCCTAATGAGGGGATTCTGACTTTCTCTGTAAACAGAAGTGAGGTTTGCTTTGACGATGTGTACGAATGCACTCCGTCTAACACTTACGGATCTGGTAGTCCTGCAACCATTAATTTGACAGTGTTTGGTAAGCTATATCAATGTATATGCCGTAACTGCCGCATACATAAATCTAAATCTACCATTGATCTTACAGCATTGGGTAAGCTGTAATGTCTGTGTCGTATAAGTAACATATGCATATATGAATATATCCCATAAACACATACATACATACATACATACATACATACATACATACATACATACATACATACATACATACATACATACATACATACATACATACATACATACATACATACAGACACATACATACATACACACATACATACATACATACACACACATACATACATACATACATACATACATACATACATACATACATACATACATACATACATACATACATACATACATACATACATACATACATACATATATGCATACATACATACATATATTCATACATATATACATACATACATACATACACACACACATGCATACACAAATATCAATGTCATATCATGCAGTATGTAACATTATTGAGTAAAGCGTAACCTTTTGTCCCTTGTTGCTTCAGTTGAGCCGTACAAGGTCCATCCTACGTTTAATTACCTGAACGTGACCTACGATGAAGATCTATCAGTTAAATGTGAATACCATGGGAGACCTGCTGTCAGTGTCTCATGGGTGGGATTTAACGAGGACATATATGCTGTGAATTCGTCCTCCAACACCGATGATGATTGTGGTTTGCTCGAATATGTCACGGATGAATTGAGGTGGGCTGATGGTCCAGTCGACGCCCGGAAAACAGGAACTGGCCCCGTCAATTGCATTGCCGATAGTCCCTCATTTAAAATCAAAGACGCTTCAGTCTTTATCAACGTCCAATGTGAGTGTCTCATAGTAAGGATTTAACACTTATTGGCTGAACATTCATTATCATATCAGTGGCATTTTGATTGTCAGAGTAGCGATGTCTCATGCTTTTCATATTCACTGTTCCTGAGACTCAAATATCTCAAATATTCATGTACTATTGTCAGACAAAAACGTCTCTTTTTAGTCGTCTCTGATCATAATTCCAAGTTTTTTCTACTCAGATCCTCCATTACGATCCATGCCTCGGTCAGGTCACGTGAAGGCCATAGCGAGCAGTGAGATAGTACAGTATACTATTGGCTGTTTTGTGGACGATACTGACAAAGGCAATCCTGATGTCTATACCTACACGTGGCACAGACAACATGGGGACGTTTCTGATTATGACCCTGAGTCTGGAAACTTGACCCTCACGCTGGACAGGGACAGCATTGACCTGGATGATGTCTACACGTGTCAGCCGCGCAATGAAATCGGAAACGGATCTGCGGCATTGATCACATTCACGGTTCAGGGTGATTAGAGTTTTCTTTATTTGAACCAACTATGTTAAAGCATTAAGGAATAATCAATCAGACAAATGTCTTTGATAAAGGGGGCTAACATTCTGTACTGTGACACCCTCATGGCCCACAGCATAACATTACTTTGTGGTCCAATACCAGAGAATCCTCTGTCGACGGCGTTCATCCAGTTACAACACCAGAGTAGTTTGATCTCACACTACGATGCCTTTTATGGATAAACAGTTTGTTCGACTGCCAATATCTGATATTATCGACTGTCAGTTTATTTGTATCCATGGTTCTAAGGATTTTGAATCTCAACCCTTCATGCACAACTGTCACGGTATCCATGCGATCAACAAACCTATGATAAACTGTCACGCCATGTTTATCGTTCATTTAATATCAACTGCAATGATATTGAGTGAGGTCAGATAATTGTTATGCTACTGAAGAAATTCAGTGTGATGTTGTCTCATCTCTGTCTTTACCACACCACGTCATGTTCATTTAATATGAACGCTAATGATATCTAGTGTAATTAGATAATGTTATCTTTCCTCTGATATTGCCAATACAGTGGCGCCTGAGTATGAGGGTCAGAATGATGGTCAGCTGCTCGTCCTCAACACGGACGGTCTCGACGTACCCTGTCAATACATCGCTCGCCCACAGCCTAGTGTAACGTGGTCAGACTTCAATAAAGATGTGTACAACGTATCCATTCAGGTCAATGAGAATGTGACCGATCCTCTGGTGAATACATCCAATAATCGTCCATTGTTGACGCGTTCACATATGAACCTAACATGGGGAACACCAGATGTGGAAGTTCGCAAACATGGAAGTGGCAGAGTGACCTGCTCAGCCGACAATGGAGTAGGATTCCCAGAAAACCACACTCTTGATATTCATGTTCTCTGTAAGTAGGCAAGTGGTTATCAATTAGTGGTTGCTGTCCAGAACATGTTTTGAAGATTTCTCATATCGAATTCTCTGGAACCCTTTCAGACGTCCCTGAATCTCCATCCCTGAGGTTAAACGAGTCTGTTGTGTACGCGGGAACTGTGGCCGAGCTGACGTGTGTGTTTACACCTGGACCTGACGGCAGTGACGGTAACCCTCCCGTGACGGAGTACACCTGGTTGTTTGAGAGCAGGACGTTACCTGTAGATACGGAAGGCAACCAGGTTATTATGAGTGTAAGCAGCGTTCAGCAAGAAGGTAATTACACTTGCTATGGGACCAATTATCCACAGGGGGTGTTCAGACCAACGGCAGTGAATCGGATCCATCAAGACTCACAGTCAACGGTATGCAATGTGTTTTCCATTGAGAATTGATTAGTAAACTATTTTCTAAGTGCGTGATTCCTTTGCCAATGGCAGTCACCACCTGAAGTAAGTTTAAGAGGTTGCCTTTCAGTGTCCCCTTATATAGTTGAGCCACAGGAAAACGACACGCTCGTGATTCTCTATGATGACCCGGACACCACCATACACTGCCTGGGTGCTGGGAAGCCAGAAATAAACTTCACGTGGTATATGAACGAAGTGAAAGTAAGCGACGTAGACTTTTTAATACAAAAGGAACACGTCGAAGGAATTTATTCCTATGACCTCCGTGATGGTTGGAGTTCCCAGCTTCGTCGGAATGTGGCGGATGTTCACTTCACATGTGACAACTTAACAAAGTATGACGGTCTGTACCAGTGTGAGGCCTACCACCCGGGCAGGGTATCCACCAGGTCTCCTGCCGTGCAATTAATCACGCAATGTAAGTCTACCGTAAGTAAGCTTATCTCGACGTGTCCTGTATACTACACTTATACAGATATGGCTACTTGTGATTGCTGCCCTTGCGATTGACATGAATTTGAAAATAAGTGTGATATTGATATATTGGTATTTTGATGGTCATATTTTAGTTATTATTGCACACACGTTGAATACCGCTTGTGTTCTAACTTGGACTCCCAGACCCTGCTCACTGGGCGGGCCCTGTACTCCACCCTACACGCTACTCCTCTCCCGGGGATAACTTCACTCTCCTCTGTGACGTGTGTATGGAACCCCGGGGGAACATCACGTGGTATCTGAACGGGGAGCCAGTGAGAGACAACGTCAGCATCACTGATGACGGACGCAACCTCACACTGACAGATGTTCAGTTGGAGGACTTCGGAAACTACACGTGTCAAGTGACCAACACTATACTGGAGGAGAGACACATTTGGCGGTTTGATTTAGCTTTAATGCAATTTGGCGCTCCTCACACGCCGCTTGCGTTCCAAGTGGATGATTCCACGTCCAGAAGCCTCAATATGTCCTGGCTGCCCGGCTCCACAGGCGGCTATGACAGTCAGACGTTCACGCTGTGCTATGTAGCTCATGAAGTACACACGCCGTGTCAGGTGGGGATAAAGGTCCCAGGTGATGGTAACCTTATCAGGAAGAGTCTACGTGACCTTGAGGTAAACACAACATATCAACTACAGCTTTATGCAGAGAATGCTCACCATGGCAACAACAGGAGCTCATTGACTGCGATGAATCATTCCACCAAAGGTTGCGTTATTACTGAGATGGTTTTATATATGTTCCTTAAACTGGCAAATGTCAAAATAATTACCGTCCATTAATCATGATTTAACAGACATGGCTATCTTTATTTTACCTGCGTTAAATAATGGTTGGACGATAGCTGCTGAATGTCTTATCCGCCAGAGATCGTCTTCGTGATGCCAGCCGTTTTCCTTCTGTTCCCCAGTCGCCCCTGTTATCAAGGTCGTTAAACTCACCCTCACGACAACTCATGTAACAGTGACCTGGGTTGTTGAGGCTGGAGAGCCCAGTCATCTCACTCTGGTTCACTGCCCAGCGGAGGATTGTGACGTCACAACACAGAGGTCACGTAGGGATGTTAAATCTACCTGGCGAGAATTAGCTACAAACATCCCGCCTGATGCAGGAAACTACACTTATGAGGCTCAAGAGGGCGAGCAATTCGACGTATATTCCCATAATAGATTCAACCTGTGGGCGTATGAGCCAGGACTAAACGATCGAAGTAATACAGATGATGATAACGCTATTCGGGACGTCCCCCCTCTATCATCTGATGGTGTGGACATAGGACTGGTGGTGGGTATTGTACTGGCTGTGACGGCTGCTGCAGCATTGGCGACGGGTGGATGGATTTTTACTACCGCAAAAAGGCAACTAAAGGTAGCAGGTATTTTTCTATTTCTTCATCGATATTTTTGCACACCAATTGTTTTTGACGAATATTCCTATCGATGCATTATTGATTACAGGGCAACATATCTTGCACGACCTGCTGTTGTTAATCTACCATCAATTTAATTGTATTTGTTGTTAGTGAATAAGATCAAACGCTTCACATTTTGTTCTGTACAGATGGCGACGATCACAGTTCAAAGAGGTAACATATACTTATTCCCTTACACCACTTATCTGTGATAGATATCATCCATATTAAGATCACGAATTGCTATTGTCTTACAGACCTATTATAGTGACAACAATAAAGGCTTCAGAGATGATCAAGGTAACCACTTACATTTTGACATCAATTATAGACAATACCAATTAGTTCTCGACTGTCATGACTACCGTTGATATGTATATATAGATGGATTTTTCATCTCAAGGAACACCAAATTACTTGTGTTTTGTATGGATCTAGTGCAATATGAGGACATTGACGAGGGGCCACGTGACCATTCACTGGCATCGGCGAGCTCAGCACCCAAAGGCTCGTTGATTGCATGATTCAAAGCACATTTTAGTAAAAGCAATAATTAAAGCTGGGCATTAAGCATCTCAAAGCCGTATTGATTAAACCTGTTACAGAGTATGGTACATACGAGGACGTTACCAAGATGTCAATTATGGCTACCAGCCGACAACACCGGGCAGAACCAGGTAAAATGTTTGAATGAGTACATCCAGTGAAATGATACATTAACAACCACGCTCTCAATATATTGTCGATGCCATGACTTCTCTATAATACAAGGCCAGATCCACCCATTAAGTTTACCCTGTACAGATGACGCAGTCTGCGTTGACGTCCCTATGAAGCTGCCCTTTGAGGAGGTCGATGACGACGCGTCATATATGGGCCTCCATCACCATGAAAACAAGGACAATAGGACGTATGAAGAACTACAGGTCACCGCGACAATGGCATAGTTGTCACGTTCTAAGTTTATAGTGGAATTTGTCAACAACATCCAAAACGATGAAATAATAAATAACTAGCATTTGCTGTAAAAATATGAGACAGTTCTTATTGGAATGTTGCACCTCACAGTATATAGTAGATGGACAGGTGTTTTGGTGGAAAAATGGGAATGTTGAAAACTTGAAAGAGAGTTATGACGGAAAGTAAGTAGGTATCAAATAGGTAGGTAGGTAAGTAGATTAATATAACTGGTAAATTGGAAAGCAGGTTGGCAGAAGATTAATGTGTACCTTTCATACTCACATTACCACATCATTCCGCCGCTTGTTTGAAGTGGAATATGACTCATTGGGGACAGGGTGTGTACAAATTGTTTCACAGATTTCGTAAACCTAACACGAACACTTTTACCTAGAAAAGTTGCTGAAAAAACATTAAACGTTACAATGGGATACGCTTCAGTTTGTCGTTTGTGTTGGTTTAGGTTAAGAAGGACTAGGATGTAAGAAATCACCGACAACGCAGTTCACATTACAGCGATCTGTGTATTCTTTGAATGTCGCCTGCACTGATTCACATTGTCGTGTATTGATTATTTCACCCACTTGTAGCATAACATATCGATGTTAGGTATACTATAAGAGAACATTACACATTGAACCATGGCTGGGCCATTGCAAGCCCTTTGTGACTGTTATATGTCTCCTTCAGGTGTTTGAAGTAAGCATAAAGATAAACGCAATATAAGACAAGTGGCTGGCACCACAATACAAAACTCGGTTAGCTCCGAAGGGTAAATCAAGTACTTCCTTGTGTGTTCGAGCACCAAAACTTTACCAGCTGCTAAAAGTAATGCGATTTGCTTGCGGTTCAATTATAGCATCTTGCCCACATGTGCTCGGTTCCGGATGCCAGGCGTCTCTAAAACCGAGTTGCTGCATCGATACATATCTACAAGTTGTTAAATGGATCGCTGCCGCTGCTTCTTCTTTACCACATTCACAATCGAAACCTTCCTCTTTAATCGGTTATACATTAGTATGGATGTTTCTGATGCTTAATAAAGCATTTTTTATTTAATCAAGCATTCGACGGATTCTACTTTCAAACTGCTCGTATTTTGCGTTATCTTGCAAACATTTTCTTCACAGCTCGGATATATGCTAATAACTTGCAATCACCAGCGCCCAGGTTATCGTCTGCAGCGATGTTCTTTGACGGGGTCACTCATTCCAATTGAAATGCGGGGCATATGGCATTATTTCCGATATAGAAGTTTATCACTTCACATGTCAACGTGGCACGTAGCCAAAAAAACGCCAAACAGGTTACAAAAGACGAACTGCCTATTTCAGCTTTGAAAGCTGCCCCCTGTATCGACTCTGTCGCGTATTGTATTTGTTCTCCCTTTGCAGCTTTACGTATCGATGTAAGCCCTTTACCCCTTGGTCTGGATTTGGCAAGACTTTTGTGACTGGTACGCGTCGCCTTCAAGTGGTTGAATATAAGACAAATAGCTGACAACACAGGGTAGCACTTGTCCGATTCCTATATATATAATATTCACCAGTGGTTAACGAAACTACTTCCTTGTGTGTTTGAGCACCTAAAAAATCAATATATCAGCTTAGCAGATCGAAGTCCCGCAACCTACCTGGCTACATTCATTCGTATCGGGTCTGATCTGTTCACCACAGACATATTTCTCTCGTGGGTTATTTGTTCTTTGTTTAAGCGTATTGAATAGCTGTCATAACGTTTAAAGTCAAAGCGTAGGTTCAATGCGTTATGCCACTAGATTTGCCCCGTAATGACGATGGCAAATCATATTATTTGATGGATCATGTTTAGTTGTGAGATGAGCTAACTATAACACAAAAGACTTAATCTCCACTCCTTCCTGATGCCGATCCACAACGTTCCACAATACTAGTGTCCTTAATTCTACCCATAGTATAACAGTATATCTGGAAAAAAAACAGCAAACAAAGCCTAGTATGTAACTAGAAACACTGAATAAGTTGCACATGCGACCCTGATCAATGGTAAAACCTTTATGGCTACTTAAAACGGCATATATATATATATATATATATATATATATATATATATATATATATATATATATATATATATATATATATATATATATATATATATATATATATATATATATATATATATATATATATATATATATATCTATATCTATATATATATATATATGTGTGTGTGTATATATATATATATATATATATATGTACATATATATGTACATATATGTAAATATATATATACATATATATATATATATTTATGCATATATATATATATATATAATATCTATATATATATATATATATATATATATATATATATATATATATATATATATATATCTATATACATAAACCTTTATGTGCTATAGAGTTTAATAGCTATGCTGTTATCCTATGCCATCCATTATTTCTTATTTATAGTTGGCTGCCATAGCAAAAAACTGTGTGTGACAGGTGCTGTCGTCCTAATACATTGAATTCGGTTCAGAGGTTTAGCCAGAAATTTGTAAGTGGGTGTCGTATTTTACAACAAACCGACTGAAACCCCGCCCGGCCGCACAATGCTTACGTTCCTAATTACTTATTACTAAATAAATAGATATTGCCTTCAATATTTTGTTTTAATAATAAACCTGATCCACTATGCATTATGCGATTTTATTTGAGGCAAATCAAAATAATATGGCGGCTAATTCAAGATCACACATTAATGTCAAAATATGCAGGAGGATTTAACGTACAACATAAATGTAAATAAATTATAAAATGTATCCAATAACTGCAGTATCTTTACATTTATATCTCATGAGTCATTTTAGGCAATTACAATATACCAAACACAAAAATAACATAAGCAAATTTAATAAATGATTGCAGGCTGAGATCAAACAAGACCAAGTCAAGACCATGGAGTAACTTTTAAAAGACTAGGTTTAATCAAGACAATACAAAAATCAGTAATGTTTACATGAGATCATAGCATACCTAAGACTTAAAAATTTGTAAGAAACATCACAGCCAATAATAATTAATCAGTCCTAAATGCGCCTGTTGGCTGCTCTGAGAAAGGTATCAACTGCTTCCTGGAAAGGAAAGTCATGCATTTTGATGCCTGCATAGTCTGATGAGGATTTACAATCGTCGGTGGTCTAGAGAAAAAGCTCGTATTTTTCTTTGCTATGATCTCGTAACTGTTTATATCGGTACTCAGTCAACCGCGCGAAAACAATGGGTCACATGACGCCCGCGACCAATGAGATTTCGTTTCGTAATGAAGTAAATATTCCCTTATGACCGAGTCATGATGTTTTTCGATACAACCCTTGAAAAGAAAATGAAAACCAAAACAACGGGCCGTCGTTTAGGACGTCGTTACAAAAAGGCCGTCGCCTTTTGCAATTGGCCGTCGAAATGACGGCTCGACGGCTGCCTGGCTAAACCTATGATTCGGTTGCGCAATCTTAAACACACTTTTGGTGCATTGCTTTACTCCTTCAGACACACCTAGAATCATCATCTCCGTATTAGGCAAATTTGTTGATCTGCTGATATCATCGTCGGGAAGTCTATGAGTTTTGCTTACAACATCGCATAAGTGTACTAATGCAAGCATGGGAGAATTTGACGACGGAGAAGAGTAAGTGGTTAGAAAAATCGAAACGCTGCGATGATTCATTTCTGAGGAAAGTGAAAACCCTCACCGAGTCCAACCTCTTCAATGGCGGGATTATCTTCGTCATCGTCGTCAATGCTCTTATCATTGCCTTTAAGACAGAGGGGTCAATTAAAAAGAAATGAAGCACTGCGTTCTTCCAATCATGCGACTATACTTTCACAGCTCAAATTCTACGCAGAACCCAAAAATTACTGGAAAAGTACTTACAATTTATTCAATTTTCTGGTGCTATTAATATCCTTCGCTCAGATAATAATGGAGTCGACTCAACAGGAAGGAAACTCGGATCTTGGCGCCTTGAGTGTTCTGCGCGCACTTCGAACATTACGCATGCTGCGTACTTCAGTAGTATATAGACGTGCCCCTACTTACCTCGTTTTTGACGTCGAACGATGGACGAAGTCGATTGCGCAATATATTTTTCGCTGACGATCGCTTGCGGATTCGGTGCGCTATTTTGATGACCTCATTCTATTTTTGGAAAGTGATTTCACCATCTGTTCCGTTATTTTCCGTCCTTGAAATCTTTGCGACCTTAGAATTGGTGACCTCATGGAGGGGCGCTATTTTGGATGAGGTCATTTTTGGGAGTTTTATTGAGAAGGAGTTTGTAAATGGGTATTAAAAGTCAATTAGCGGTAATGGTGTTGAAAGAGAAGTGAAGGATAGCGTTAATGTTAGTGGAGTATTCACCATCTGTTCAGATATGAAGACGGTGTTTACGAGGTGATTTGTTGCTATTAACTTCCTTTATCCCATGACATGTGGTGATATATTGAATTGGTGACCTTAGCAGGCTAACGCGATGTACGGTATTCGAGTGAGTTCATTTGGGGCTATATCCTTAGGAAGGTTGTTGACTTTCGACCTGATGTGATGAATGGGCGGTATTTGGGTGAGGTCATTTTCGATAGTTTTATTGAGGAGATTGTAAATGGCTATTAAAAGTCAATTTTCGTTAGATATGTTGGTCGATTGAAGTTTTCACGTGAATGAATCTTACTAGCATATGAGTCTTACATAGGAGGGAAAAATGACAGATGTCTTTAAGTGTGCTGTAACTCTCATTGAGAATATAACGACAGATGGATTAAAAGTTGACCATTGGATATTTCTCAAAATGGGGGTGGAGTTATGGGTTACAAATAGCGGATGGTAACTTTACTTCCCAATAGTTTTCATCTATATTTTGTCATAATGGAACATATTCATAAAAACCATTGTATTTCAACGGATCCGAATAATCCCGATTTGGAGGAACGTTTTGGCTTTCATAAAATTATTTCGTATAAGCGTTTTGCCGATATAGTTGGCGTTACAGGATCATATCCTGGATTTGACTCGGCCCCTACCAAGTGGGTTAAAGTTATTACGAAGGGCGGGTCCCTCGTAACGGCCTATCCCGTACTGTGAGTATTTGCTTAAAGCACGCTATATCATAGTATAGATTCGTTGACTTTTTTTGTATCTGTTGTAAGTCTATATTTCTTTGTTTGCAGGGAACCCAAACATCTGTTACAAGAGAACCGTGAGTACCGCAAATGTTTTATTTTGGTTTATTCTTAGAGATTAAAATATATTTTGTTTTTGTTTGTAGGATGAAGATAGAAGAAATTAGTTAGAATTAAATATTTTTAAAATTTAAATAAATATATAGATATATATATATATATATATATATATATATATATATATATATATATATATATATATATATATATATATATATATATATAATGTTATGTTATACTGGTGTTTGTGTTATTAATCGGACTTGATGAATCTGTGGTATAATTACACAAGCTGGTAATGTGATTTACCGATCGTTGAATTCACGATGCGCATCTATCTTAATTAAATAACGACTCATGTCAAACGATTTGATAAATTAGTCATTGTGAGTTGCCCCTACTTACCTCGTTTTTGACGTCGAACCCTGCTGTCAGTCGATTTCGCATTCACCTCAGATATTGTGGTGACATCATTCTATTTTTGGAAAGTGATTTCATCATCTGCTCGAATATTTTTCGTCCTTGAAATCTTTGCGACCTTGGTTTTGCAACCTCATGTCAATACATTGAGCTGTGCGCTATTTGGATGAGGTCATTCTATTTTTGGAAAGTGATTTCACAATTTTCGTCGGATATGTGTCATAGTTTGCTGAGCTAAGCTAAGTGATGGGATAGAGGGTTTATATAAAACGGGAGAGTGTCTCAGTTCTGCGTTCAGTTATAACCATGGCTGAGAAGAGACAGCTAGAAGCTTTCAATGATGTGAGCAAACGCAGTAGACCGATGAGCGACGCGGACTTGTTAAAAGCGGTAGAACAAATCGAGATGGAAAGCAGTGAGTATGATTTTATTTCTATACCTGAATTATAGAATTACCACGTATACGTCATTTATTTATTTATTTTTGTTACGCGTGTGTGTTTTAGTGTTGACGGGAGACGAAGATATTTTACACGCCGCTATGGACACTTATGCAATTGAACAGGCCAATGCAGCCCTGAATTTGTTAAACAACGCTCAACGCAGCCCCCTGACACAAACTGGAAATGGCGCTACAGTCGACAACGCTAAGGGTAGGTCTATTAAAGGATAGGTCTATTACCGGTAGAATTGAGGAATGACGTAATGGAAAGCTTTATGACTTTGGGTGATATTTATATTGACAGATTATCGATGATTATGTCGACAGAAGCTGTGTTGGCTGCGAATAAACGAGCTATACGGACTCATACGCGATTTGGAAGCCTGCAAACTGTTTACAATTATAGTTTATCAGAAGATGTGCCCAACCTCAACCAGTATATATTTGAGGAATGCGATTCAGCCTTTAAAATCAACGGGAGTTATGGATTCTTATTACGTCACAAAGAATCAGATGAATTGCGGTACTTTCATTCGTCCGTCAATAACCATCGTATGCTACCAACCCCTCTAGTCGTACGGAATGCCGATGATTTTGAGAGGGCTATAGATGCATGCAAACACAAACAGACATTTTTAACCTACGCCCAGAACCAACGACCGGATTCGAAATGGAGTGTAGAGGAAGTGACTAATTTGACCATCTTTGTGAACCCAATCGAAGATCACGTGATCGGCTACCCACCACCTGTTATACCGGAACACCTGAAAACAAACAGAGCCATCAACTTGTTAGACCGAAAGAAAACCACGGGTAAACCGCATCAAGACCGATTGTGCATTTTCAGGGGACTGGCCTTACACAGAGGAGCAAAGATCAGGAGTCTAGAGAACGCAGCAAAAACATTGTTAAAGACTGCTTACCCCAAACAAAAGAAAAAAACATTTGCGGGTGTACCTCTTGAAGACAATTCGAAGTGAATATCACCGTGTATACGCTAGACGAGAATCAAGTAAGTGTGTCTTGTAGTGATTAAACAGAAGTAACAACATAAACGATGTAATCATTTGATATCGAAATGGAAATATGAGATGTGATCGATTTGTTATATGTGTTTCAGGTAGCTACTTAGGTCAAGCGAACGCGTACAAAATTCGCCTCGACCTTGAAATTGAACCTGTACGAAAATCACTTTAGTTACATAAAAAACTTTATAGCAAATCATATATTTGTGGTACCTGTCAGAAGCTGTGGAAAAGTGAGAAAAAACTACATCGCCACGAAAACAAATGTACTGTGGAAACCAAATACAAGTACCCAGGCGGTGTTTTTCATCTACCACCCACTATCTTTGAAGCGTTACGGGACGAAGGAATCGAAATAGAAGACGGTATTTACCCTTACAGAGCCACCTATGATTTTGAAAGTTATTTTGGAGAAGACAACCTACCCGTCAATTCACCCAAAGTCACCTGGGACCAAAACACGTACCGTTATCAGTGAGTGTATGCAGCAATGTACCTGATTATACAGAACCAAAATGCTTTGTAACGGAAGGAAACGCACAAACATTGATTGACAGGATGATGATGTATATAGAGGAGATATCAAACGCTGCCTATCTACGCCGTGAAAACTGTAAACAATGAAAGTTTCACATAATTTCTTATCTAATAACACGTGGTTGAGAACAAACTGTAAACAATGAAAGTTTCAAATAATATATCTAATAACATGTGGTTGAGAACATTGCATATAAAATCTTGCAATAGTATTGACAAAGTTATAAAACGATTTTGCATATCATATCATATAAACACACACCTTGTTGCATCATATATGGGATTAGGTTTCCTAACTTCTGCACAAAAACTTCGACGCATTGTTGTTGAACGACATCTTTCACGTTTTTATTCCTTGTATTACTACACCAAACGCTATATCTATCTACAGTTGTTTGTGGGAACTATGTGCGGAGGGACTTCCATGCTAAGCTCGAAGTGTGCGATCAGGCTTTGATTATTTACTTTAGTTTCCACCATGTGGCAGCACTGCTCGCGTGAATGAACGGGTTTGCCGCCATTTACACTCCCACTCAAATTACTTGTGATTTTAATCAGTATGGCTCCCACTCATACACTAATCCATACGTAAAGTTCAGGCCTCCTTCATGTTCTCCAGCAACACTGTCAACTTGTGGATTGGTCTTTCGAGGAATACAGGCTTCTTCACTCGTTTTCCATCCTTGGATAGTGTAGAGTCTGCCATCAGTAACTGAACCTTGCGTATAAGGTCATCTGGACTTGAGAAAGTTTTGGTGACGCGAGCAAGTTTCCATTGGCAGCGAACTAAATCTTCATCCTTGATGAGTACAATGTCACCAACTTCCACATTCCTGCTTGTTTTGTTCCACTTCTGTCTTTCTTGCAGAGTGGCCAAGAACTCCCCTTTCCACCTTGACCAGAATTGATTGGCAAGGAATTGGACTTTTCTCCATCTTTTTGTAGTGTACAGGTCCTCTCTCTGGAATACCCCAGGAGGAGGCACTACAACTCCTGACTTCATCGTTAACAGGTGGTTAGGAGTCAGTGGCATAGGTCCACATGGATCATGTTGGCCTTCTACGGCTAGAGGACGACTGTTGACAATTGCCATGGCCTCGTAAAAGAAAGTGCGAAGCGATGTGCTGTCCAGTCTTGATTGTGCCTTACTTAGAGTTGTCCTCAAAACATTTTTCACAGAACGTATCTGGCGTTCCCAAACGCCTCCCATATGGCTTGCAGCAGGAACATTCAAGACAAAGTCACATCCTTGGGTTTCCAGAAAGGTTTTCACCCTTTCTTCCTTTATTTCTTGAAAGGCTCTGCTTAGCTCATTCTTGCCACCAATGAAGTTAGTTCCTTGGTCTGAACGGAGTTGTCTCACTGATCCACGGAGTGCGATGAAACATCTCAATGCATTGATAAAGGCATCTGTCGTCATATCATCCAGCATCTCTACGTGAATGGCACGGGATGACATACAGGTGAACAGCAGTCCATACCTTTTGAGTTCCTTTCTTTTCTCTTTCACTATGAATGGGCCAAAACAATCAAAACCGCAATAGGTGAAAGGTGGGGATGGTTCCAATCTCTCTTTGGGTAGGTCAGCCATCCTTTGTTCTTGAGCTCTGCCACGGAGCCTCCTACACTGAATGCACTTGTAGATATGCGATGATACCAGTGCACTGATGCCAAGGATCCAGAAACCTTTGGCTCTTATGGAATTAATAGTTATACATCGTCCTTGATGTAAAACCTGTTCATGGCAGTGTTTGATTAACAAACCAGTAACATGTCCATATTTTGGGAGAATTATTGGATGCTTCTCATCATAGTCAAGTGAGAAGGATCTCGCTAATCTTCCTCCCACTCGTAAGACTCCTTCTTTGTCTACAAATGGATCCACCTTGTAGAGTCTGCTCCTTGTTGTAAGACTTGATCCATTCTGGAGTAGCCTTATCTCTTCGCAGAAGGCTTCTTGCTGAGCTGTCTTTATAATCGTAAGCTCTGCCATTTGTCTTTCTTCAACAGAAGTTGACTTCTGCAGTCCCCACTTCCTTAGTTTAGCTAAAAGCCGTCGAAGCAGGACAAAGCTCTTCACTGCTCTGTTCCAATCAGAGAATTTCTCTATGCGCTGGAGTATTGGTCTTATTTCCTTTGTACCAGCAGCATGAACACACATGCCTTTTTTCACTTCTGGGTCGTCTTGATCCAACTCAGTTACACTTTCCTCCTTCACAATATCCTTGTCCCATAGGAAAGAAGGGCCAGTGAACCAATTAGAGGACATCATTGCTGATGGGTCTAATCCACGAGATGCATGATCCGCGGGGTTCCTTTCAGTGGCAACGTAGCTCCATTGATTTGGATTCGAGGCTTCTCTTATTTTCTGGACACGGTTGGCAACAAACACTTGGAAACGTCGAGCATCGTTTCTGATGTAACCCAAAACTACCTTGGAGTCGGTCCATAAGTAATTCTTTACCTCTTCATACTCCAGCTCCTGCTTGAGTAGTTTGCTGGTTGTTGTGGAAACAACTGCTGCCTGAAGCTCCAGTCTTGGGATGGTTGTTACCTTCAGAGGTGTCACACGTGATTTGGCCATGACCAGTGAACAGTGAATTTGTCCTTCAGTATTTACTACTCTTAGGTAGGAACACTGTCCGTACCCTGTGGTGCTAGCGTCTGAAAAATGATGTAGCTCCAGCCTTTCAACATTCCTGAAATTTTCAGGTTTGAAGCACCGTGGGATCACAATGTTGGCTAATTCAGGCAGTTGTGATCTCCACCTCTCCCACCTTGGACGGAGATCTTCTGACAGGGGCTCGTCCCAGTTGGATCCTTCTCTACACATGGTTTGCAAGATCTGCTTTCCTCTCAAAAACAAATGGAGCTAGGAAACCAAGAGGATCATAAACTGAAGCCACAGTTGACAGGATTCCACGTCGAGTTAGTGGTTGATCCTTCAATGTAAGTCGGAATTGAAAGCTGTCAGACTCTACGCACCATTGGATTCCAAGAGCTCGTTCAACTGGAAGGTCTTCGAATGAAAGGTCGATGTCCTTTAATTCCTTGGCACACTCTGAATTTGGGATTTCCTTCAAGACTTCTCGACTGTTGGATGATGAACTTGTGTAACCTGAGGTTACCTTTGGCACACATGTATGCGGCTTCCTTCACCAGGTTCTTTGCCTTTTCTTCAGTGTCCACGCTCACCAACCCGTCATCAACATAAAAGTTTGTTTTTGATGAATTTGGCAGCTTCAGGGCATTCTTCTTCATTGTCCTCAGCTATCTTCTTTAACCCATAATTGGCACAGCCTGGGGACGATGTTGCCCCAAATAGATGAACTGTCATGCGGTAGTCAACAATAGCAGAGTCTTCTCCAAACCATAAAAATCTCAAGAAATTTTGGTCTTTCTTAGCAACTTTGAATTGATGGAACATTTTTTCAATGTCACACATGATGGCGATAGGTTCTTGTCGGAACTTGACTAGAACACCTACGAGCCCATTTGTAAGGTCGGGACCTTGGAGGAGGTGATCATTCAAGGCTTTTCCTTGATACCTTGAACTGCAGTCGAAGACTACTCGAATCTTCTCTGGTTTCTTGGGATGATACACACCATGATGTGGGATGTACCATGCTGGTTCCTTAACTTGTTCAATGTGAGGAACTTTCACTGCATCGCCCCGAGTGATCACTTCGTTCATGAAGGCCTGATAGTCCTTATGGTACTTGTGGTCTTTGCTGAAGCGTCGCAGCAGATGTTCAAATCTACGAAGCACCACTTCCCTGTTGTTTGGCAGATTTGGAGCTTCCTTGAAGGGCAGAGGCATCACATAGTAGGCATCTTTGTCTTGTTCTATACCCTCTTTCATCTTCTGCAAGAACAGATGGTCGTCTGGAGAGAGGCCGTTGAGTCCCCTGGTGGTATTATCCTTGAAATCAGATTCTAGGATACTTGTAATGGTGGATGGTGCAAGTGTCTCCTTCACTGTTGTCTTCAGAGTGAAGCAGACCTCGTGGTGATGTGCCATGTTACCCGAGTCTACAGCTTTTCTTGGCAGAAAGTCTTCTGTGATCTGCTTCACAATGATTCGATGTGAAGATCCAACAGCATCACCACTTTCTTCCTGGGGGTCTACACCACCAACTATGCTCCAGCCTATGTCTGTCTCGATTGCAAACGGTTGATTGCCTTCTCCAGTGATAAAACATTTGGGAGAGAGAGCAGATGGGCAGTTGTAACCTATCAGGAGTCCCAACTTCACAGTCTAGTAGTGGGGGTATCCTATTTGCAATCCTTGTCAGGTGAGGCCATTTTCGTGCTGTTTCTGAAGTGGGGATGTGAGATCTATCAGTAGGGATGAAGTCTCGAGAATAGACTGTTGGTAGAGGGATTGTGTCTTGTCCATTGTAGCCTCTAACTTGAAGTCCCTGGAGGCGCTTACAGGTTATAATGGTATCTTGGGCTGCCATTGTCGATAGCTTCAGCCTAGCAGGCTCAGAGTGGGCTTTTAATTCATTTGCAGTCTCTTCTAATATGAAGGTTGTGTCAGACTGCGTGTCCAATAGAGCATAGACCAACTGTTCGTCCCGAGGATTGGATCTTGATGATATCCACACAGGCACTATCATAGATGACATAACCTTTCCTTGAGACACACTGCCACAGACAGCATTCTTGTCCTTCTCTGTTGCTGGGTTGGAGACAATGGGTCCTTTCTTGGTGCTATTTGAAGGCCTTTGCTCCAAGTGAAGGCATGTAGGATGTCCTCTTTGACATTTGCTGCAAGTTTTCCTTTGAGTGCAGCTCTTTGATGTATGGCCAGGTTGAAGACATCCAAAGCACAAGCCATTCTTCATCACAAACTCAGACTTCTCTGTACTTGGAAGTGCGTCAAATGTTCTGCAGTTTAAGAGGACATGATTATTCTTTTTGCAGAAAGGGCAGGTTTCCCTTAGTCTCTCCTGTCCCTCAGACGCAAGTGTCCTGGCTGTAGGTGAATGCAGATGGTGTAAGCACTAAACCTTTAGATGTGTGATACATTAATATGCTATTTAAGAAATTGATATGTGTTATTATGTAATAAATTGAAGTGAAGGTGTTATGTAATCGATGGATGTGCGCTCTGTAAGAAATTGATGTTTAAAGGCTGTGAGAGAAACTAAGAATAAAAACATCGTACATTTTCAACACGCGTTGTTTATTTGCCTTGAATTAAACATGTCACCAGCTTATCATTGGTTGAATAATCGTCGGTAAATACAGCCAGCAATTGATTCAAACTTATTCCACGACATCGTCTGTTTAAATAATACAAACAATAAAGTCCACAAGTATTGGAATTAAAGTCCAGTTCACACAATGCTTGGTCAAGAACTTCACAAATACGTTATGAAGAATCAAAATATTCGCCTCGTTCATTATGATCAATGAAAATAGCAATCCAGTGTTTGCCTTTTTTCGAAGCTGGATCCGTATTACAAACGAAACCGCTGGGGTAGTTGACATGGCGGGGTAATTTATTCCGCGCAAACACTCCGCGCACAGTAGCTCGAGTGAAAGCGTCTTTTTGTAAGAGCTTGTGTAATTGCCTGGTATCCATTGTTAGGCAGCGTAATCAAACAGAACGTTACGGTTTCGGTCAATTTGAATCATATTTTCAAATTCGGCATACACAATGACATTAATGGTACGTTCTAGGGCCGTACCAAAACGCATTTCCAAGTGCACGTTTCCTTGTTTCAACAAATTAAAATGAGTGCCTCTATCACCCAGGTCGGGGGTCAGATCAAAAGCGAATAGTGTATAGCCATTGGGATAATCACTCCAACTTATGGCATTGCCTTCGTCTTGATAGAGTTGTCCAGTGCTAATGAATAAATTAGCATAACTGCGGGTGTATATACGGTGATTAAAATCGGGCTGTAATGGTTTTGCGGGCACTTGTTGCCCGTCAACGTACAGAGCTAAAAATGTGAGGTCGTTATGCTTAAAGTTGAAGGGGTTCTGAGTGTAATCACCGTTGAACGCCCTATTATCAACACTTCCAACTACAATTCGTTTGGGTAACTGACTCAAAAATAAATTTTCTTGATTGATCTCATAGCTCCTTGAGATGCAGAAAACACTTTGGTTTCTATGCGTCTTATGGGGTATTTAGCTGGGCTTCGTTCTAAAGCCTTAATGTGAGCTAGTTGCACGGTGGGGTTCAACTTTATTTTGCGTACGAATAAGGTCACGGATTGCAGAACTATTTTAGGGGCAAATTCATCTGCAGGATTGGCCATAAGGGCAAAGCTGTCACCGCTGCGTACTAATCGCAACTTCAAATCTACGCCGTTTAATAAATAGCGTTCTTGACTAAATAAATCTAAATGTAATTTGCCCATCATATCCACAATGCGACTCTCTTGAGCTCGTTCCTTTCTAGCTATCATCCCCTTGTTGTGAGTACCACCCACGGCGTCCATGTGTTTTGGGGTGTCTTTGTACCATAAACTAGCTGTTAACTGAGAGTTTTTGGCTTCCGAACTATAGCTCAATAGCTTTTCCATATAAGCGCGATACGGGTATGTGTTTGTCGAGGAGGACACAAGTTTTTCGTTGAGAGAGACATCGACTTGGGAAAAGAGTGAGTGTAACCAGAGGTTGACGGGTGCTACAGCACAGTCAGCCTCCAAAACCTCCCCATCCTTTTTCACCACTTTGGCATTCACTTGTAAATACGTGTCGTTCAGATCGATATAATCATCACCCGACCCACTGATGTAGAATTTGACTGGTCCCGAACCTAAAGCAGCTACCGGATGGAATTCGATCCACAATCCATGATCGACACTGCTTTGAGTTGGGGGAATCGAAAATAGGTCTAATTCACTTTTGACACAGGGACAAGATTGGGGGTGTACCAGTGCCATGATCTAACCGAAAATATCTTTTGGCAACCTCCGAGTTGTTCCACGACGACCGCGTGAACTACTGTTCCTACCTCGTGCGAGTCGTTTTATAGAGAATGGTGGTCGGCGATGCGGTTGTTCGGGTGGAACTATTTGATCGAACACTTCCTCTCCGGTTTGTAACAATCGTTTCTTAGCCGACTGTTTCAGAGACTACCCTCCCAACAAATCTCCAACCACCCTCACTCCTGTTTTCAAGGCGTGTTTTTTTTAACGACAGGTAAAACTTTTCGAACCAGCGGTAACACCATTTTAGCCAGACCACCAACCACATTACCAAGGCCATGTCCACGCTGACTTCTGGCACCGGAAAACACGGGGAGCCCTCCACCCGCTTGGTTCAGGTAATACGGGGTGTAAATATCAGCCATGGTTTTCAAAATATAGCTTTCTTGATTTTACGGAAATGTAACGTCACTGTCACTTTACCAGATTCGAATGGAATGGGTCGACCCGTGTCATCTCTTATATCGATTTCTATAGTAGAAAAAGTCTTGGTGGCTATCAGGTAATAAAATATCTTTTTATACGTGGAGTTGATCAACTGCCCGCGACGATCGTGATCGATTGGAATAATACGCAGAAGGGGGACCACAGTGTCTCCTACCACCTGAGCTTCGATGAGATTACAATAGACATAGAGTCCGTACAAGCCTCGATCAGGGTCAACAATTTGCTGACCAACTTGACTGTTCTCAAAAATCCCCATTTCAAAACCGAGTCTTTGACGCAACCCCTCGTCCATGTAAACTACAACTGACCCATTGTCTAGGGTCATAGTTGCTGTCTGTCTTGTTCGATTGTAGGTGAGACGCACTCGCTCCTCATTTTGCTCCTTTAACTTGGCTGCAAAGGCTTCTATCAACGATCCGGTCGTATAAAAACCAGGGGTAATGTGAACATATTTGGGACGGGTCTCCTCAAATTCACTCACAATGTCATATCGCTCACTGCAACAGATATCCGGGGGGAGATTGAGCGCACCAGCCACACGATCCATGACGACCAACCCCTCGTCCTCAGTAACATTGTACCACGTGTAAGGGTACTGAATTTCCGCTAATCCCACTTCCCAAGCCCCTTCCAACTGTACAGCTTTGGGGAGTCGAGTTAAGTAACGTGTCAACGTATTGTTGGGGTGATAATTCATTGAACTGTTGGAAGGTAGGGTCAGAAAGAAACTCATGATGGTGATGCCATGAGACTCAAATTAAGTTCTTCTTGGTTTCACGGAAATGTAAAGTCACCATCACATGTCCGTCTTCGAATGCCCCGGACTGACCCGTGTCGTCTCTTATATCAATTTCTATGCTACAAAAGGTTTTGGTGCCGACAGGGTAATAAAATATCTGTTCGTATGTCTGGGTCACCAATTTGTGCACCCGGTCGTAGTCCACAGGAACTGTGCGTAGCAAGGGGGCCATCGTGTCACCGACCACTTGTGATTCAATTATACTACAATAAACGTACAGTGCGTACAACCCTCGAAATACATTAGGCTTGTAATCAGTTTGAGAATCGTAAAGCGAAAGACATTCCTCACACCTCAATATTTGACGAAGACCTTCGGTCATGACAACTTGAAGTTTGGGATCAGTTATTTTTACATTCATGGTCTGTGAGTGGGAATTGAATTGAAATCGAACCACGCCTCTGAGATGCGATTTGCGGATGTGCATATTGATCCTATCTATCAATTGTTCAGCACTGTAGGAACCGGGGGTCAGGCGAACGACCAAGGACTCAACCAAAGGATCCCCTTCCAAGTGTCTGTCTATCGTATGGTATCCAGCTCGCTCATCCACTATGACAAACCGACATTGTCCCCGATGTTGTACCAGGAAACAGGGTACTGAATTTCTGCTAATCCCACCTCCCAATTACCTTTTAATTGTATGGGTTTAGGCAATTGAGTAAAGTAACGTGTCAGCGTGTTGTTGGGGTGATAATTCATTGAACTGTTGGAAGGTAGGGTCAGAAAGAAACTCATGACGTCGCTTTTTGTTTCAAAGTGGGGTTGGGAAGAATGTACCCTAAGCTACTGCTTAACAGAGCAGTCCACAAATTACTATCTCCTTTACCCGCTGTTAGATTGTAGATGCTGACGATGATTACGGTATATAAAATGAGGATTTGTGTGAAAAACACGATTTCGGCTTTCGGATTTTCCCGACCAAATATGGTCCACACCCGATCACTTCTCTGATCTTCCATCCTAATGACGCTTCTGTTCCAAATCTCAGTTTTTATACAGCTCCACACCACTGACCCAACTATTAAAACTGGCAGGGTAGCCAAACCACTTGACAAAGTATTGTTTTTGTCCTTTCCGTTTACGTTCTTTGATAGTTTTTTCAACCGTATACCATGCTTTGTCATTCACTTTCTGTAATTCTTCCGCGTAAAATGTTCCCTCTAACACTTCGTCATTATCATCCTTTATCGTATACACATTAGGGGAGCCTAAGTGAACGTTCTCCACCCGAAACAACTCCTCGCTCCAATTGGAAGTGTAACCCTTTTTAAATTTACCCCGTGCTTGACTGATGCGGACACGATCCCCGATATCATACCGTGGTCGTTTAACCTCATCAGAGCGTTCCCCGTATAATGTCATCCACGTGTCTTCTTGATTACGCACTGAGACTGATATCGGGGGGCGCTTAATGCTGCGGTGATAACTGACGTTGTATCCTTTCACCAGCGAAGCCAGAACCGGTAGATAAACACTGGTGTTGTGTTTGGTAAAATAACGCCACATTTTAGTTTTTAACGTACGATTAAACCGCTCGACTATGCTAGCTTTGGTTTCTTCATTGTGGGTGGTAAAAAAGCGAATCCCCTGCTGCTTAAGAAATGTCTGAAATTTACGGTTGATAAATTCTCTACCCTTATCGGTCTGTAAACACAGGGGCTTCCGCCCTTGTTTTAATATACTCTCAAAGGCTCGAATCAAACTGTCACCCGTTTTATTTTTTAGTGGTATCACCCACGCATATTTCGAGAATACATCGATACAGGTCAAGAGAAATTTCATGTCTTGGTTCTGTTTGGCTAAGCGAGCTATGTCCACTAAATCGGCTTGCCATTGATGGTCAATCCCCCCGACTATGACGCGTCGTCTTCGAAATCGACGACGGATCGGTTTATGTAATGTATAGGCATCTTGCCCGCCCAACCATTGTCTGACTGCCTTTGTTTTGAGTTTCGTAGCTCTAACCAATGGCTGCACCCCTCCATACGCGGCCGGTGCCTCAGGGTCGAAATACACACTTAACTTCTCCATGACATCCAATTTTGTGTTACAGGCTCCTCCTCACCAGGTCTTTTATCTATTTGCATCGCACCCTGTCGTATATAGTTCCATCGATCGGGGTGACCTACTAAATCTTGAGGAATGTTGGAGTCTCGCAATGCTTCAGCAAATCTTTTCCAACCCTCTGGTTCAAAGTGTTTACGTCGTCTCAACACATCGTTAACCAAATCCGCCACTTAGTCCCACTAACGGCTTGTCCTTTAATTGTTAATTCCCCTCGTTCATTCCAACCCACGTCTGGGTTTTTTCGAAGGCGTTCTAATAGCAAACGTCCTTTTTTTCTGAAATTTATCAGGGATGGTTTCTACAACTTCCGCAATATACACATCTTCTTGTTTGGGTGTGTGGGGCGGGGTATTAGCTAAGGCTGTGTGAGGTGTCGGGGTTCTGTGCTGGCGGTAATACTCGCGGTGTTTTGTTAAAATTTGGTTATAAGATTCTACTTTAGCTCCTTCGATAAATCACTACGATTCAGGACATCCCTCATCTCCGCATCCAAGTTGGATAACACGTCGACAGTGGGAGCTTGATCGTAACGCCCACTTGACAGTACCCGGGGATCAACCAACATCATTTTCTTAGCCATAATTTTAGCCCAATAGTTTGCCTAACAACGGACCAGCGATACCTAAAATAGGTCCTAATAACGCTGGGAGAAAACCACCGGTTTGTAATACTCTTTTCTTTTTCTTGACGTTAGTTTTAGGTGAGATCAAAGCGCGCAGACCTTGTTTGTATTGGGCTAATTTACGCTTCTGAACTGAAGTCAAGGATACGTTTCCTTTTAAAATATTGAGTGCACATTCACATAGACAATTTATCAATTCTTTGTCAGCCGTGTGAATCAAAGCCCTATTGACAGGGGGTTTGGCTTAAGCCATCACTCGTAATGTATCAGCGTGTTTTCTGAGACGCTCTGCCATGATCTATGTCTAACGATAAGAATGGCGGTCGTCCGACGATCGACGGTATTTATTTCTGTAGGTATACAACTTGATTGGGTCGTAGTATGTCAGTTCGTAGCCGTAAGTGATCTGGTGTTGCCTGTTTCAAATCGATAAACAAATAACCGTGAGGTTGCGAAGTGGCATCCGAAAAGGCTTCTTGTACATACTTGATGTTTCGTGGGTACATTTGTTTGGCTAAATGCATGATTTGTGAAGCGTCCCGAGGGTTGTTAAATACCACTAAATAATGAGCGTTCAAACTGATTGTTTGATGTTCTTTATTCTTTCCGAATAAATTTTGTACTAAATACAACACGTGAATAGGCGAGTGACGCGTTCGTCAGTTTCTTCCATCAAATCATCGATGATCAACAAGGTTCTTTGTTGAGGATCTGTCTCAAAATTCAATCCCTCTACAAATTCCACGTGTGGTAGTTGAGTGTACATGGTTTGCCACTCTCCGAAACACCACACGATTCGGTAGGGTGGTGGCTCAATGTGACTACCTTTGATTAACTCACTCACAAAGTAAGTTTTTCCACAGCCGCTCGGACCAGCAATCACGCAACTAAAGGGGTGTTTTAAGGCTCGATCCATTCTTATACTGAGTTATCATTCACAGTTCCCCACTCTTTTTATAGATAGGATAGGTAAATAGTGTCGTGATAAGTAGAACTCAAAAAGAAATTCAATTAAAGTATATCATCACTTTTTATTCAATCACCAATCATATATATTCATGCGTCTAATACTTTTATTATATTTACAGTCATAAGGTTCCCCCATTAAGACTTTAGACCAGTGTTCGGTGGTCACACAAAAACCTAACATGGTACGTCGATACTCTCTAGAGAGCCAAAGACACAGTTCAGTCGAATTGTGTTGCTCACACAACAAGCGCCATAATAAAGTGACGTGATGTTCGTCCACCTTATCCAAGGTTCTTCCAACGCAATGTGAATACATCTTTTGTTGGTTCTCAGCTTGACATACGCCCGTTCCACACACGACGCATGGTTCTTGAGCTATGTCAGATAACAATGGCTTCATCAAACCACTGTAAAGGCTAATTATCATATCCCACCCATCAGGCGACGTTCCTTGGTCATCCATCTTTTGTGCGCGTGCTGATAGGTCTTGGTAAGCTTTTATGAGCTGCCACCAATTGAAACTATCAAAGCACATGGTCACGCTTTCACGGGTAATTTCAATATAGGGGACTGGGGCTTTCACTCGACCAATTACATCGTCACTAATGGTTTCTTCCGTATCAACGTCCGATTGGCCAGCTTCCGCGTCAATCAATGATAAGGTGAGTGATGTAAGAGCCGTCCCGCTTCTAAGAAAGGCATTTGAGGGTAATTTTATTTGATGTCCGCGCCATCGATCGCGAATGTGTAAATCATTGATCAAATCATCTGGGTTACTACACCACTGTGAAATTTGAAAGCGACCACTACGACGACTGGTATACAACGGTCCGTCAATGTAATCACACTCCTCGCCGTTCTCCTCTACCATCCTGAATGAAACAAAAAGTTGTCCGTGTTCGCTTATTTATCCCCTGATCGAGCTAATGTAAGGGGTTTTTCATGATCACGTGTAGACTTAATTAAGCTGATGTCAGCACTTTTTTCATGATCACGTGACGAATTGATTTAGCTGTAGTCAGCGGTTTGTCATGATCACGTGACAAATTAATTTCAGATCCGGTAAATCACGTGGTATCGCACGCACACCGGGGTTGTGGGGTTCTTCGAACGTGGATGTTAAGCTTTCCGATTACGTCACAACCTTCCTCTGCTTTGTTGTGCCTGTTGTTTTCCTTAAGTTTCGATTGTATATGTAGAGCTTATAATTACAATGATATTTCAAGTGTTGGGTCAAAAGCGCCTTCGTTACAAACCCACATTGACACAGAGGACAATGCCGTAACCTCAGGGTTCTGTGTTTACCCTGAGCAGGTGACTTGGGTCTATATGGTTGTTGAGTCTCAGCGACTCTCTGACATTCGTCACATTCTACACAAGTATCCATGTCGTCGCTTTAAAGATTCAAACTCTACTACCAGTAAACTTGTTGTTAACCAATATTTATAATCAGATATTTATAATTACATTAAACTACCTCATCTTCAGACACGAACGCAGTTAACTGACGATCCATTAAACACTCTCTAGCTTCGATCGCTTTACTAAGAGCCGTATCAAAATCGTAACCATACTCCATCAAGCGCTGTTGATTTATACTAATTTGTCTATAGATCTTATTGTCTCTCAGTTCTCGAGTTAGTTGTGCATGCATCTGTAACTTATCTTTTAAAACAGACCACCTGCTATACGCATCCATCATGTTGATGTTACTCTCTGACTATCTTAGCCATAAATGACCACCCACCAAATTTGAACTCTTTATAACATACATTCCAAATAATAATTAAAAGAAACAAACACAGGCCTGTATTTTCACTCATTTATTACACAATCTGTTAATTACACGTATTTCAATATCTGATTTCACCGACTCCAACCAATATTTCCTATAGTCCACACACAACCATTTGCTACGTTCCATCCACGAGGGGCAGGGGTCAATTAAACCTATACTTAATTCCCATAAACTTGATACATAGTGTTCGTCAACACGCTCGAGAGCATCCGTCATACACATCCAAACTTGTTCTTCAGGTTCGGCCATCAAACAAAGATTATGCTGTCGCTGACTCGGGTGGTCGATCTGACAGCCATGGCATTTTTCTGGTATTAGAGCTTCGATTAAATCGACAAGCATGTCTGTGTACATCACCATCAGATATTCCTCCATTAATTTTGCTCTCACCACGTGGGTTCCGTAGAGCTGTTTCAACTCCTCCCACGCTTCTACAAACATATACCACGAGTAACTGTCCATTTCCATTGTCACCTGGCTCTTCTTTATCAGCACCATAGGGATCGGGTATCGAACACTCATCGTCACGTCTGCACCAATAGAGACCTCGACACGACTCTCCTCTCCTGCTTCTAACTGTTTCATTGTTTCTGTGACAGCAGCTATTTCGTAACCACAGTCCAATACACAGTTCATCCCAAACTCTGTGACATTTCTTGAAATTGTTTTTCAAAAACACTACATCTTTATTCCAAACCACTATCGAATACTGTGCAAAGTATCGTGTGTATAGTGGTTTCACTTCCTCCATTTCGATTTGTTCTACCGCTTTTAACAAGTCCGCGTCGCTCATCCGTTTCCCAGCCATGATTATAACTGAACACAGAACTGAGACACTCTCCCGTTTTATATACACCCTCTATCCCATCACTTAGCTTAGCTCAGCAAACTATGACGACATATCTGACGAAAATTGTATAATCACTTTCCAAAAATAGAATGACCTCATCCAAAATAGCGCCCCTCCATGAGGTCACCAATTCTAAGGTCGCAAAGATTTCAAGGACGGAAAATTACGGAACAGATGGTGAAATCACTTTCCAAAAATATAATGAGGTCATCAAAATAGCGCCCCGAATCCGCAAGCGATCGTCAGCGAAAAATATATTGCGCAATCGACTTCGTCCATCGTTCGACGTCAAAAACGAGGTAAGTAGGGGCACGTCTGTATACTACTTACTTCGTCCGTGAACTTCAGGTAATTATGAATGATCATTTCTTGAAATATATTCTAGATAAATGTCATTGATCGGTATTAAAATCAACCCCCAACCCCACTGAGTATTACATTATATACTGAAGCAATCAATAGCACTACTGAAGACAAACTAATGGATGATGGCTGACAGCGTTATTGTGGTGCCAGTATACCACAGCAGTAGCCCAAGCAACAAACAGTATCTCTACTAGTCACATGGTTAATGCCTACTGTAACGGCAGGTATGAAAGCCAGGAGATAAAAGTTCAAAATGGCAGATAGGCATTCAAATAGTGACTGTGAACGTGTAATGCTGCGTTCATTGTAACAGCTGAGTTAATGCAATATTTCTATTGCAAGAATGGATTAATAAGCATGTTTCGACACCAAGAAATAATATATTGGTGCCCCATACTGCTGTAAGTTAGAGATAATTGCCTTGTTATACGAGTCATATTTCGGAGTTTCAAACAATACGGGCTGGGTTAACAAATAAAAGCAGCCAGTTATCATTCGGCCATATGAAAGTCGAAATAATCACTTATATCAACACATGTGATATTGACCCATTCGCTGTCGGTCCAGCCGACCCAACTACCATGCATTATCCTTCGTCAGCCTGTCGGCGAGAGCATGTTAGGGGTAAACTGGTAAGCGACTTAAGCTGACCATCCTAAGTTCCATCCTCTCAAATGCACCTAATTATATCTTCGCGGGTTGGTCTATCACATCATATGTACTTACATTCGGCACTTTTCAGACGCCTGCTTTTGCAAATGACCCATACCCGGATCATAGCGATGAACATAAAAGAATCTTGGTCAGGACTCAAAGATCAATAATATGCTTATTGGTATTTTATTTATCATGAGACGATATGACTTATCTTTAATGTGTATTCTGCGAAGGTGGACGGCTGGACGGACTTGCAGAACCGACTGGACGAGAAATAACTGTCCATTGGTCGGGTTTATACCATCGCCTTCATCTTCCTGGGTCACTTCATCTTCACCAATGTCTTCATCGGCGTCATTATCATGAACATCAGCGAAGCCACGGAAAATTACAAGGTAGAGTCATCCGCTTCGTTACACTTTGGACCCTCTGGGTGAGTATAGCCCCGCTATCCTCTTATTTCATTGCATGGAGTTTCTTGAGATAGAACAGTTATAGAGAGAATGACGGTGTAAAAGCGATTGAATGCTGGATCAATATTGGATCACATAGCCAGACATCAGAGTATAGCTGATGTGGTATATATGTATCTCTCTGACAGACCAAAGTATTAAGTACTGTATTTATGTAATTCCGATGATTAGATTCCAATGGTCCGTGCAATATATTTGCTGCCTAGAGATGTTGAATGAAGTCAGCATAATACTTAAAGCACGTATATTAGCGTTTGTTACGTTATGATATGTCTAGCAGGAGCAATACAACGAGCGGCTGCCAAATTATTCTCTTTCCTTTCCATATCCAACAGATAAATAATCAAATTGGCCGCGTTAAAAAATCAAAACTGGTTACTTACTAAATTTTGCTGAGACCCATGTATACCGATCAGAGCTATTATACCGGTCAGAAATTACGGGTCTAATGAGATGTTCGGACATTTTGTACAACGGTAGAAAATCATTTCAACTGATCATCATCAAATCTATGTTTGTGATCCATCCCTGAATGTTTCATCTAACCCTTTTCAAGAACAGACAAATCAAGAGATGGACAAGCCAAAATGTGGACAGAAATGAAAAAAAAATTGTTGCTGTGGTTATTATGCAAATTGCAAAGAAACCATCCAAATAATTGTTTAGAAAAATAATGCGAGAGCTCGCGTTATACGATCTATAATGAACTATGGTTGAATGGCTTTCGGAACAAAAGACAGCTGTGTTTGGTTGATGGACAAAGCGTAGAGAATAGGGTTCATGTTGACGAAGTAGCTCCTGGTAAACTTAAGCGGCCGCCCGCGCTAGTTGGACCTAAGAAGACTGATGTGGATTGCCAGGGACGTCGACAGCATGATTACGAAAGGCAGCAATGATGGTTTCATCCCCCAACAAACGCATACATGCACGCATGCACTTGCGCACACATACACACACCACCATTTCACCTTTACACCCCCCCCCCCCCAACTCCACGCCACACCCCAAAAGTTTAAGTTCGATCTACAACCTTTTGGCCACTCGGGACATGAACACTAAACCAATTTCAGCAAATGAACTTCACCCCTTTTCACTCCTACCAGATAAATTGTTGCCCAATTAACATAAACCTTTAGAATCCCTATAAGTTCCGAACGGGTCAGTTTCCATATCATATAGTCCTTTACCAAATCCAATCCTTTGATGAAAACATTCGAGTCCCGTCAAGTCCCTTAACAATTAACTCAGACCCGTTTGATCTCCAATTAAAAGCTCCAAGCCCCGGATTAAACAATCACAGCTCACCACATCAAGCCACCCGCATCTTTCACTATAAATACGACAGCATCAGACACACAAACATTATTATTATTACATTCAATTCGACATATTCATCCCACAACAAGAACCAGAATCAGAACCCGAATGTGCCAGTCAGCAAAGAAGAATAAAGAAAATAGAAATTCATTTAAAGTCTCAGGTATTATTTAGCAGGACATCAACCCTCAGCTACCTACAATAACGTCGCCGACCTACGAATACTCGTCTCTCATCGCACATCAACATCCCGACGCAAACACGGTGACCCAACCGGTCATAATGGCATGACAAGATTCCCCAGATGCTCACGCTACGAATTACTTGGATGATGGACGTTCAGTGAACAGTTGCTCTGATTCAATTAGAGTCTCGTTAACACCGACCGCACTTAGAGATGCTCACGCTAAACGCACTTGTAGTAAGTAAAAGAATCGAACTCCAGATGTAGGGTTAATAACAACTTGAACTTTATTTAACCGTTTTCAACTTTCGAATTTCCGATGTTGCTTAGCCTAAACTTAAGAGAGAGAAGTGTTGAGCTCGGAGGCCAGGAGAGAACTGATTTTGAAATATAAGTTGCTTCCCTCAACGACTAAGGCACGCCATCCCAATTCTCATGGGACATGCCGTAGCCAGGTCTGTGAGGGCTGGGGCTAACGGGTGTTGCCTGGGCAGGAAGGTCATGTGGCTCTGGAATATGGGGGGTATGTATGAGGAGAGGGGGGAAGTGGCAGGTGACATGTAGGTCACTTGTGCATCTGGGAAACTGGGGCGTATAATTAATATAAGCTGTTGGGGGTTACTCCATCAACTGATGACTGAGAGGGTACGTTATGATGAAGGGTAGGTTTGTTATGAATTTGGCACTCAACATATCCCTCTCCTTTTAAGTGGATGAATATCTACAAAAGAAACTAGGTCCCTTCATGGGGAAAAAAATAATAATCATGGGGATATTCTAAACTAAGGGTTGGTTGGTAAGGAAATGACGGTAGTGAGTTGGAATGTGAAATACACATTCCATTGTGCTTTATATCAGAATTGATAAATCTTATGGTAAAAAAAAAAAGTTCTAGTCCTATTAATTATTTTTCAGCGAAATCAAAATATTTATGGTATTATTATTACATTGTTATATATCTTACTTTTATTACTATACTTATTGTTGAACATGTGAAATGTTGGTAGATGTCGTGCAGGCTGGCCTATTTTCTAGAGGTTGGAATTCAACCATATTTTAATTTTATGTTGGGACATGGTGCAATATCTATGGCTAGGGCATCTAAATTACTCATAGATACCCCAGCTGTACTCGGAAACTGGCACTATTGATGCCGAAGCATCGATAGCGCCAGCAGGAGCCTCGTGTGACACTCCTAACCCTTGTGAATCCGAGCCAAGCAGAGAGTTGGCCTCTCTGTGCACCTCAACGCTAAAACTAATTAACATTGGGGGCCTACCTGGCATGGGATTTTAGGTGGAAAAGGGGAGAGAAGCAAGATTAGACATGCAACAGTAAACCTGACTATTCTAAAGGAGGAGAAAGTTATACCATTGGAATATAAATATAGCCTAAGCAAGTCATGGTCGTTTTACTTGCATCTAAACTAGCAAAGCAGGGCTGATGGGTAACAAGTCATGGTCGTTTCACTTGTGTATGCCCACTGCTTGCATTTAAGCTGAAAAAAATGTACGTAAAAAAAAAATTAAATGTGATTCAGTCATTTACACAATAAGAATTATTATTGACGTGAGCTTTCCGAACTGGTCCATTCGATCCAGGCAGCGACGTGATACTTGAAGATCCTCGGCCGGTTGATCATGTCGTAGACAGGACTCGCGCGTCAACGCCTCCTCTGGCTGAAAGTGATCTGTCCCCTAGACCAAAGACGCTACTGAACAAGTACAAACTCTTGAATACTGTTAACAGAGCACGGCATGACAACCACACTGAGCATAAATACACTACTATAATAACTACACAACACCAAGTACACATGACTGTTGATGCGTAGTCTGCTTATAACCCGAAGCAGAACTCGACGGGATATCGACAGGGCATGCCGTTATTTGTCTATTCCTTCGACAACCTCGTGGCGTGAACTGTCGGCCCTCAGGGACATCAACTTGAGCCACTGACCTAGCGCGTTCCTGAGGATTAACTGCTGGCCCTAGAGAGAAGGGATGTGGCGCATGTTGTACAAGGCAGATGCTATGTCCCCACGTCGCCTTCCTGGCGCACGCCTGTAGTACGGGGAGGGTGTCTCTGATTGGCTAACAACATTTTACAGACAGCTCAAGCTCAACCTAGGCTTAGCTGTGATCTGGGACGGAATTGGTTCTAAACTCATTATACCAATCAGTAGGCCGTTCATCCTTATACGTCTGGGACAAGATCCTGCGGGCTACCTGCTACCTGAAATGTTGACCATGATACTTACTGATCTCGTCAGATCTGTGATCCGTGGTTATGGTCACCATTCGAGCTTCACGTTAATAAACCTAAATCACACAGACTTTCTAAAAGACGAGTTAGATTTCTTAAACCAATGTTAACTGTTCAATTCTATAACCACTATCCACGGAACTCATATCATGAAATTTAAACGTAATTAAAATATAAGATATCGGGGAGTTTTATGTTGAATTTCGCGCTTAACTCCCGATGCGCCGCAGCGCATTTTAGTGGGCAGAGAAAGGACGGGCCAGGCAAATGCGGGGCGCATGCGCTAAGTTCTGTGATGCGCCAGTAAATGAGCTTATCGCAAGTGGTGGTCACGAGCGGGTCCGTTTATTTATTGCATGCCGCGCATATCATTAAATGAAAGTTCATCGCAGGTCAGCTAATGAGCCCAGTCGGCCGGAGCGTTTTTATGACTTGTCTGGTCTTGCAGGCATGTTAACCTCCTATCAATGTAGCATCAGCTGTCCGAGTGTAAACTTTTGAATCAGCCGTGTCATTAATGGACTGCGCATTAGCAGGCCCGGGTATGAAGCTTACGGTCTCAGTACCTAGTGAAGAGAATTTTAAAAAAAAGAGGTGGAATTGACGTCTGAACTTACACTACTTGAATCAGTATATAATAAAGTACAGTATCTATATCTTAGCTACAACTATGTTACACTACCAATAGTCTAAACCTGCTGTTGTGAATGCGAAGACGAATTCGGGTCATTAAATTAAATGAGGTCATCAACAGATAAGTGGCCACTAACATAAGCAGATGTACTGACCAAGTTAGCCAACTGGAGCATGACCTGCATAGCAATGCCGGGTCTTCCAGAATGCAGGGAGATAGCGGGAAGCGCCAGGGATAGGTGTTGGCGGGAAACTGTTGACAGATGTTCGTTGAACAGTAAGGTCTCGCGAGAGTTGGGGATGCGACGCGAGGGCTGACACGAAGCTTCCTTGAGGAGGTGATGTCAGCAAAGATTTGGTTTGTGGAATGGGAGATTGCGGATCGACAATTGATGGTTTATTTGGAGTTGGTGATGATAGGGCAGAAGCCAGTCTATTATCAGAGTCAGGAGGGGCTGGTGATAGCGAGACAAAACTTGGTGTAGACTCTAAGCTTGGAGGAGTTAGTGATGGGTCGACTGGAGTAGGCAGAGGAGAAGGGCGAAGAGGGGTTGGGGATATGTCGACTGAAGTCGGCAAAGGAGCGGGGCTGGTAGGGGTTGTAGACGGGTCGACTGTAGTCGGCAAAGGAGCGGGGCTGGAAGGGGTGGGGCACGGGGCAACTGTAGTCGGCAATGGAGCGGGGCTAGAATGGGTTGGGGACGGGACGACTGTAGTTCGTGGGCATTCAAACGATGCGACATTTGCATAATCTGCAATGGGAGCGACAACTGAGGCTTTGCTTTCTTCCTGAACTTCTCTCAACAACATAATATATCTAATGCCTTCCCTGAATGCTACACGCAACCTGGTCTATTCTTCAGCATACTCAATACATTCACGGATGGCCGTCTCACGCCACTCTATGATATCAGGAGCAATTTGACGATGAATTGCGTCTCCCACTCGACATCGCTGGTATTCCTGCGCAAAGAATCGCTCCCGCAACCAGGCTGCTTCATAATTGTCATTAGCATTCTTTAAGGCCACCCTCAAGCTCGAATTGTTACGTTCAGCGTCGTTTAACAACTCGGGCAGCCCAATACATTCAGTAAGCATTCTTTTAAGGATACCTTCCATTTCACGCAGTAGAACTTCAAAATCAAACAGGATATCAAAGAAAATCTTAAATTTTGTACTCACACGTTGGCAGCCGGAATCGAATGAATTCTCCACCATGTGTCGTAACGTGATCCGTGGTGTAGAGATGCTCACGCTACGCACTTGTAGTAAGTAAAAGAATCGAACTCCAGATGTAGGGTTAATAACAACTTGAACTTTATTTAACCGTTTTCAACTTTCGAATTTCCGATGTTGCTTAGCCTAAACTTAAGAGAGAGAAGTGTTGAGCTCGGAGGCCAGGAGAGAACTGATTTTGAAATATAAGTTGCTTCCCTCAACGACTAAGGCACGCCATCCCAATTCTCATGGGACATGCCGTAGCCAGGTCTGTGAGGGCTGGGGCTAACGGGTGTTGCCTGGGCAGGAAGGTCATGTGGCTCTGGAATATGGGGTATGTATGAGGAGAGGGGGGAAGTGGCAGGTGACATGTAGGTCACTTGTGCATCTGGGAAACTGGGGCGTATAATTAATATAAGCTGTTGGGGGTTACTCCATCAACTGATGACTGAGAGGGTACGTTATGATGAAGGGTAGGTTTGTTATGAATTTGGCACTCAACATATCCCTCTCCTTTTAAGTGGATGAATATCTACAAAAGAAACTAGGTCCCTTCATGGGAAAAAAAAAATAATAATCATGGGGATATTCTAAACTAAGGGTTGGTTGGTAAGGAAATGACGGTAGTGAGTTGGAATGTGAAATACACATTCCATTGTGCTTTATATCAGAATTGATAAATCTTATGGTAAAAAAAAAAAGTTCTAGTCCTATTAATTATTTTTCAGCGAAATCAAAATATTTATGGTATTATTATTACATTGTTATATATCTTACTTTTATTACTATACTTATTGTTGAACATGTGAAATGTTGGTAGATGTCGTGCAGGCTGGCCTATTTTCTAGAGGTTGGAATTCAACCATATTTTAATTTTATGTTGGGACATGGTGCAATATCTATGGCTAGGGCATCTAAATTACTCATAGATACCCCAGCTGTACTCGGAAACTGGCACTATTGATGCCGAAGCATCGATAGCGCCAGCAGGAGCCTCGTGTGACACTCCTAACCCTTGTGAATCCGAGCCAAGCAGAGAGTTGGCCTCTCTGTGCACCTCAACGCTAAAACTAATTAACATTGGGGGCCTACCTGGCATGGGATTTTAGGTGGAAAAGGGGAGAGAAGCAAGAGAGACATGACATGCAACAGTAAACCTGACTATTCTAAAGGAGGAGAAAGTTATACCATTGGAATATAAATATAGCCTAAGCAAGTCATGGTCGTTTTACTTGCATCTAAACTAGCAAAGCAGGGCTGATGGGTAACAAGTCATGGTCGTTTCACTTGTGTATGCCCACTGCTTGCATTTAAGCTGAAAAAAATGTACGTAAAAAAAAAAATTAAATGTGATTCAGTCATTTACACAATAAGAATTATTATTGACGTGAGCTTTCCGAACTGGTCCATTCGATCCAGGCAGCGACGTGATACTTGAAGATCCTCGGCCGGTTGATCATGTCGTAGACAGGACTCGCGCGTCAACGCCTCCTCTGGCTGAAAGTGATCTGTCCCCTAGACCAAAGACGCTACTGAACAAGTACAAACTCTTGAATACTGTTAACAGAGCACGGCATGACAACCACACTGAGCATAAATACACTACTATAATAACTACACAACACCAAGTACACATGACTGTTGATGCGTAGTCTGCTTATAACCCGAAGCAGAACTCGACGGGATATCGACAGGGCATGCCGTTATTTGTCTATTCCTTCGACAACCTCGTGGCGTGAACTGTCGGCCCTCAGGGACATCAACTTGAGCCACTGACCTAGCGCGTTCCTGAGGATTAACTGCTGGCCCTAGAGAGAAGGGATGTGGCGCATGTTGTACAAGGCAGATGCTATGTCCCCACGTCGCCTTCCTGGCGCACGCCTGTAGTACGGGGAGGGTGTCTCTGATTGGCTAACAACATTTTACAGACAGCTCAAGCTCAACCTAGGCTTAGCTGTGATCTGGGACGGAATTGGTTCTAAACTCATTATACCAATCAGTAGGCCGTTCATCCTTATACGTCTGGGACAAGATCCTGCGGGCTACCTGCTACCTGAAATGTTGACCATGATACTTACTGATCTCGTCAGATCTGTGATCCGTGGTTATGGTCACCATTCGAGCTTCACGTTAATAAACCTAAATCACACAGACTTTCTAAAAGACGAGTTAGATTTCTTAAACCAATGTTAACTGTTCAATTCTATAACCACTATCCACGGAACTCATATCATGAAATTTAAACGTAATTAAAATATAAGATATCGGGGAGTTTTATGTTGAATTTCGCGCTTAACTCCCGATGCGCCGCAGCGCATTTTAGTGGGCAGAGAAAGGACGGGCCAGGCAAATGCGGGGCGCATGCGCTAAGTTCTGTGATGCGCCAGTAAATGAGCTTATCGCAAGTGGTGGTCACGAGCGGGTCCGTTTATTTATTGCATGCCGCGCATATCATTAAATGAAAGTTCATCGCAGGTCAGCTAATGAGCCCAGTCGGCCGGAGCGTTTTTATGACTTGTCTGGTCTTGCAGGCATGTTAACCTCCTATCAATGTAGCATCAGCTGTCCGAGTGTAAACTTTTGAATCAGCCGTGTCATTAATGGACTGCGCATTAGCAGGCCCGGGTATGAAGCTTACGGTCTCAGTACCTAGTGAAGAGAATTTAAAAAAAAGAGGTGGAATTGACGTCTGAACTTACACTACTTGAATCAGTATATAATAAAGTACAGTATCTATATCTTAACTACAACTATGTTACACTACCAATAGTCTAAACCTGCTGTTGTGAATGCGAAGACGAATTCGGGTCATTAAATTAAATGAGGTCATCAACAGATAAGTGGCCACTAACATAAGCAGATGTACTGACCAAGTTAGCCAACTGGAGCATGACCTGCATAGCAATGCCGGGTCTTCCAGAATGCAGGGAGATAGCGGGAAGCGCCAGGGATAGGTGTTGGCGGGAAACTGTTGACAGATGTTCGTTGAACAGTAAGGTCTCGCGAGAGTTGGGGATGCGACGCGAGGGCTGACACGAAGCTTCCTTGAGGAGGTGATGTCAGCAAAGATTTGGTTTGTGGAATGGGAGATTGCGGATCGACAATTGATGGTTTATTTGGAGTTGGTGATGATAGGGCAGAAAGCCAGTCTATTATCAGAGTCAGGAGGGGCTGGTGATAGCGAGACAAAACTTGGTGTAGACTCTAAGCTTGGAGGAGTTAGTGATGGGTCGACTGGAGTAGGCAGAGGAGAAGGGCGAAGAGGGGTTGGGGATATGTCGACTGAAGTCGGCAAAGGAGCGGGGCTGGTAGGGGTTGTAGACGGGTCGACTGTAGTCGGCAAAGGAGCGGGGCTGGAAGGGGTGGGGCACGGGGCAACTGTAGTCGGCAATGGAGCGGGGCTAGAATGGGTTGGGGACGGGACGACTGTAGTTCGTGGGCATTCAAACGATGCGACATTTGCATAATCTGCAATGGGAGCGACAACTGAGGCTTTGCTTTCTTCCTGAACTTCTCTCAACAACATAATATATCTAATGCCTTCCCTGAATGCTACACGCAACCTGGTCTATTCTTCAGCATACTCAATACATTCACGGATGGCCGTCTCACGCCACTCTATGATATCAGGAGCAATTTGACATGAATTGCGTCTCCCACTCGACATCGCTGGTATTCCTGCGCAAAGAATCGCTCCCGCAACCAGGCTGCTTCATAATTGTCATTAGCATTCTTTAAGGCCACCCTCAAGCTCGAATTGTTACGTTCAGCGTCGTTTAACAACTCGGGCAGCCCAATACATTCAGTAAGCATTCTTTTAAGGATACCTTCCATTTCACGCAGTAGAACTTCAAAATCAAACAGGATATCAAAGAAAATCTTAAATTTTGTACTCACACGTTGGCAGCCGGAATCGAATGAATTCTCCACCATGTGTCGTAACGTGATCCGTGGTGTAGAGATGCTCACGCTACGCACTTGTAGTAAGTAAAAGAATCGAACTCCAGATGTAGGGTTAATAACAACTTGAACTTTATTTAACCGTTTTCAACTTTCGAATTTCCGATGTTGCTTAGCCTAAACTTAAGAGAGAGAAGTGTTGAGCTCGGAGGCCAGGAGAGAACTGATTTTGAAATATAAGTTGCTTCCCTCAACGACTAAGGCACGCCATCCCAATTCTCATGGGACATGCCGTAGCCAGGTCTGTGAGGGCTGGGGCTAACGGGTGTTGCCTGGGCAGGAAGGTCATGTGGCTCTGGAATATGGGGGGTATGTATGAGGAGAGGGGGGAAGTGGCAGGTGACATGTAGGTCACTTGTGCATCTGGGAAACTGGGGCGTATAATTAATATAAGCTGCTGGGGGTTACTCCATCAACTGATGACTGAGAGGGTACGTTATGATGAAGGGTAGGTTTGTTATGAATATTAGAATGCGCGCTATGTTTCATTTTGCCTATGCTCTTTGACACCCTGCCAAATCGTTCCTCGTTTATTTGGCTTTTAAAGAATCTTGAGTCATTATATCATCTAGTCCCAGTAAACAGAATAAGCCTTTAATGAGCTATAACCTACCAACTATGGGTGGTTGATATCATTTTTTGAACTTAAGCCTCAAGGCGCAGATCCCGGAGACGGTGGACAAACACACCATGTGTTTTGTTAATTTTATGGTTGCGCTACCTGACGACGGGCGTGCTGTTCACTCATTAACTTAATCACCACAGAGTGTTATTATGAGTTCTTTGGTGCTGGTGTCAATACCTTGTTCATAGGCATTGTGATATGAGCAAGAAACAATGAATGCATCGTGGGGAAGATGGACATTAGGGCGGAAATAAATGGAAGCAAATTCGCTACTTGGCTCCTGACTTGGGAAAGAGTTTAGCATTAAACTGATCATCCTCATATTTGTTGTCCTATCCTGGTATGTGATCAATAATAGCTTTCCTTTTCGAGATTATTTGCTGAATCACAGGCGAATGGATACAAGCAGAGTTGTTCAGACAATGTTTTCATCGATTGTGGTTTGCATTTAAATGTTTATTAAACGTTTCATGTTTACTTTATAACAAATATCGTCACAAATTTCGCCACTTATGAGCTTACTTAATGTATGATGTATGGCCTGGAAAAGCTGTAAAAATACATCGACACCCAGAAGTAGAACAAGCTTAGTCTGTAGCTACGCTTATACGAGACAAACAGTAAAATACACAGGGTTACAAATGAGTAGTGATTAGCAATTGCGATGACAAAATTATCACTGCTATTGATATGCCTTTCAACACGTTATTCTAACAAGAAAGCCCAACCAATAAATCAGAGGTAGTATCATCATTTACCTTTATATATAAAGCATGCTGCGCTGACAAAGCGTCAAAACATAGTCTACATTAAAGCATGGTAGACGCACAGCTCTAATTGTTTTATATCGATATATCTTATTAACGGTAAAACCGATCATTGGCAGGTGCGATGCTTCTTGGTGCATTGTTTACGTCACACACAGCGCGAGGCCCGCTTGCACACGCATGTGAAATTATTGATTCCGTCCTTACATTCGTCATTGCCACAGTAACAATGACCCAGTCAGGGGTATTTTTAAAAACAGACCAAAGGCGAACTGAAATGTTAATTGTTGATTGTGGCCGTATCACCATGTTCTACACTTGCAAACGCTATTTAGGCTCAACAACTCACTAGCAATGATATCCGGACGCTTTCGACTATGGCCAAAAAATCCGAAGAAACGAGGAATTACTGGTTTCGGAGTTGTATCCTTCTAATGTACTGGGAGAATCAAAGATATAAGTGTCAAACAGATCAAAACAGGTACCCCACTTACACAGGGATGCAATGCACATTTGTCCACATCTAAGAATACATGGAATATATCCCAAGCTTATCTTATCTGTATGGTTATAAGACAAATCTTGGCCATTCGATCACAATAGTTTTTATTTGCATGGAAAATGCTCGATGGCGATATCTAACCTGTTTCGCAGTTAATGCCTGTGTACCCAGAGAGGCAATTGCAGACATAGCCATCAAGCAGATCATCACCAGTCGCACCGTTCTCACAAGGCATTGGCGCACGTTAATCACTTGCGTCAGACACAAAAATGAATAAGTTGACCGAATAAATTATGTAAATAGATATATAAACAAACAAAATAAAAGAACATATAATCAAATGAATATAAACGATGACATAACATTTGAAAAGTAGCTTGAAATTTGCAAATTCCAAATCTTATAAGTAGTTTTTCTTTAGCATAGGGACATACATACATACATACATACATACATACATACATACATACATACATACATACATACATACATACATACATACATACATACATACATACATACATACATACATACATACATACATACATACATACATACATACATACATACATACATACATACATACACGCATACATACAAATATTCATTCGTCCATTAAGTCATTGACATATATGCAACATAACTGATGTTTACATTAATTACAATGCCATCTTGCTTACCTTCGCAGGTTTTATCGCATATTTTGATGAGAATTTCTTGTTCTAACATTCCACAATCGTTAATATATTAGATTGCATATGATTCATCAAGATATTACAACAGCCATTTGGCCAAACGTCTTGGCTATCCCTACCGCATGATTTTTTCCATTGATAACAGAACCGATTCTTTTAGCAGGGGTATCAGCTTTTACACCTGACAACAACCCAATACTTATGACCTTACTTCTCGGTAACATGGTATATCCACCGCTACAAGCTGTCGATGTTTGACCCCTTAAACGACGACTTAAATCCACTGCATATGGGGCCCCTATCTTCGGCTCAACTAGGACATAAGGGCTCCTTCTCTCATGCCCTTTTGCTGCTCTCTGTGACACCAGTAAACATACTTTTTGTTGGCAGAATCCTTTGACTAAAATGGGTCTCTCAACCTAAAGATTTTGTCATCTAGCATTACAACGTTACAACCATAGTATCATCAAATTAAACCACTTTAGTGGATAGATGAATAGGTCTTTGCTGGATATTCTGATAGTTCTGATTTGGTATCTGACATTGCATGTAAACGTTCATAGGTGCTTGTTTTAGTAACATTTTTTAAAACATACAGTTTGTGAGTGAGCTTTATTAACGTCGCAGTTAGAAAAGCACTTCAATATATTTTGTGAACGACAATTATAGCTGCAGCAGTGGGGTACGCTGCTGCAGGCACACCCTTACGTAGCATCCTGCCATATGATAAAAAGGTATATACACAACCATTTTCGTATGATCCTGAACCACCGATCGCCCACTTAAATGTCCTAAAGCCACCCACAATATAGCTATGGGCTCCATTGTTTACATATTACTTTCGTCAATCCTCAAGTAGTATAGAGACTGGGGGTACGAGCACAGCTACCAAACTGGACGCACATGAGCCAGCGAACCGCTCGCACCTCCCCAGTCTCTATACTACAGTGTCAACCAGCCCTTCCAGCCCCATACGGTCCAGGGCCACACCAGTAGTTAGTCACCACAGAGGTCATCGAGTGAGAAATATCTGCGACCGTCGCTGAGTTCCATTTTTCATGCGGTCGAGGTCCTGTATAAACTGGGCAACCTTAGCGTTGTTCTTCTCGATAAAGTCGGAATCAGGACGAGCGGTTACCAATCTCATTGTAAAGAGCTTCCAACAGTAGAAAGCCCCAGTCAGCCTCTCCGTGGTCCCACTCGGTCTTCCCAACCAAGGACAGTGATGCTCCTCTTCCAAGCCCAGGCAATTATTAAACCTCCCGTTAGCGCCATAGTCGCCGTCTTCAAGCCCCTCCACCCCCACCCAACCCCAAGTCACCGTCTTCTTATACTTCTTCCGATCCTTGTGATACAGCTGGTTATACGCCTCACCCCTCCCCAGGTCCTCAAAGGAGCACAACCTGAAAATGCAATCGACAAACACCCCGATGGTGGCCACCTGACTATGGTGCAGCCCCAACAGAACCTGAAGCTTATACATGTTTGGAATTATCCTCCCAGGACTCCGAGTGTAGGGGCACTTTATCTCGAGCAGCACAACCTCCTCTGGATGGCTTTTGTGTGCTACCCCCCCGACAGACAGCATCCACTCCATCCCTCCTGGCCACACCACCGCCGGATAGGTAGCACACAAAAGCCATCTGGAGAGTAGGCAATTGCGCCACCCTGAATATGGATATTATTTCCGTAGACCTTGATGTCGTACACCTTCTCCAATACCGCAATTGCAACCTCCTCAAAAGTCGTACCCCAGAGGCAGGGCGCGCTAAAGCGAACACCCTCGTTGCTAGTTTATGCAGTCAGCTTCTTGCTATAGCTGCTGAAGTAGTTTTGCCCTGTGATAGCGGAGTAGTCACTTCCTCCAACGCAGCCCTTCCTCGTGGTCTCCCACTGGTCTGTATTTTGCTTGAATCCGGTATAATCGTTGCAGAAAGATTTTATCGCCACCTCCATTATACCTAACAAACACCACTCTTTAAATGGACGGTTGGTCAGCTGCACTTACCGCGGTACCGGCACGATCACCTCCTGCGACCCCGTCGAACTAAGCGGTGAGTGGGGTGGAGATATCCTAGCCAATGTCTTAGCCTTAATGTCGCTTATCATTTGAGTATATTTTTCGATCTCGGCCAAAACGAGCTTAAACTCATCGTATGAGATAAAGCCATCTTCAAGCAACCCCGAAATAATATCTGTAACCGTGTTTAGTTTGCTCTGTGCCAGAATTTGAATCTGGTCATGCTTCTTTACCTTCGCCAACAGTCATCGGCTGATGACCATTCCTGCGATCGCAATCAGCCCGCACACAGCCCCCGTAGCACCCATGATTGTAGCAATGGGAGCAGCAACCACAGTAGACATCAGACCCGCACCACTTGCGCCAAGACACATACCCACAGCAACTAGAGCAATGTCTACAGCGTCCACTGAGTTTACTGCAAACCTATATTTTTTGTACATAGCACCATATTTTTCAATTTCTTTCTCTAGGTATTGCTTCTTAAGACTGATCTCATTCAGCCGATAGGATTGCCCTAGACCACATGGAGGCAGCTCCCAATTTAACGGTGCAGTCCTTGGTTGTTGTTTCATACTGCTGCTTTATACGTCTACGGGTCAAGTTCAATTAGGAGTGATACTACAGACCAAGTCGCCCCACTGTTTTGAGTGGTTGTATAAAAGTTAATAACGTTGCCTTGTTCTAGATGTAAAGGCTGGTCTAAAGATATTACAACAGCCCGTTGGTCAGCAGGCTTACTTATTCCTACAGCTTGATTCATACCATTAATACCAGGAACGACTGTTATAACAGCTGTATCAGCACTAACACCCGAAGACAACCCCATACGAATGATCCTACCACCACATGTCATGGTATATCCACAGCTTGAGTCTTGTGAGTCTCGACCCCTAGCCCCATGGCCAAACGACCACTCATATCCTCTGCGAAGAGCACCACTTGCTTCTGCCCATATAGTATTGAGGGGTTTTGTTTGGAAGCTTATGTGTTCTCTCAGGTCCCTGGGATGCTGTCTGTGTCTGTCATCAACATACTTTTTATTAGCAGCATCTTTAGGCGATATTGAGCGATTTTATTATCTCCCATTTCAAGGTCTCCAGCAAGAGTACCGCCACTTTTATCCTTTTTTTGTGAGTCACCAATAGATACATAGGTCTTTGTGGTATATTCCGAGAGGTCGCGCCGCCCTGATCCGGTTTCAGTTGAGTTCCATAAATACTCGCTTTTATTGACATCTTGTAAATTGAAGAACAACACCAATAGGAAGGTCGTGATTGTGCAATATACGTCCCTTATTATCCTTTATCTGAACCTTCATCTCATTCACAGCTCCGACAGTAACACGTTTTGACACAGGATTAGCAATGTTTGTGGTTATGATATCACCGATCACCGAAAGAGAGCAGCCCCCACAACCCACAACTTCAAGAAGCGTAGTGGGCGCACTATCAAGCATGTTGTGCGTGGTACTGACTTGATCGAGGTGGACATAAAGTGGGTCAAAGACGCTAACGTTGACGGGCCAGGGGGCATCGTAACGACCTGAAGGAATCCATCCTCCAACCAGAGTTGGCTTATCAAGACCCAACATTTTAACACACCGTCGCCACATTGTATAGCCCAATCATCAGGAATTGAGAGGGCGATAGTCCCATCATGAGCATTATTCTCCAAAGTAAGCCCTAGAGCTGTAAATTCATCCTGCACAAGTTTGAAGTTCCAGAGGCCAGGGGACAAAACGACACCTTCTTCTTCTCCTGTAGAAATTTGCCTCGTTCTAATTGACACATATGATTCAGTGTTATACCAACCCACAGTATACGTGATTGACCTAAGACCTACGCATAGATCACCTACACTATTGTCAATAGCATTTTGCAGGGACACAGCGTCGCCGCTTTGAACATTTGACAGAGTGTGATACATAGTACTATGAATAAACAAGCCTTTACATTCAATACGAATAAAACTTACAAAACCGGGCCAGTATACCTACCCCATTATGCCCACGAGGATCTGACACATCTCCTCATCCAGGTAAGATCGGATAATATCACAGATGCGTTTGGTGTAGAGTTCTCCAACCTGTTTGATAAATACCTGGTGCCAAACATAAGCGACGACAGCCTTGTAGTTGGCTGGAGAACCAACCACATGCAATACTGGCAGAACCAGGTAAACTTTGTTGTATGGTGTGCAACAAGCGGCTGCGGAGTTTCTGCCCTAGACCACCTCAAATCTTACTCCCCAGCACTAAGTAACCTCTACAGGTTTCACGTCTACTACACAATCCGGAGACTTTTTGACGAAATGAGAATAGCACTGCTGGATGACGCCACATGGTCGGCTACAAACAATACCTTTGACAAGAGAATCTACCACCAGCTCTGCCACGAGTTTGGGGTTGACGAAAACAGCGACTGGAGGATGCCAGGCGGCAACCAGGGTTTAGGGTGGATCTACTTCACCAACCCCGAAACACACAAGGTACGGGTGATCACTCATTAGGGAAACACCCACCTCTACGAATCCGTCGGGCAAAGCTTTGAGAAATCAACCAACGGCTTTGTTTTCCAGGGTGGCAAGCTGCACATCAATTTCATAAAGCAAGACCAAGAGTGGGCAAACATCGCCTGGAGCATTTTCATCCTGGAAAAATTGGAGGGGTTCACATCCCCAGGTATCTCACGGATTAACGACAGCATAAGGACTTATGTCTGGGCTATTCTTAGTGCTCAGGCGCAGACCCGCTCAGAGATACTAGGTGTTGGAACGTCCTTTGATGCCCAAAAGCAATTTTAGGCCAACGTTGAGGATGCCATCAACTCCCCAGTGGACATTCCTTCATCCATCCGACGGTATCAGAACGTCCTCCAGAATGCCTCCTCAAAGGTTGATTATGTGTTTGGAACGGGCCTGTACATGGCTCCATCAGATATGAGCCTCACATTTGGAGACGTTGCTGGGTACAACAATCTGATTACTATCGCAACTGAGGAGCAGCAGATCGGCAGCAATACTGATGTCAACGCGGTTCTGGTGGTTCCAGATAAAAGAAGCTTTGACCCTCCGCCCGATACAGATATGGAACTCCCATCTCCAGGGCCAGCCCCTATGGCCAAGACCGGTCTGCGTGGGGCGCACAAGGATGAGAAAACCGCTGTTATTGTAGGCGGAATCGCTATAGGCTTAGCTGTGCTTTGGTTTGCTACGTAGTAAGTCACGGAGTATCAGGAGGATAACTCCCCCCACTGCCACAGCTGCGGCCCATACATGTTCTGCCATTCAACCAGCCACCTTTGCAGCTGACTTAAGCAGCCATGATACGATGGAGCCAATGATTCCTGGAAGGGCAGCTGCTGCCTTACCGGCTAGGCCCTTCAGGACGTTTGCCAAGGAGTTCAGTTGTTTAATCCATTCCTTTACACCGGGCTTATCAGCTGGCGTCGGTGTTGGTGCCAGGGTTGAACTAGTGCTCCCTCCACCCGTCAAAGCAACTACCAGGGTCGAGATTGCCAATCCAATTGTAGTGAGGATGGAGGCGAATGTTATGCCCTGCTCCCGGGACAGGGTGCATACACGCTCAGCTAGCGTGTGTCCTCGTTAAGAAGTCTGATGCTGTTAATTTGGGTTTGCAGACGTTCACGTTTGCAGAGGCAGCCTCCACATGGGCACTCCGCAGGTCCTGCAGCTCTGCAAGCTCATTTGCTTGGAATCTCTATGTTCGATCTCCGCTTCTCCCTTCCTCCTCCAGGCTTGCCATTTTAGCTTCACGATGTTTTATATCCCTTTCTATCTCAGTTATCTTAGCTAGGTTATTGACCAGCTCACCCCTCTGGGTCTGATTAGCCTTGTCAAGCCCCATAAGTTCTCTGAGTGCTAGTTCGTTGTCTGTTTGTGTATCTAGGTCTTGTATGGCGTTATGAACACCCAGGATGAAGCTTGTTTCTTCCAAACCACCTTGCTCTGCCATGGCTTCAAGGCTGCTCATTTCTAACATATCTGGAAGGGCAGCTTCCGCTTTAGCAGCAGCTTGGTCAACGCTTTGCAGGGATTTTGCTGCTTCTGTGGATAGTTCAGGTGTCACCCCAAGAGCCCGAGCAAGCTGTGTACCACCGTAATCTAGGATACTCCTAGGAGAGAGGAATTTGTTGGGATTGCTCTTCCATGCCAGAAGCTTCCAGTCTCGCCCCCACTTAACCCAAAGGTCACCTCTTCTTGACGATCTAAACTCCAGAGTGGCTTGCAGCCCATGCTTAGACATTGCCTTCTTCCACCTCATAACTAAGACTTCAGTTTCTTCTTTGGAACCCACCTAATCTTCTGTTAACCCAGCAGGCATTTCAATAATAGTCCATGGTGGACTAGTCCTACTCGACTTATCTAAAGTTTCGTCAATCAGGTTAGTCTCCTCATCATCAAAGCTAGTCTCATTCCTCTCCCCTCCCATAGCCCCTTCCTCCTCTGTGTCGTCAAATCCTGGGTTATAAAACTCCATGTTACTATGTTAAAGATGTAAGTGTAATTAAGAATTCAACATGTCGAGTACTTACAGGCGCAAACTAAACCCACACCGCCAGATACGCGAACCCCTAGGGGTAAAGGGCGTGCGACAGTCTGTAGTTATTACAAACAATCCAAGCACTATTGACCAGAACCAACAACTGCTGGTTCGCTTCCCCAATCTAGGGGCAAACGACGTCATTGTTCCAGGGACAGCACGGCTGGCCTTAACAATCACGCTTAACAATCAAGCTGACCTCTGATGCTAACCCCTGGGTCGCGCCGTGGTTAAGAAAATGACAATCAAGATATCTGGCAATGAGGTCATGTCTATTGATGACAGCGATGTGTATCACTGTTACCACGACTGCACAGGAGAGACAGGGCCTCCAGTATCAAGGCATTGACACATCAGATGACAGAAACAACTAAGATACGAATGGGGGTAGGAGACAAGGACGAGACCGAGGAAGAGGACGAGGCCGTAGCCGATGTGTATGGTAATAGATTCTACGTTCCGCTTGACTTTGAACTCCTTGAGAGTCACATGCCATTTTACCAGAGTGCGCTCAATGACAGACTGGAGAACGAGCTCACATTCAACGACTACAACCGCGTAATTCACGCAACAGGCGACACTGCCGCCAGTTACAAAATTGATGGCATCTTGCTGGAGTATGACATACCCAAATAGAGTTGGGGCGCATGATACGCACCCAGTACGCAGGTCGGCTCTCGATTCTGTATGACAGTGTTCTTCGTCACAGGAAGCTTGTATACAATAAAAGAGGAACATCAACTTGAATGTGCCTGCTCGCAGCATGAAGGGCATTCTACTGCTCTTTGAAAACCCAGAGGGTGCCTCATACGCCAGGAAGACAGAGTCGTTCTACAACCCAAAGACTACAAAAGTTGAGGTGACCATTGATGGCATCCCCAACCAACTCTATGCTCAGGGTATGTGCGGCTACCAGCAGTGGGATGAGGTGAAGAAGGCCTGTGCAGCAACGAGTAAACGAGACCCCAGTGTAGCAATAGCTGTAAAAGACTTAGCATTATCGGACGTGTCCCTGGGAGAGTACCTAACCAGTAAGTATTCTCTGTGGCTCGACTTAAGGACGACTGATGACGACCAGCTGCACGGTAGTGGTAGGGCCGTGGAGAATGCGTCTGAGGGTATCACCATTCAGATCACCAAAAAAGCAGAGGAGGCCGGCGCATTGAACGTTTATATGTATATTGTAATGTATACACAGATTAACATTAAAGATGGCAGGTTCGTCAGCACAGTCTACTAACAAGGCTTTGATGAAACTGAAAACTGAGTTTACATTTCCAGATGGTCCCTGTTCGGCAATTGTTTGTGGGCAGACAGGATGTGGGAAAACCGCATTCATCCTCGACCTACTTGAAGGGCCCTTCTTCGGTGCCTTCGAGCATGTTGTAATCCTCTGCCCTACCATACGTTTCAATGAGGCCTATCAGTCGCGGTCATGGGTGTGGGATGATTTAGAGATCTACGTCGTTGACCCAGGTGAGCAGCTCCATGACCACTTGAGGGCTTTCTACCATTGTTTTAAGGGTGAGCCTTACCTCTACATTATTGATGACTGTTCGGCTACAAAGGCCCTAACTAAAAAAAAAGACATGTTATCCGAACTGGCCTTTAGCAGCCGCCATGCGCAGCAAAGTGTCTGGGTCCTCAACCAAAAGTACAACTCTGTGCTGAAGGACTTACGTGAGCAGACTCGCTGGATGGTGCTCTTTCACACCAAGGACCGTGACTCATTTGAAGACACATTACGTGAAAATGATGTAATTCCAACAAAAGACCAACCACGCAAAACTGCTGCTGAAGACTGATCAACCTACTGCATAAGCCGTCGATTAAAGTGATTTTGGCCCTGATAGCAGCAGCTGCCTCAGTAGCCAATTTAGGTTTCTTCATCTGGGTAGCGGTATTTTGAAGCTCAAAGGTGTATACGTATATTCATGGATCCTGATACCATTATTGATAAACTCATTTAACAGGACACGGCTAGCTTAGTAGAGACAAAGTCTGGGGGAGCGGAACCTAGTTGCACCCCTGGTGTAGATATGTCTTCTAAGAGAGATAGGCTTTTTGCCATCATAGCCAGGGTCAGGCTCGTCAGTACCTTGGTTTAGAGCGTCTTACAATTGACCAGGTTGAATCAATGTCTGACGAAGAGATCATAAAGCTGTATGTGAGATACGAGGCTCGGCTAGGTGCTAGCATGACGCACACTCTAGGTCAATCATTGCTACAGCTTTACTCAGGTATTGCTTGTATGTTTCTACCAATCCCACCAGAACACCAGTCAAGGCTAATTACAGACCTCGAGACTGACCCGTTTGTTGGACACGCACTAAACACTGCCACTTGTGAGCTATATCATGCTATGGCATGTTTGTAGCTCCATTAACCGCGGCTTTAACAACAGTTAAGCACTGTCAATTTGGAAAAACAAGCACCGAATCAATAGGGGCCAGTGGAGAGGAAAACACCACTTCCTTACTATAGTATGTGTTTAACTCTGCTATAGCATGTGCTTAACTTCGCTATAACAAGTGCTTACTAAGAGCTGTCAATTGGACAAATAAATTTAGTAAGTAAACATGGAAGAAACGAACACGACTCAAGGAGAGACAACACCAGGGGAGACCACTACGAAAAATGCTAAAAGGGTTGCGACAGGACGAAAGGATGCTGTGCTCGAAAAGCCAATCAAAATAAACTTCTGAGAGAGCTCTGTGAGGCTAAAACCGCACTTACAGATGCTAGAGACGTACCTGTCGAGCTAATATCAACGAGCAAGCCTCTGTAAAGGTGGGCGTTGCCAACATGGGCGGCCTTTGGTTGTTGGCGGCGTTGGGGTGTCTGGACTAGCATTGTATTGTTACAGGCACCAGATGGTAGCCTCACACTCTAAACAGGTTGTGGTACAAAAGTCTACGAACGCTCATTTACAGGATCCGTTTTATATGGAATAAGATGACAACACCAAATTGCTCGTCAACGCACTATACCACGGTGTAGTTGATTCCGGTATTTCAATAGGTTATGCTAAGCTTGCTAAGATGACTCTGGGTGGTGGGGTGCCACGTCTTGATTTCACCCCACGCGACCTGGCTATGGCTGTTGCCGATGTATCACTAGCTATGGCCACAAAGGATATGCTAATTAAACAAGGAATCTTACCTGTTGATATACTGAAATAATGGCCACACTCGCGCTGCTTGTTGGAGGCGCTCTTGTTAACGCCCTCGCATTCTCTGGGAGCAACTTTTTATTCTCTAAGTTACGAGGCAGCCAAGTGGACGGGTAACGTAAACGCCATGATATGGCAATTGAGCAGCTTCAATCTGCTCAGGCAGCATGGGCCGAGAAGAGAACTGAGCGTTTAGACTTCATCAATGAGCAACTGCGCTGCCAGGGACATGCCGAGCATACTTTTAAGGATGCAGACGAGGCTATGCGTGAGTACTCCCTGATTACGAATAAAACCGCTGGGCCCTGAGCCGCAGCTTTCAGACTTCTACAAGCCCTCATATGAAAAAAGGGGCATGAGGTGGCGTTCATTATACTGGGTATGGCTGCGACTGGGCTGGTTGCATGCAGGCTTGCCAAGTAGATAATTTGGAGACTGGGGCATTTACTTTGTATGGATCGTCGGATGCAGAAGATATACTATAGTTCTAAGGGCTACTGAATGGCATAACAGCTCTCAAGAAGCTTGCAACAGAAGCGAGGGTTTCTGAGGAAGTTGCCAGGGGGTGGCTAACAAAGCATGCTATATGGCAAATCTACCTGTCAGTGCCAAAACACATTCCCAGACCAAAGTTTGATGTTCCTGTTTCTAATGAGGTTCACCAAGCCGATCTCTTATTTCTTCCTCATGACGTTGTGAAGCTCCGGACTTACATGTATGCCTTAACAGTGGTTGATGTGGCCTCGCGCTACAAAGCGGCTGAGCCATTGACTACAAAAGAGGCTAAAGAGGTCGCAGGTGCACTGGAGAGGATATACAAGCGAGGTCCGCTGGGGTGGCCTAAACAACTTCAGGTCGACCCTGGACGGGAGTTTATTGGAGCAGTGAATCAGCTGTTAGTAAAACATGGAGTATCAGTCAGGCGTGGCCGTATGAATATCCATCGAGACAAGGGTATAGTGGAACGCTTTAACCGAACACTGGCTGAGCGACTCTTTGGTCACCAGTATGCCGTAGAGTTAAAGGATACTGGAAAACGATCTACTGAGTGGGTTTCTCGACTGCAGGCTGTAGTCTCAGCGAGAAATAATGAGGTGACCCGCTTGACTGGAATAAAACCTAAAGATGCTATAAAGACAAAACGAGTTGCACAAAAGCCCTCTGCAGTCGTACCAGGGCGCCCTCTGGGGGTCAAAGAGCAAAAGCTTCCATCTGATGTTGGCGTTCGCTACCTCTACCAGCCTGGTGAGGCAGAGCAAGACCAGCGGCGGCGGGCCACTGACCCTGTGTGGTCACTCAATGTTTACCGGATTGGAAGCTCTGTCACTAAATCTGGTGAGCCTGTACTTTACTATTTGTTGGATGGACCCCTCAGTGGCTTTGTAAAGGAGGAGCTGCTTGTGGTGCGTCTGCCACCAGACGGTACGGTATTACCAATAAGACTAATAGAGATCTATATATAACAATGGTAGTATTTGACACAAGTGCCCATGGATATAACTCGGGAAGAAAGACCCCTGTAACAGGCCCTGTACGCAAGAGCAAGAGTTTTGTAATTTACACAGATATAAGAGAAAACATGGTGTCATTAATCGTCTTTGTACGGGTTGTCAGAAGGCTATAAAAAATAATAAGGTAGTGTATGGATTGTGGGTTCGATAAAGTCAACCACAGTCATCTACGTCGTCTTGCCCAAAAAGTTGCTTCACAACGGCCTATAGCTGGAGACACTGACTCGCCAGTCGGCGCCACTGAACGGGGATTCCCCACTGTATAAAAATAGAAATCTTGTGGCGATGCTAACAAGGTCAAAGTCCGCTTGCTGTATTGTCGTTGTCTTTTGTGTATCAACAAATTCCCTTTTAGACTAATGGAACTGTATAGTACTCATAATCAGCGAGCACGTGAAACCCAAAACGATTATGTTTCAATTCACGGTTTTAAGCCTCCTTATCCACGCTCTAAGGTTGCACTCAAAGCACTCCCAAGTGCGTAATAAATATGACCGTACATACAAGGAGATGTTGGCTAGATTCAGGGCTGGGGTGGCACGCACCCCTGTCCCCACTGCTGCCCCCACGCAGACCAGTCCCTGCCCCACGCAGACCAGTCCCTGCCCCACGCAGACCTGTCCCTGCCCCACGCAGATCAGTCCCCGCAACCCAGTCCCCAGTCCCCACAGCGCGCGTCTTGCCTTCAAGAAGACTAAATGGGCTGTTAAAAACTATTTACGTGGATGGGTGATGAACGTTCCTGAGTCTCACCCCCTTAGCTCGGACCTTATGATGTTCTTTAAGGGCATGCGTCGGAAGATGCATAAAGTTTTGACTGGTGAGCTGGAAGAGCTAGGTGGAATCAAGTGTCAGTTTGCTTTTAAGGTAAGACTCTCCAAGCACGCCGACGATGAAAGCACTGAGTATTTTGAGCCTGTGTTGCGTAATAAGCAGCAGGTGATTCTTTTCTCAGGGGACGTGGGCGTTGCGCTGTACCAGAGTGCTGTTAATATCTAAGAGCGGTTGGAGAAGTGGACCGGCCAAGGTTCTGGATGGAAGTTTGAGGTGGTCACAACTCTGTTGATTTATATTGCCAACTACCAACCGCTGAAGGGTGGCTCCTACCTGCGACTTCCGGCTGCGCTGGCGGCTAAGCAGGCCATCATAAATGTAAAGAACTGGGACAACTTCTGCATTCTATGGGCTATTGTAGCCGCTCTGCATCTGGTAGCCAAGAACCCACAGCGACCATCAAAATATAACATTCAGTGGCTTTTGGATCTGCTGGAGGGTGCAGGTGTAGAATATCCTACACCGGTGTCGCATGTTGAGAAGATAGAAAAGCATGCTAACCTAGCCTTGAATGTTTTTGGCTGTAATGGGAAGACCACTATCCTACACCGCATCAGTAAGCACTCTGGTACCCGTATATAAACCTCATGTTGATTGAGAAGCACGGCAAGTTTCATTACAGGCAAATCAAAGACCTGAACCGCTTACTGTATGACCAGACCAAACATAAAGAGCGCAAGATTTACTATGAGCTATGTCTGCATGGATATACCTCAGAGGGTCTGCTCCTGGCGCATAAGCCTGAGTGTATGGGGATAGGGCAAACTGCTGTGCGAGTGGATATGCCTGAGGAAGGGAAGAACATATTATCCTTCCAGAACTGGCAGAAACAGCTTGCTGCACCCTACGTCATCTATGCTGACTTCGAGGCGCTCACAGTGAAGCTGCACAAAAGCCCTCTGCAGTCGTACCAGGGCGCCCTCTGGGGGTCAAAGAGCAAAAGCTTCCATCTGATGTTGGCGTTCGCTACCTCTACCAGCCTGGTGAGGCAGAGCAAGACCAGCGGCGGCGGGCCACTGACCCTGTGTGGTCACTCAATGTTTACCGGATTGGAAGCTCTGTCACTAAATCTGGTGAGCCTGTACTTTACTATTTGTTGGATGGACCCCTCAGTGGCTTTGTAAAGGAGGAGCTGCTTGTGGTGCGTCTGCCACCAGACGGTATTACCAATTAGACTAATATAGATCTATATATATAACAATGGTAGTATTTGACACAAGTGCCCATGGATATAACTCGGGAAGAAAGACCCCTGTAACAGGCCCTGTACGCAAGAGCAAGAGTTTTGTAATTTACACAGATATAAGAGAAAACATGGTGTCATTAATCGTCTTTGTACGGGTTGTCAGAAGGCTATAAAAAAATAATAAGGTAGTGTATGGATTGTGGGTTCGATAAAGTCAACCACAGTCATCTACGTCTTGCCCAAAAAGTTGCTTCACAACGGCCTATAGCTGGAGACACTGACTCGCCAGTCGGCGCCACTGAACGGGGATTCCCCACTGTATAAAAATAGAAATCTTGTGGCGATGCTAACAAGGTCAAAGTCCGCTTGCTGTATTGTCGTTGTCTTTTGTGTATCAACAAATTCCCTTTTAGACTAATGGAACTGTATAGTACTCATAATCAGCGAGCACGTGAAACCCAAAACGATTATGTTTCAATTCACGGTTTTAAGCCTCCTTATCCACGCTCTAAGGTTGCACTCAAAGCACTCCCAAGTGCGTAATAAATATGACCGTACATACAAGGAGATGTTGGCTAGATTCAGGGCTGGGGTGGCACGCACCCCTGTCCCCACTGCTGCCCCACGCAGACCAGTCCCTGCCCCACGCAGACCAGTCCCTGCCCCACGCAGACCTGTCCCTGCCCCACGCAGATCAGTCCCCGCAACCCAGTCCCCAGTCCCCACAGCGCGTCTTGCCTTCAAGAAGACTAAATGGGCTGTTAAAAACTATTTACGTGGATGGGTGATGAACGTTCCTGAGTCTCACCCCCTTAGCTCGGACCTTATGATGTTCTTTAAGGGCATGCGTCGGAAGATGCATAAAGTTTTGACTGGTGAGCTGGAAGAGCTAGGTGGAATCAAGTGTCAGTTTGCTTTTAAGGTAAGACTCTCCAAGCACGCCGACGATGAAAGCACTGAGTATTTTGAGCCTGTGTTGCGTAATAAGCAGCAGGTGATTCTTTTCTCAGGGGACGTGGGCGTTGCGCTGTACCAGAGTGCTGTTAATATCTAAGAGCGGTTGGAGAAGTGGACCGGCCAAGGTTCTGGATGGAAGTTTGAGGTGGTCACAACTCTGTTGATTTATATTGCCAACTACCAACCGCTGAAGGGTGGCTCCTACCCTGCGACTTCCGGCTGCGCTGGCGGCTAAGCAGGCCATCATAAATGTAAAGAACTGGGACAACTTCTGCATTCTATGGGCTATTGTAGCCGCTCTGCATCTGGTAGCCAAGAACCCACAGCGACCATCAAAATATAACATTCAGTGGCTTTTGGATCTGCTGGAGGGTGCAGGTGTAGAATATCCTACACCGGTGTCGCATGTTGAGAAGATAGAAAAGCATGCTAACCTAGCCTTGAATGTTTTTGGCTGTAATGGGAAGACCACTATCCTACACCGCATCAGTAAGCACTCTGGTACCCGTATAAACCTCATGTTGATTGAGAAGCACGGCAAGTTTCATTACAGGCAAATCAAAGACCTGAACCGCTTACTGTATGACCAGACCAAACATAAAGAGCGCAAGATTTACTATGAGCTATGTCTGCATGGATATACCTCAGAGGGTCTGCTCCTGGCGCATAAGCCTGAGTGTATGGGGATAGGGCAAACTGCTGTGCGAGTGGATATGCCTGAGGAAGGGAAGAACATATTATCCTTCCAGAACTGGCAGAAACAGCTTGCTGCACCCTACGTCATCTATGCTGACTTCGAGGCGCTCACAGTGAAGCTGCACAAAAGCCCTCTGCAGTCGTACCAGGGCGCCCTCTGGGGGTCAAAGAGCAAAAGCTTCCATCTGATGTTGGCGTTCGCTACCTCTACCAGCCTGGTGAGGCAGAGCAAGACCAGCGGCGGCGGGCCACTGACCCTGTGTGGTCACTCAATGTTTACCGGATTGGAAGCTCTGTCACTAAATCTGGTGAGCCTGTACTTTACTATTTGTTGGATGGACCCCTCAGTGGCTTTGTAAAGGAGGAGCTGCTTGTGGTGCGTCTGCCACCAGACGGTATTACCAATTAGACTAATATAGATCTATATATATAACAATGGTAGTATTTGACACAAGTGCCCATGGATATAACTCGGGAAGAAAGACCCCTGTAACAGGCCCTGTACGCAAGAGCAAGAGTTTTGTAATTTACACAGATATAAGAGAAAACATGGTGTCATTAATCGTCTTTGTACGGGTTGTCAGAAGGCTATAAAAAATAATAAGGTAGTGTATGGATTGTGGGTTCGATAAAGTCAACCACAGTCATCTACGTCTTGCCCAAAAAGTTGCTTCACAACGGCCTATAGCTGGAGACACTGACTCGCCAGTCGGCGCCACTGAACGGGGATTCCCCACTGTATAAAAATAGAAATCTTGTGGCGATGCTAACAAGGTCAAAGTCCGCTTGCTGTATTGTCGTTGTCTTTTGTGTATCAACAAATTCCCTTTTAGACTAATGGAACTGTATAGTACTCATAATCAGCGAGCACGTGAAACCCAAAACGATTATGTTTCAATTCACGGTTTTAAGCCTCCTTATCCACGCTCTAAGGTTGCACTCAAAGCACTCCCAAGTGCGTAATAAATATGACCGTACATACAAGGAGATGTTGGCTAGATTCAGGGCTGGGGTGGCACGCACCCCTGTCCCCACTGCTGCCCCACGCAGACCAGTCCCTGCCCCACGCAGACCAGTCCCTGCCCCACGCAGACCTGTCCCTGCCCCACGCAGATCAGTCCCCGCAACCCAGTCCCCAGTCCCCACAGCGCGTCTTGCCTTCAAGAAGACTAAATGGGCTGTTAAAAACTATTTACGTGGATGGGTGATGAACGTTCCTGAGTCTCACCCCCTTAGCTCGGACCTTATGATGTTCTTTAAGGGCATGCGTCGGAAGATGCATAAAGTTTTGACTGGTGAGCTGGAAGAGCTAGGTGGAATCAAGTGTCAGTTTGCTTTTAAGGTAAGACTCTCCAAGCACGCCGACGATGAAAGCACTGAGTATTTTGAGCCTGTGTTGCGTAATAAGCAGCAGGTGATTCTTTTCTCAGGGGACGTGGGCGTTGCGCTGTACCAGAGTGCTGTTAATATCTAAGAGCGGTTGGAGAAGTGGACCGGCCAAGGTTCTGGATGGAAGTTTGAGGTGGTCACAACTCTGTTGATTTATATTGCCAACTACCAACCGCTGAAGGGTGGCTCCTACCTGCGACTTCCGGCTGCGCTGGCGGCTAAGCAGGCCATCATAAATGTAAAGAACTGGGACAACTTCTGCATTCTATGGGCTATTGTAGCCGCTCTGCATCTGGTAGCCAAGAACCCACAGCGACCATCAAAATATAACATTCAGTGGCTTTTGGATCTGCTGGAGGGTGCAGGTGTAGAATATCCTACACCGGTGTCGCATGTTGAGAAGATAGAAAAGCATGCTAACCTAGCCTTGAATGTTTTTGGCTGTAATGGGAAGACCACTATCCTACACCGCATCAGTAAGCACTCTGGTACCCGTATAAACCTCATGTTGATTGAGAAGCACGGCAAGTTTCATTACAGGCAAATCAAAGACCTGAACCGCTTACTGTATGACCAGACCAAACATAAAGAGCGCAAGATTTACTATGAGCTATGTCTGCATGGATATACCTCAGAGGGTCTGCTCCTGGCGCATAAGCCTGAGTGTATGGGGATAGGGCAAACTGCTGTGCGAGTGGATATGCCTGAGGAAGGGAAGAACATATTATCCTTCCAGAACTGGCAGAAACAGCTTGCTGCACCCTACGTCATCTATGCTGACTTCGAGGCGCTCACAGTGAAGCTGCACAAAAGCCCTCTGCAGTCGTACCAGGGCGCCCTCTGGGGGTCAAAGAGCAAAAGCTTCCATCTGATGTTGGCGTTCGCTACCTCTACCAGCCTGGTGAGGCAGAGCAAGACCAGCGGCGGCGGGCCACTGACCCTGTGTGGTCACTCAATGTTTACCGGATTGGAAGCTCTGTCACTAAATCTGGTGAGCCTGTACTTTACTATTTGTTGGATGGACCCCTCAGTGGCTTTGTAAAGGAGGAGCTGCTTGTGGTGCGTCTGCCACCAGACGGTATTACCAATTAGACTAATATAGATCTATATATATAACAATGGTAGTATTTGACACAAGTGCCCATGGATATAACTCGGGAAGAAAGACCCCTGTAACAGGCCCTGTACGCAAGAGCAAGAGTTTTGTAATTTACACAGATATAAGAGAAAACATGGTGTCATTAATCGTCTTTGTACGGGTTGTCAGAAGGCTATAAAAAATAATAAGGTAGTGTATGGATTGTGGGTTCGATAAAGTCAACCACAGTCATCTACGTCTTGCCCAAAAAAAGTTGCTTCACAACGGCCTATAGCTGGAGACACTGACTCGCCAGTCGGCGCCACTGAACGGGGATTCCCCACTGTATAAAAATAGAAATCTTGTGGCGATGCTAACAAGGTCAAAGTCCGCTTGCTGTATTGTCGTTGTGTCTTTGTGTATCAACAAATTCCCTTTTAGACTAATGGAACTGTATAGTACTCATAATCAGCGAGCACGTGAAACCCAAAACGATTATGTTTCAATTCACGGTTTTAAGCCTCCTTATCCACGCTCTAAGGTTGCACTCAAAGCACTCCCAAGTGCGTAATAAATATGACCGTACATACAAGGAGATGTTGGCTAGATTCAGGGCTGGGGTGGCACGCACCCCTGTCCCCACTGCTGCCCCACGCAGACCAGTCCCTGCCCCACGCAGACCAGTCCCTGCCCCACGCAGACCTGTCCCTGCCCCACGCAGATCAGTCCCCGCAACCCAGTCCCCAGTCCCCACAGCGCGTCTTGCCTTCAAGAAGACTAAATGGGCTGTTAAAAACTATTTACGTGGATGGGTGATGAACGTTCCTGAGTCTCACCCCCTTAGCTCGGACCTTATGATGTTCTTTAAGGGCATGCGTCGGAAGATGCATAAAGTTTTGACTGGTGAGCTGGAAGAGCTAGGTGGAATCAAGTGTCAGTTTGCTTTTAAGGTAAGACTCTCCAAGCACGCCGACGATGAAAGCACTGAGTATTTTGAGCCTGTGTTGCGTAATAAGCAGCAGGTGATTCTTTTCTCAGGGGACGTGGGCGTTGCGCTGTACCAGAGTGCTGTTAATAATATCTAAGAGCGGTTGGAGAAGTGGACCGGCCAAGGTTCTGGATGGAAGTTTGAGGTGGTCACAACTCTGTTGATTTATATTGCCAACTACCAACCGCTGAAGGGTGGCTCCTACCTGCGACTTCCGGCTGCGCTGGCGGCTAAGCAGGCCATCATAAATGTAAAGAACTGGGACAACTTCTGCATTCTATGGGCTATTGTAGCCGCTCTGCATCTGGTAGCCAAGAACCCACAGCGACCATCAAAATATAACATTCAGTGGCTTTTGGATCTGCTGGAGGGTGCAGGTGTAGAATATCCTACACCGGTGTCGCATGTTGAGAAGATAGAAAAGCATGCTAACCTAGCCTTGAATGTTTTTGGCTGTAATGGGAAGACCACTATCCTACACCGCATCAGTAAGCACTCTGGTACCCGTATAAACCTCATGTTGATTGAGAAGCACGGCAAGTTTCATTACAGGCAAATCAAAGACCTGAACCGCTTACTGTATGACCAGACCAAACATAAAGAGCGCAAGATTTACTATGAGCTATGTCTGCATGGATATACCTCAGAGGGTCTGCTCCTGGCGCATAAGCCTGAGTGTATGGGGATAGGGCAAACTGCTGTGCGAGTGGATATGCCTGAGGAAGGGAAGAACATATTATCCTTCCAGAACTGGCAGAAACAGCTTGCTGCACCCTACGTCATCTATGCTGACTTCGAGGCGCTCACAGTGAAGCTTCAGGGTCCTGCGCTTAATTCTGGTAAGAGCAACACGCAGAGAACGCAGGAACACCAAGGTTGTGGCTACGGCTATGTGGTTGTTCGTTGTGATGGTAAGACCGAACCCCCTGTGGTTCATAGAGGAAGCGAGGCTGTGGAGAAGTTCTTACAGGCTCTGCAGCAGGAGGAGCAAAATATCAAAGCAGTTCTGTCCAAGCCTGTCCCTATGCGGATGACTCGAGAGGATAGAAGGGCACATAAGGCTGCAACCCACTGACATGTGTGCAACAATAAACTGGGCTGTGACTCTGTCCGCGATCACTGCCATATAACAAGCTTGTACAGAGGGCCAGCCCATAACGTGTGTAATCTGACAACACCCATTCCTGTGGTGTTCCATAACCTGCGGGGCTATGACTCTCACCTATTGATGCTTGGTATAAGCAAAGTGGAGGGGAAAATCAGCTGTATCCCCAACAACATGGAGAAATATATTTCCCTGTCTTTTGGACAGTTGCGCTTCATTGACAGCGCACAGTTCCTCCTGGCCTCGCTTGATAAGCTGGTGTCTGCTAACAACCCAGATGCCTTTGCTGTGACGGCGGAATATGAGCCAGACCAGATGAAGCGGCGGTTGCTGTTGCGTAAGGGAGTCTTCCCCTATGAGTTCATGGACAGCTGGGATAAGTTTGATTCCCCTCTGCCGCCAATCCAGGAGTTCTACTGCAAGCTCTCTGAGGAGGGTATATCTGCTGTGGACTACGTACACGCACAAAAGGTCTGGAGCGTGTTTGGGTGTAAGAACATGGGTGATTACCATGACCTGTACCTGCGGACAGATGTACTGCTCCTGGCTGATGTGTTTGAGGTGTTCCGCAAGACCTGTCTTAAGCAGAACGGGTTGGATCCGGCTCACTACTATACCAGCCCCGGTTTGTGGTGGGATGCTTTGCTTAAGAGCACAGGCGTGGAACTCGAGCTACTCACCGACTATGACAACCACCTGTTCATTGAGAAAGGTCTACACGGTGGTATAAGCATGGTGTCGCGCCGCCACGCTAAGGCTGATAACCCGCTCGTGGATGACTTTGATCAGGATAAACCAACGAGCTGCACCCAGTACCTTGATGCTAACAATTTGTATGGGTGGGCTATGAGTCAGCCTTTGCCAACTGTGGGCATTAAATGGATGGCTCGGCCAGAGGATCTGCAGATACAGCACCACCCAGATGATGCTGAAACTGGATACATTCTTGAGGTTGACTTGGAGTATCCTACTGCACTTCATGACGAGCACAACGACTACCCACTGGCTCCGGAGCGACTTCTTGTAGAGAACGACTGGTTGTCGAACTATCAGAAGAACCACCTGCGGAATAAGGAGAAGTATGTGGTGCACTACAGGAACCTCAAGCTGTATCTGTCTTTGGGGATGAGACTTACCAAGATCCATCGTGCACTTGTCTTTGACAAGAGCCCCTGGATGGAGCCTTACATTTGGATGAATACGGATCTGCGATAGGTGGCCACCAGTGACTTTGAGAAGGACCTGTATAAGCTGATGAATAACCATGAAGAACCTCCGCAGGCGGGTCAATGTCAAGATTGTGCGCTCTACAGAAGAAGAAAGAATGAGTAAGCTTATCGCAAGTCCCGCCTACTCGCGTCATCAGGTGTTTTAAAATGACCTGGTCGCTCTGCACATGCACAAGACTCACCTGGTACTGAACCGCCCGGTGTATGTGGGCATGTGTATACTCGACCTCTCCAAGCACCTGATGTACGACTTCTATTACAATACCATGAAGCCCAGATATGGCAAGAACCTTGGCTTGTTGTACACGGATACGGATTCTCTGCTTATGGAGATGCGTACGCCTGACGTGTATGCTGACATGAAGGAAGATGGGCATCTCTTTGACGCTAGTAACTTTCATACGTCCCGTAGCCTCAACAGCAGTGTGAACAAGAAGGTTCTGGGGAAGATGAAGGATGAGTGCGTCGGCGTGCCCATCAAGGAGTATGTTGGTCCGTGCCCTAAGATGTACTCGATCTTGATGTCGAGCCGGGATG
>CM067347.1:20004249-20066749 GCA_034190875.2 Urechis unicinctus
CAGATCTTACATATTTGGTTCCACCATTCTCTGCCATTCAAGCAAGTGTAATCCTTGTGTTCAGGGACATCCATTGTCTGTGACTGATCGCCGTATGCAATAGCTCTGTGGCATACTTTCTCACAGATCCCGCTCATTGGGCGGGGCCTGTACTCTACACGCTACACTTCTTTGTGACGTGTATATGGAACCTCGGGGGAGGGAACATCACGTGGGTATCTGAACGGGGAGCCAGTAAGAGACAGCGTCAGCATCTCTGATGACGGACGCAACGTGACACTAACGATGTTTCAATTGGAGGACTTCGGAAACTACACTTGTCATGTGACCAAAATTATACTGGATTATACCTTGAGGTGAACACAACATATCAACAGCAGGAGCTCGTGACTGCGATGAATCATTCCACAAAAGGTTGGGTTATTACTGAGATAGATGGTTTTATAAATGTGACTTAAACTGGCAATTTTCTAAATAATTACCGTCCGTTAATCACGAACAAACAGGCATGGCTATTTTACAAGGCCTTGAATAAGGGCTGGACGATAGCTGCTGAATATCTTATCCACCAGAGGATGTCTTCATAATGCCAACTATACCAGTCGTTTTCCTTCTGTTCCCCAGTCGCCCAAGTGATCTAGGTCGTTGATCTCACCTTGTTGGCAATGCGTATAACAGTGACCTGGATTGTTGAGGCTGGAGAGCCCAGTCATCTCACTCTGGTTCACTGCCCAGCGGAGGATTGTGACGTCACAACACAGAGGTCAAGTATGGATGTTAAAGCTACCCGGCAAGAATTAGCTACATACATCCCTCCTGATGTAGGAACCTACACTTATAAGGCTAATGAGGGCGAGCAATTCGACGAATTGCCCCAAAATATATTCAATGTGTGGCTGACGAGCCAGGACTGAAAGAACGAGGTTATGAAGATGACGATAAAAGGCAGCTAAAGGTAGCACGTTTCTTTCTTTAGTTGTTTCATCGGACATGTTGATTGTAAACCTAATTTATTTTGCGGACAAATATAACTACTTATCGACTAATTTTTGATTATGCAGTACAGCATATATTGCGTGACCTCGTGTTGTTTATCTACAATCAATTTAATCGTTTTTGTTATTTCTGGGAATAAGTTCAAGCGCTTCGCATTTTTGTCTTGTACAGAGGGTGAAGATAAAAATACAAATATGTAACGTCCGAATATCTCACTATGCATTCCTGTACACAGTCTATCTGCGATCAATATCAAACAAATTAAGATCTCGAATTGTTATTGTCTTACAGAGCTTATAACAGTGAAAACAGTAAAGCTCTCAGTGGTGATCAAGGTAACTAAGACATTTGGTCTACCTCTCACTTATAGACAATACAAAGTTTTTGGCGACTTCAATGACCACAGTTTACATGTACTTATATATAGAAGTTATATTTTAAAAACACGTCATTTTGTATCCAGTGCAATACGAGGACATTGACGAGGGACCACGTGACTACTCAGTGTCATCGGCAGCATCAACACCTCGTTGATTACATTATCATAAGCACATATTAGTAAAAGCAGTTATTAGAGCTGGGCATTAAACATCTCCAGGCCATATTGATTAAAACGGTCACAGAATATGGAATATATGAAGACATGACCAGCATGTCCACCATGGATACCAGTGGAAAACACTGGGCAGTAGCAGGTAAAATATTTTTCCGATTAATTGAATGAATACATCAAGTGAAACTCTACACTTACATTGATGCTCTCATTATATTTTCGATGCCATGACTGCTCTCCAATTGATTGACAGATCCATCCATTTAGTTTACTTGTAAAGTAAAGAATGTGCAGTCTGCATTGATGTCGTTTGATGAGTTCGACGAAGACAGGTCATATATGGGGCTCCATTACCCTGGCAATGGTGTATGAAAAACTACAGGTCACAGAGACAATTACGTAGATGTTACATTCAAAGTTCTATTGGAAAGTGTCATAAGCAACCAAAACAATGAATGAAGAAATGATGAATATTTGCTTTTAAGATATAAGGCTGTATATATTGGAATGTTGTAACTCAAAGAAGATTGAAGACAGATATGTGGGTAAGGGTGTTGATGGAAAAGTTGGTAAATTTTAAAATATGAAGATATGTAGCAAGGTATGATAGAAGTCGGCAGATAGCTAATACATACTCATATTACCACATTATTCCATTCTTGCTTGAAATGAAATATGACTCCTTAAGTACAGTGGGTTCGCCAATTTAGTTAACCTAACGCTAATGCAATAGGGAGAATGCGCATCCATCTTGGGTCGCCACTAACCCTACCCCTCACCGATCTGTCAAGCTGAACAATGATGACGAACTATGTCATCGGCCTGCTTAACTGGGGGACATTGGAATAGACGGATGGAAAATATTGCCTTTTGGCGGTGTTCTTTAACTCATTGGTTTCTGACTTGTCACGTGATGCTTTGTGATATATGCGACCACTTAATCACCTTTCGTTAACGTCTTTGTCAATAAGGTAGCAGTGTATGTAAGCGCGATCTTAACTACGAAAGTTGCTGATAATATGTTAAACGTCACAATGGGATACACTTCAGTTTACCTTTAGTATTGGTTAAGGTTTAGAAGGACTAGAATAAGCCATGTGACAAATCGCCGACAACGCAACGCACATTGCACCAGTCTATATATGCTTTGAATGTCACCTGCACTGACCAAAATTGTCGTGTATTAACTTATCGATGTTTGGTACACGGTAAGAGAACGCTGCACATTTACCCGTGGTTAAATCATTGCAAGTCTTTTGTGACTGTTAAGTATCTCCTTCAGATGTTTGAAGTTAACATGAAGACGCAATATAAGACAAGTGGCTGACAGCACAATACAAAAAATTGTTTAACTACTGTGTAGATATATCTCCGTGGGGTAAAGAAAGAACTTCCTGGTGTGTTGGAGCTCCGGAACCTTACAAAAACCTTGCAATTTGTGTAAGGTTCACTTATAACATCTAGCTCGGATTCCGATGTCAAGCGTCTTAGAACCGAGCCGCTGCTTGTATACATATCTATAACTTGCTAAATTGATCTCTGGTGCTGCTTCTCATCCCCTTCATTTACACTCGAAAACTTTGTCTTTATCCATGAATATCAAACATTGGTGTGGTTGTTCCTGGTGCTTAATGAAAATTTTTTATATTCTTGCATTCGACGTTCGATAATCCACATTTAAACTATATTGTTGTTGCAAACAATTCTTCCTGAGCCTCAGAGACATGTAATATCTTCCAAGCACCAGCGCACAGGTAATCGGGGTCAAGGGGTGATATGAGTTATTAACTACCTTTCACAATGTTAACAGCGGGGATACGTTTTGCGGTTGATTAACAAGTAATTATGAAGTTACTTTCCTTTGAATGGCCGAGTTCAGAAACTAAACACAGACATTTTTGAAGCGGCACATGGGTAAATAAGCCAATCAAAACGATGTACTGAATTGTGCTCGGGACTATTTCAGCTTGTGTCCGATTATATGATCTGGCCAGTTACAAACAGCAACGGACATCTTTTGAAAGATTATCGAGTTAGACCATTGACATACGTGATCAACATTTATTTTATAACATATTGAAAATAATTGGAGAAATAGATCGTAGCCCTATGACGTGAAGCCACCTGTAATAAATTGTGAGGGATAATGATTTATTCATGCTTTATTACGACACAATATATCGAATTCATACTCTGTTAATGAGCAAAGTATGATGACCTATCAACTATTATGTGAATTGGTTTCAATGAAATGCGTGTGGCATGAATCACACATTAATGATGTCATTCGTCCTCTGCCTATTTATGTATCTTGGATTCATTGTGAAAATTGAAGTTTTCAAATCCTCTGATGTCTCACAATTTAAATACCATAACTGTAAAAACCATACCGTTAACTTTTCCTACTGCACAGCTTCACGTGCGACAATATGTATCTAAATGCCAACCAGCTGCATTACTGAGCTACTAACTTATAACCAATCAACATTAGCTAATCAGCACGAAAAAAACATAAATGTCCCACATTTACTTTTCAATGCTCGTAGCCGGGGGTGAACACAAATTAACAAATGCCAAATTGCTCCCGATCTAGAGGCTTAGGTATTAACATGTCAGATCAAGGCGCAAAGTGCTGGTCGATACTCAAATGCAATGCCCCACCACATCACCTAATTTTAGAACAACATACTTAAATAATTAACGATAAGAGCTAAAATATAACCTAGTAACCCGATTATCTTTACAGTTCGCTGATCTAGTAGAGCGAATGCCTATCAACACTGATTGACCATCGACAAAACATTCATAAATACAAACATAAATACATCCATACGTACATACGTGCATACATACATACATACATACATACATACATACATACATACATACATACATACATACATACACAGACATACATACATACATACATACATACATACATACATACATACATACATACATACATACATACATACATACATACATACATACATACATACATATATATATACATACAAACATTCATAAAAAAGTACATCCATACATCCATACATCCATACATACATAAATACGTACGTACGTACGTATGTACATACATACATACATACATACATACATACATACATACATACATACATACATACATACATACATACATACATACATACATACATACATACATACATACATACATACATACATACATACATACATACATACATACATACATACATACATACATACATACGTACATACGTACATACATACATGCATACATACATACATATATACATACATACATACATACATACATACATACATACATACATACATACATACATACATACATACATACATACATACATACATACATACATACATACATACATACATACATACATACATACATACATACATACATACATACATAGATTCATTCATACATACATACAAACATTCATACAAACGTACATCCATACATCCATAATACATACATAAATACGTACGTACGTATGTACATACATACATACATACATACATACATACATACATACAGACATACATACATACATACATACAGACATACAGACAGAGAGGACAGACATACATACAGACATACATACAGACATACACACAGACATACATACATACATACATACATACATACAAACATACATACATACATACATACATACATACATACATACATACATACATACATACATACATACATACATACATACATACATACATACATACATACATACATACATACATACATACATACATACATACATACATACATACATACATACATACATACATACATACATACATACATACATACATACATACATACATACATAAAGATACAGACGGCTAGATAACCAAGAATAACTGATGTATTGTTAGGAGGTAACGTCGTACATATCATATAACTACATGCTGACGTGTATGAACAATAAAATCGTGGATTAAGAAAGCTCCCTCACTTAGGTGTCAAGTACCTCTATGTTGATAAACTGTGTCATCGGCTGATAATTCGGGCTACTTGTACATTGGGCACATTGCCTATGGACTTTGTTTCGAACCTGTTGTACTTAAATGGGGTCCTTGCGGCTATGTGATATCTGAGGCCACTTAACCACACTCCCACATTATCCGTATCATTGAAGTAGTGATGTATATAAGATTGAAGTTGTTGACAAAATATTTAATGTGGAATATACTTGAGTGTGTCTTTTTTATGACTAAAGGACAAGAATGCACCGATATTTGGCAGACAATATGAGAACTTTGCCCTTTACCCTGTGGTCGGGCTTTTACAAGACTTCGGTGACTGTTACGGTCGCCTTCAAGTGTTTGACGTAAACACGACCACAGACGCAATATAAGACAAGCTGCTAACAACACATTCAAGCACTGTTAGATAATGTTCTCCAGCGGTTACCACAGGTACTACCCGGTTTAGTCGAGGAACAAACAATACCGCTAAATCACCGTCTTGTATCAAAGCCCTGCGATTAACCTTCAACTTAGATAAAAGAGTTTGAGTTTTGACATACGGGACCTACAATAATCATAATATATTTGTTAATGTACAAAAATATTTCAAGTGTTGGGAATGTCGTATCCCACGTCACTGGGCAACATTCATTCGTAGCAGGCCTGACGTTCGAACGACAACTTTTTCGCGAGTTATTATGTAATGGAATAACTCCTCAGTTTGAACTATGTTTTTGAGGAGTAGTATACAGACTGGGGGTACGAGCACAGCTACCAAACTGGACGCACATGAGCTAGCCAACCGCTCGCACCTCCCCAGTCTCTATACTACAGTGTCAACCAGCCCTTCGAGCCCCATATGGTCCAGGACCACACTGAAAGAGGCGATCACCAAGGCCTTGAGGAATAAGCTCTTCTAAACGACTCACACGCTCCAAAAGGTCCTCATACTTTGATTCCAAATCCCTCACCTCAATCTCAAGGTCCACCTTCTCCTCCGTTAAATAATCCACATCTACCCGCAGTTCGGCCACAATTCTATACCTCAGCCCCTCATCTGTTCAACAGATCGACGCGTGCCCATAGGCCACAGTGTCTACACCATTCTCAGCTATCCACCGCTTTGAGTCAAAGGAGGAGAGAGACACCTTGTTAACATGGAGACCATATATTTTGTGGCAGTCACTCCTGAGCATGTTCATTCCGTGGCGAAACTGCTTTTGGGCAAACAGCGACTCCACGTACTGAGTGTGCCGTAGATGCTTCTTTACCATCACCTTCTTCTCACCTTTGGCTTTTTTGATCTCATCCCGGCTCGACATCAAGATCGAGTACATCTTAGGGCGCAGACCAACATACTCCTTGATGGGCACGCCGACACACTCATCCTTCATCTTCCCCAGAACCTTCTAGTTCACACTGCTGTTGAGGCTACGGGACGTATGAAAGTTACTAGCGTCAAAGAGATGCCCATCTTCCTTCATGTCAGCATACACGTCAGGCGTACGTATCTCCGTAAGCAGAGAATCCGTATCCGTGTACAACAAGTCAAGGTTCTTGCCATATCTGGGCTTCATGGTATTGTAATAGAAGTCGTACATCAGGTGCTTGGAGAGGTCGAGTATACACATGCCCACATACACCGGGCGGTTCAGTACCAGGTGAGTCTTGTGCATGTGCAGAGCGACCAGGTCATTTTCAAACACCTGATGACGCGAGTAGGCGGGACTTGCGATAAGCCTACTCATTTTTCTTCTTCTGTAGAGCGCACAATCTTGACATTGACCCGCCTGCAGAGGTTCTTCATGGTTATTCATCAGCTTATACAGGTCCTTCTCAAAGTCGCTGGTGGCCACCTTTCGCAGATCCGTATTCATCCGAATGTAAGGCTCCATCCAGGGGCTCTGGTCAAAGACAAGTGCACGATGGATCTTGGTAAGTCTCATCCCCAAAGACAGATACAGCTTGAGGTTCCTGTAGTGCACCACATACTTCTCCTTATTCCGCAGGTATGCTACCAGCTTTTCAACCTCGGCCAAAGTTCCACTTTACTCGCCTAGGAGGTTCTTCTGATAGTTCGACAACCAGTCGTTCTCTACAAGAAGTTGCTCCCGAGCCAGTGGGTAGTCGTTGTGCTCGTCATGAAGTGCAGTAGGATACTCTAAGTCAACCTCAAGAATGTATCCAGTTTCAGCATCATCTGGGTGGTGCTGTATCTGCAGATCCTCCGGCCGAGCCACCCATTTAATGCCCACAGTTGGCAAAGGCTGACTCATAGCCCACCCATACAAATTGTTAGCATCAAGGTACTGGATGTAGCTCGTTGGTTTATCCTGGTCAAAGTCATCCACGAGCGGGTTATCAGCCTTAGCGTGGCGGCGCGACACCATGCTTATACCACCGTGTAGATCTTTCTCAATGAACAGGTGGTTGTCATAGTCGGTGAGTAGCTCGAGTTCCACGCCTGTGCTCTTAAGCAAAGCATCCCACGACAAACCGGGGCTGGTATAGTAGTGAGTCGGATCCAACCCGTACTGCTTAAGACAGGTCTTGTGGAACACCTCAAACACATCAGCCAGGAGCAGTACATCTGTCCGCAGGTACAGGTCATGGTAATCACCCATGTTCTTACACCAAAACACGCTCCAGACCTTTTGTGCGTGTACGTAGTCTACAGCAGATATACCCTCCTCAGAGAGCTTGCTGTAGAACTCCTGGATTGGCGGCAGAGGGGAATCAAACTTATCCCAGCTGTCAATGAAGCACAACTGTCCAAACGACAGGGAAATATATTTCTCCATGTTGTTGGGGATACAGCTGATTTTCCCCTCCACTTTGCTTATACCCAGCATCAAGAGATGGGAGTCATAGCCCCGCAGGTTATGGAACACCACAGGGATGGGTGTTGTCAGATTACACACGTTATGGGCTGGCCCTCTGTACAAGCTTGTTATATGGCAGTGATCGCGGACAGAGTCACAGCCCAGTTTATTGTTGCACACATGTCAGTGGGTTGCAGCCTTATGTGCCCTTCTATCCTCTCGAGTCATCCGCATAGGGACAGGCTTGGACAGAACTGCTTTGATCTTTTGCTCCTCCTGCTGCAGAGCCTGTAAGAACTTCTCCACAGCATCGCTTCCTCTATGAACCACAGGGGTTTCGGTTTTACCATCACAACGCACAACCACATAGCCGTAGCCACAACCTTGGTGTTCCTGCGTTCTCTGCGTGTTGCTCTTACCAGAATTAAGTGCAGGACCCCGAAGCTTCACTGTGAGCGCCTCGAAGTCAGCATAGATGACGTAGGGTGCAGCAAGCTGTTTCTGCCAGTTCTGGAAGGATAATATGTTCTTCCCTTCCTCAGGCATATCCACTCGCACAGCAGTTTGCCCTATCCCCATACACTCAGGCTTATGCGCCAGGAGCAGACCCTCTGAGGTATATCCATGCAGACATAGCTCATAGTAAAACTTGCGCTCTTTATGATTGGTCTGGTCGTACAGTAAGCGGTTCAGGTCTTTGATTTGCGTGTAATGAAACTTGCCGTGCTTCTCAATCAACATGAGGTTTATACGGGTATCAGAGTGCTTACTGATGCGGTGTAGGATAGGGGTCTTCCCATTCCACCCAAAAACATTCAAGGCTAGGTAAGCATGCTTTTCTATCTTCTCAACATGCGACACCGGTGTAGGATATTCTACACCTGCACCCTCCAGCAGATCCAAAAGCCACTGAATGTTATATTTTGATGGTCGCTGTGGGTTCTTGGCTACCAGATGCAGAGCGGCTACAATAGCCCATAGAATGCAGAAGTCGTCCCAGTTCTTTACATTAATGATGGCCTGCTTAGCCGCCAGCGCAGCCGGAAGTCGCAGGTAGGAGCCACCCTTCAGCGGTTGGTAGTTGGCAATATCAATCCACAGAGTTGTGACCACCTCAAACTCCCATCCAGAACCTTGGCTGGTCCACTTCTCCAACCGCTCTTAGATATTAACAGCACTCTGGTACAGCGCAACGCCCACGTCCTCTGAGGAAAGAATCACCTGCTGCTTATTACGCAACACAGGCTCAAAATACTCAGTGCTGTCATCATCGGCGTGCTTGGAGAGTCTTACCTTAAGGGCAAACTGACACTTGATACCACCTAGCTCTTCCAGCTCACCAGTCAAAACTTTATGCATCTTCCGACGCATGCCCTTAAAGAACATCATAAGGTCCGAGCTAAGGGGGTGAGACTCAGGAACGTTCATCACCCATCCACGCAAATAGTTTTTAACAGCCCACTTAGTCTTCTTGAAGGCAAGACGCGCTGTGGGGACTGGGGACTGGGTTGCGGGGACTGATCTGCGTGGGGCTGGGACAGGTCTGCGTGGAGCAGGGACTGGTCTGCGTGGGGCAGCAGTGGGGACAGGGGTGCGTGCCACCCCAGCCCTGAATCTAGCCAACATCTCCTTGTATGTACGGTCATATTTATTACGCACTTGGGAGTGCTTTGAGTGCAACCTTAGAGCGTGGATAAGGAGGCCTAAAACCGTGAATTGAAACATAATCGTTTTGGGCTTCACGTGCTCGCTGATTGTGAGTCATGTTTACTATACAGTTCCATTAGTCTAAAAGGGAATTTGTTGATACACAAAAGACAACGACAATACAGCAAGCGGCTTTTGACCTTGTTAGCATCGCCACAAGATTTCTATTTTTATACAGTGGGGAATCCCCGTTCAGTGGCGCCGACTGGCGAGTCAGTGTCTCCAGCTATAGACCGTTGTGAAGCAACTTTTGGGGCAAGACGTAGACGACTGTGGTTGACTTTATTGAACCCACAATCCATACACTACCTTATTATTTTTTATAGCCTTCTGACAACCCGTACAAAGACGATTAATGACACCATGTTTTATCTTATATCTGTGTAAATTACAAAACTCTTGCTCTTGCGTACAGGGCCTGTTACAGGGGTCTTTCTTCCCGAGTAATATCCATGGGCACTTATTGTCAAATACTGCCATTGTTATATATATAGATCTATATTAGTCTAATTGGTAATACCGTCTGGTGGCAGCTGGGTATCGGACGGCACCACAAGCAGCTCCTCCTTTACAAAGCCACTGAGGGGTCCATCCAACAAATAGTAAAGTACAGGCTCACCAGATTTAGTGACAGAGCTTGCAATCCGGTAAACATTGAGTGACCACACAGGGTCAGTGGCCCGCCACCGCTGGTCTTGCTCTGCCTCACCAGGCTGGTAGAGGTAGCGAACGCCAACATCAGATGGAAGCTTTTGCTCTTTGACCCCCAGAGGTCGCCCGGGTACGACTGCAAAGGGCTTTTGTGCAACTCGTTTTGCCTTTATAGCATCTTTAGGTTTTATTCCAGTCAAGCGGGTCACCTCATTATTTATCGCAGAGACTACAGCCTGCATACAAAGTAAATGCCCCAGTCTCCAAATTACCTGCTTGGCAAGCCTGTATGCAACCAGCCCAGTCGCAGCCATACCCAGTATAATGAACGTCACCTCATGCCCCTTTTGTTCATCTGAGGGCTTGTAGAAGTCTGAAAGCTGCGGCTCAGGGCCCAACGGGTTGACGGTTAACTTAGATAATAAAAAGTTGCTCCCAGAGAATGCAAGGGCGTTAACAAGAGCGCCCCCAACAAGCAGCGCGAGTGTGGCCATTATTTCAGTATATCAACTGGTAAGATTCCTTGTTTAATTAGCACATCCTTTGTGGCCATAGCTAGTGATACATCGGCAACATCCATAGCCAGGTCGCGTGGGGTGAAATCAAGACGTGGCACCCCACCACCCAGAGTCATCTTAGCAAGCTTAGCATAACCTATTGAAATACCGGAATCAACTACACTGTGGTATAGTGCGTTGACGAGCATTTTTCCATCAGTAATTGGTGTTGTCATCTTATTCCATATAAAACGGATCCTGTAAATGAGCGTTCGTAGACTTTTGTACCACAACCTGTTTAGAGTGTGAGGCTACCATCTGGTGCCTGTAGCAATACAATGCTAGTCCAGACACCCCAACGCCGTCAACAACCAAAGGCCGCCCATGTTGGCAATGCCCACCTTTCCAGAGGCTTGCTCGTTGATATTAGCTTGACAGGTACGTTTCTAGCATCTGTAAGTGCGGTTTTAGCCTCACAGAGCTCTCTCAGAAGATTATTTTGATTGGCTTTTCGAGCACAGCACACTTTCGTCCTGTCGCAACCCTTTTAGCATTTTTCGTAGTGGTGTCCCCTGGTGTTGTCTCCCCTTGATTGGTGTTCGTTTCTTCTATGTTTACTTACTAAATTTATTTGTCTAATTGACAGCTCTTAGTAAGCACCTGTTATAGCGTAATTAAGCACCTGTAATAGCGAAGTTAAGCACATGCTATAGCAGAGTTAAACACATACTATAGTAAGGAAGTGGTGTCTTCCTCTCCACTGGCCCCTATTGATTCGGTGCTTGTTTTTCCAAATTGACAGTGCTTAACTGTTGTTAAAGCCGCGGTTAATGGAGATACAAACATGCCATAGCGATGATATAGCTCACAAGTGGCAGTGCTTAGTGCGTGTCCAACAAACGGGTCAGTCTCGAGGTCTGTAATTAGCCTTGACTGGTGTTCTGGTGGGATTGGTAGAAACATACAAGCAATACCTGAGTAAAGCTGTAGCAATGATTGACCTAGAGTGTGCGTCATGCTAGCACCTAGCCGAGCCTCGTATCTCACATACAGCTTTATGATCTCTTCGTCAGACATTGATTCAACCTGGTCAATTGTAAGACGCTCTAAACCAAGGTACTGACGGGCCTGACCCTGGCTATGATGGCAGAAAGCCTATCTTTCTTAGAAGACATATCTACACCAGGGGTGCAACTAGGTTCTGCTCCCCCAGACTTTGTCTCTACTAAGCTAGCCGTGTCCTGTTAAATGAGTTTATCAATAATGGTATCAGGATCCATGAATATACGTATACACCTTCGAGCTTCAAAATACTGCACCGCTACCCAGATGAAGAAACCTAAATTGGCTACTGAGGCAGCGGCTGCTATCAGGGTCAAAATCACTTTAATCGACGGCATATGCAGTAGGTTGATTAGTCTTCAGCAGCAGTTTTGCGTGGTTGGTCTTTTGTTGGAATTACATCATTTTCACGTAAGGTGTCTTCAAATGAGTCACGGTCCTTGGTGTGAAAGAGCACCATCCAGCGAGTCTGCTCACGTAAGTCCTTCAGCACCGAGTTGTACTTTTGGGTGAGGACCCAGACACTTTGCTGCGCATGGCGGCTGCTAAAGGCCAGTTCGGATAACAGGTTTTGCACAACACTGGGGTTAGCATCAGAAGTCAGCGTGATTGTTAAGGCCAGCCGTGCTGTCCCTGGAACAATGACGTCGTTTGTGCCTAGATTGGGGAAGCGAACCAGCAGTTGTTGGTTCTGGTCAATAGTGCTTGGATTGTTTGTAATAACTACAGACTGTCGCACGCCCTTTACCCCTAGGGGTTCGCGTATCTGGCAGTGTGGGTTTAGTTTGCGCCTGTAAGTACTCGACATGTTGAATTCTTAATTACACTTATATCTTTAACATAGTAACATGGAGTTTTATAACCCAGGATTTGACGACACAGAGGAGGAAGGGGCTATGGGAGGGGAGAGGAATGAGACTAGCTTTAATGATGAGGAGACTAACCTGATTGACGAAAATTTAGATACGTCGAGTAGGACTAGTCTACCATGGACTTTTATTGAAATGCCTGCTGGGTTAACAGAAGATTAGGTGGGTTCCAAAGAAGAAACTGAAGTCTTAGTTATGAGATGGGAGAAGGCAGTATCTAAGCATGGGCTGCAAGCCACTCTGGAGTTTAGATCATCAAGAAGAGGTGACCTTTGGGTTAAGTGGGGGCGAGACTGGAAGCTTCTGACATGGAAGAGCAATCCCAACAAATTCCTCTCTCCTAGGAGTATACTAGATTACGGTGGTACACAGCTTGCTCGGGCTCTTGGGGTGACACCTGAACTATCCACAGAAGCAGCAAAATCCCTGCAAAGCGTTGATCAAGCTGATGCTAAAGCGGAAGCTGCCCTTCCAGATATGTTAGAAATGAGCAGCCTTGAAGCCATGGCAGAGCAAGGTGGTTTGGAAGAAACAAGCTTCATCGTGGGCGTTCATAACCCCATACAAGACCTAGATACACAAAAAGACAACGAACTACCACTCAGAGAACTTATGGGGCTTGACAAGGCTATGCAGACCCAGAGGGGTGAGCTGGTCAATAACCTAGCTAAGATAACTGAGATAGAAAGGGATATAAAACATCGTGAAGCTAAAATGGCAAGCCTGGAGGAGGAAGGGAGAAGCGGAGATCGAGCATGGAGATTCCAAGCAAATGAGCTTGCAGAGCTGCAGGACCTGCGGAGTGCCCATGTTGAGGCTGCCACTGCAAACGTGAACGTCTGCGAACCCAAATTACCAGCATCAGACTTCTTAACGAGGACACAACGCTAGCTGAGCGTGTATGCACCCTGTCCCGGGAGCAGGGCATAATATTCGCCTCCAACCGCACTACAATTGGATTGGCAATCTCGACCCTGGTAGTTGCTTTGACGGGTGGAGGGAGCACTAGTGCAACCCTGGCACCAACACCGACGCCCAGTGTAAAGGAATGGATTAAAAAACAGCTGAACTCTTTGGCAAACGTCCTGAAGAGCCTAGCCAGTAAGGCAGAAGCTGCCCTTCCAGGAATCATTGGCTCCATCGTATCATGGCTGCTTAAGTCAGCTGCAAAGGTGGCTGGTTGAATGGCAGAACATGTATGGGCCGCAGCTGTGGCAGTGGGGGGAGTTATCCTCTTGATATTCCGTGACTTACTACATAGCAAACCAAAGCACAGATAAGCCTATAGCGATTCCGCCTACAATAACAGCGGTTTTCTCATCCTTGTGCGCCCCACGCAGACCGGTCTTGGCCATAGGTGCTGGCCCTGGAGAGGGGAGTTCCATATCTGTATCGGGCGGAGGGTCAAAGCTTCTTCTATCTGGAACCACCAGAACCGCGTTGACATCAGTATTGCTGCCGATCTGCTGCTCCTCAGTTGTGATAGTAATCAGATTGTTGTACCCAGCAACGTCTCCAATGGTGAGGCTCATATCTGATGGAGCCATGTACAGGCCCGTTCCAAACACATAATCAAATCAAACTTTGAAGAGGCATTCTGGAGGACGTTCTGATACCGTCGAATGGATGAAGGAATGTCCACTGGGGAGTTGATGGCATCCTCAACGTTGGCCTGAAATTGCTTTTGGGCATCAACGGACGTTCCAACACCTAGTATCTCTGAGCTGGTCTGCGCCTGAGCACTAAGAATGGCCCAGACATAAGTCCTGATGCTGCCGTTAATCCGTGATGTGAACCCCTCCCTACCTGGGGATGTGAACCCCTCCGATTTTTCCAGGATGGAGGTGCTCCAGGCGATGTTTGCCCACTCTTGGTCTTGCTTTATGAAATCAATGTGCAGCTTGCCGCCCTGGAAAACAAACCCGTTGGTTGATTTCTCAAAGGTTTGACTGACGGATTCGTAGAGGCGGGTGTTTCCATAATGAGTGATCACCCGTACCTTGTGTGTTTCGGGGTCTGTGAAGTAGATCCGCCCTAAACCCTGGTTGCCGCCTGGCATCCTCCAGTCACTGTTTTCGTCAACCCCAAACTCGTGGCAGAGCTGGTGGTAGATTCTCTTATCGAAGGTATTGTTGGTAGCTGACCATGTGGCGTCATCCAGCAATGCTATTCTCATTTCGTCTAAAAGTCTCCGGATTGTGTAGTAGACGTGGAACCTGTAGAGGTTACTTAGTGCTGGGAAATCAGATCTGAGGTGGTCCAGGGCAGAAACTCTGCAGCCGCTTGTTTCACACCATACAACAAAGTTTACCTGGTTCTGCCAGTATTGCATGTGGTTGGTTCTCCAGCCAACTACAAGGCTGTCGTCGCTTATGTTTGGCACCAGGTATTTATCAAACAGGTTGGAGAACTCTACACCAAACGCATCTGTGATATTATCCGATTTTACCTGGATGAGGAGATGTGTCAGATCCTCGGGGGCAATATGGGGTAGGTATACTGGCCCGGTTTTGTACGTTTTATTCGTATTGAATGTAAAGGCTTGTTTATTCATAGTACTATGTATCACACTCTGTCAAATGTTCAAAGCGGCGACGCTGTGTCCCTGCAAAATGCTATTGACAATAGTGTAGGTGATCTATGCGTAGGTCTTAGGCCAATCACGTATACTGTGGGTTGGTATAACACTGAATCATATGTGTCAATTAGAACGAGGCAAATTTCTACAGGAGAAGAAGAAGGTGTCGTTTTGTCCCCTGGCCTCCGGAACTTCAAACTTGTGCAGGATGAATTTACAGCTCTTGGGCTTACTTTGGAGAATAATGCTCATGATGGGACTATCGCCCTTACAATTCCTGATGATTGGGCTATACAATGTGGCGACGGTGTGTTAAAATGTTGGGTCTTGATAAGCCAACTCTGGTTGGAGGATGGATTCCTTCAGGTCGTTACGATGCCCCCTGGCCCGTCAACTTTAGCGTCTTTGACCCACTTTATGTCCACCTCGATCAAGTCAGTACCACGCACAACATGCTTGATAGTGCGCCCACTACGCTTCTTGAAGTTGTGGGTTGTGGGGGCTGCTCTTTTGGTGATATCATAACCACAAACATTGCTAATCCTGTGTCAAAACGTGTTACTGTCGGAGCTGTGAATGAGATGAAGGTTCAGATAAAGGATAATAAGGGACGTATATTGCACAATCACGACCTTCCTATTGGTGTTGTTCTTCAATTTACAAGATGTCAATAAAAGCGAGTATTTATGGAACACAACTGAAACCGGATCAGGGCGGCGCCGACCTCTCGGAATATGCCACAAAGACCTATGTATCTATTGGTGACTCACAAAAAAAGGATAAAAGTGACGGTACTCTTGCTGGAGACCTTGAAATGGGAGATAATAAAATCGTTCAGTTGGGAGACCCAATATCGCCTAAAGATGCTGCTAATAAAAAGTATGTTGATGACAGACACAGACAGCATCCCAGGGACCTGAGAGAACACATAAGCTCCCAAACAAAACCCCTCATTACTATATGGGCAGAAGCAAGTGGTGCTCTTTGCAGAGGATATGAGTGGTCGTTTGGCCATGGGGCTAGGGGTCGAGACCCACAAGACTCAAGCTGTGGATATACCATGACATGTGGTGGTAGGATCATTCGTATGGGGTTGTCTTCGGGTGTTAGTGCTGATACAGCTGTTATAACAGTCGTTCCTGGTATTAATGGTACGAATCAAGCTGTAGGAATAAGTAAGCCTGCTGACCAACGGGCTGTTGTAATATCTTTAGACCAGCCTTTACAGCTAGAACAAGGCAACGTTATTAACTTTTATTCAACCACTCAAAACAGTGGGGCGACTTGGTCTGTAGTATCACTCCTAATTGAATTTGACCCGTAGACGTATAAAGCAGCAGTATGAAACAACAACCAACAACTGCACCATTAAATTGGGAGCTGCCTTCATGTGGTCTAGGGCAATCCTATCGGCTGAATGAGATCAGTCTTAAGAAGCAATACCTAGAGAAAGAAATTGAAAAATATGGTGCTATGTACAAAAAATATAGGTTTGCAGTAAACTCAGTGGACGCTGTAGACACTGCTCTAGTTGCTGTGGGTATGTGTCTTGGCGCAAGTGGTGCGGGTCTGATGTCTACGGTGGTTGCTGCTCCCATTGCTACAATCATGGGTGCTACGGGGGCTGTGTGCGGGCTGATTGCGATCGCAGGAATGGTCATCAGCCGGTGACTGTTGGCGAAGGTAAAGAAGCACGACCAGATTCAAATTCTGGCACAGAGCAAACTAAACACGGTTACAGATATTATTTCGGGGTTGCTTGAAGATGGCTTTATCTCATACGATGAGTTTAAGCTCGTTTTGGCCAAGATCGAAAAATATACTAAAATGAAAAGCGACATTAAGGCTAAGACATTGGCTAGGATATCTCCACCCCCCTCACCGCCTAGTTCGACGGGGTCACAGGAGGTGATCGTGCCGGTACCGCGGTAAGTGCAGCCGACCAACCGTCCATTTAAAGAGTGGTGTTTGTTAGGTATAATGGAGGTGGCGATAGAATCTTTCTGCAACAATTATACCGGATTCAAGCAAAATACGGAGCAGTGGGAGACCACGAGGAAGGGAAGTGACTACTCCGCTATCACAGGGCAAAACTACTTCAGCAGCTATAGCAAGAAGCTGACTGAAAAAACTAGCAACGAGGGTGTTTGCTTTAGCGCGCCCTGCCTCTGGGGTACGACTTTTGAGGAGGTTGCAATTGCGGTATTGGAGAAGGTGAACGACATCAAGGTCTACGGAAATAATATCCATATTCAGGGTGGCGCAATGGCCTACTCTCCAGATGGCTTTTGTGTGCTACCTATCCGGCGGTGGTGTGGCCAGGGGGGATGGAGTGGATGCTGTCTGTCGGGGGCATCCTGAGGAGGTTGTGCTGCTCGAGATAAAGTGTCCCTACACTCGGAGTCCTGGGAGGATAATTCCAAACATGTATAAGCTTCAGGTTCTGTTGGGGCTGCACCATAGTCCGGTGGCCACCATCGCGGTGTTTGTCGATTGCGTTTTCAGGTTGTGCTCCGTTGAGGACCTGGGGAGGGGTGAGGCGTATAACCAGCTGTATCACAAGGATCGGAAGAAGTATAAGGAGACGGTGACTTGGGGTTGGGCGGGGGTGGAGGGGCTTGAAGACTATGGCGCTAACGGGAGGTTTAATAATTGCCTGGGCTTGTAAGAGGAGCATCACTGTCCTTGGTTGGGAAGACCAAGTGGGACCACGAAGACGTTGACGGGGGCTTTCTACTGTTGGAAGCTCTTTACAATGAGATTGGTAACCGCTCGTCCTGATTCCGACTTTATTGAGAAGAATAACGCTAAGGTTGCCCAGTTTATACAGGACCTCGACCGCATGAAAAATGGAACTTAAAGCGACGGTCGCAGATATTTCTCACTCGATGACCTCTATGATGACTAACTACTAGTGTGGCCCTGGACCGTATGGGGCTGGAAGGGCTGGTTGTCACTGAAGTATAGAGACTGGGGAGGTGCGAGCGGTTTGCTGGCTCATGTGCGTCCAGTTTGGTAGCTGTGCTCGTACCCCCAGTCTCTATACTACTTGAGGATTGACGAAAGTAATATGTAAACAATGGAGCCCATAGCTATATTGCTTTTCCTGTTTCGGTATGAAACATTTCAGTTGTTATGCTCGTTGTGATATCATTATATCAAAACCAAATTAGCTCTTTGATGATTGCAAAGATTATTTGCTTATGTCTATGTGACGATCTGAATATATTTCAACACATTACTTTGTAGTTCCATACCACTCCTTATGCACACGGAGCTCGAAGCTGGTGTCGTTATTTGAAGTGTCTATCCGTCTCATCACATTATATCATAGAACAGCAAACCAAATGGTTCACAATCTAATGACAGAATATCACGCACACCCATAATAGCATCTCAAACCAATTCGCATTATGACCAGCATGCTTGTGAAAATGTGGGGCTTGCGTTGTGATTCAGAAACACGGAACATAAATTGCAAGCAAATAGTGCATAACTAAGCTAAGAGTCCCCACTCCCGCCTCCATCCGAGAAAACATATGTAGAAAACACCAGTGAGAGACGTGTTGCTTAGTCATAGCTTCTCGTATAACATAGAGGAAATCTCTGCAAAAATGTGGTGGCGTAGTCACCTCGATCAATCAGATGATATAAGATGATATCTTTAACAGACGCCGAGTCCCTAGACGTTGGATCAGCAGTCTGCGCTTTTGGTGTATCGTCACTTTATGATGCGCGTATTTCACTCATTTTCATAATCACCACACATCTTGTCGCAATTAACCGATTACTGTAGCTTTTATGTAATCATCAAAGGACGCTTACAATGGGTATTTAGCTTGGGAAGTGGTATAGAATTGCTCCCCCAAATGACCCGGACATTAACGATGGGCCAAGTAACCACATGACACTTTTTGATGCGAAACATATGTCATATGTGTAATGCATTGCGTTATATATAAAAGAATTGTTGTTGTTGCTGATTAACTATCTCACGATGGCGTTACGATTACCGTTGTAGGCTTGGACACCGGTACGAAGTATAATGCTGAACACCACAAGGCTAGGAATGATGATTCAGCGTGACATATAACGAAAATGCACATTACTGCAAATGTACAGATGCTCTATAAATTACAAAAGAATGAAAATAAGGGCACACATAACAATAATAAAATTAGCACATGTATGATGCTCTCATTTCCTTCAACATACTATATGCAACGTGTGTATAACCGGGACAGTTTCACATCCATGCATTTGATACATGTACACCAATAGCGTCTCAGACTGAGCGCATTGTCGCGGGGCGGTCCACTTGATATCCTCAATATATAACCGATTTCCCCAGACAATGACCTTTTTCCATGAATGGAGCAACCCAACGTTACCAAGATACCGACATACATCTTCGTAGACGTACATGGAGCGTCCATCCTGAGCGTACACAAGACTGTAGCAAAGCGTTCTAGGGCGATGCCTACTTGGATTGTTTGTCTATATATGTATCAGCCTGCTATAAATTTTGGGCGCGCTATTCACACATTTACTTACCCATCACATCATATTGTATATGATGATATGATGTGTCGTCTAACTTGATTCAGTTGCCGTTGAGTGCTAGCTATACAATTTCCAGATTTCAACCCGACAGTCTATCTTAGCATATCGTCACGTCGTAACGCAATGGGTAACCTACATACTAGGCTTCGTTTGCTGGTTGTTTTCCAGATATACTGTTATACTATAGGTAGAATTAAGGACACTAGTATTGTGGAACGTTGTGGATCGACATCAGGAAGGAGTGGATATTAAGTCTTTTGTGTTATAGTTAGCTAATCTCAAAACTAAACATGATCCATCAAATAATATGATTTGCCATCGTCATTACGGGGCAAATCTAGCGGCTTAACGCATTGAACCTACGCTTTGACTTTAAACGTTATGAAAGCTATTCAATACGCTTAAACAAAGAACAAATAACCCACGAGAGAAATATGACTGTGGTGAACAGATCAGACTCGATACGAATGAATGTAGCCAGGTAGGTTGCGACATTTACAAGACTTAAAATATTCTTTAAGAATTAACCTCAAATATGGTAAAGAAAGCAGCGGACCCCATGTGTTAATGCTCAAACTGAATTATCTTCTTAAAAGCATCGCCAGAAAAGCATATTTGCATAGGTGATCTATGCGCAGTATGTCATTACGTCAACGTTCTCTGTTTACCCCGATCGCGTGACTTCGATCTGCTAAGCTGATATATTGATTTTTTAGGTGCTCAAACACACAAGGAAGTAGTTTCGTTAGCCACTTGTGAATATTATATATATAGGAATCGGACAAATGCTACCCTGTGTTGTCAGCTACTTGTCTTATATAGAGTCTGCGTTCGTGTTAAATTCAACCACTTGAAGGCGACGCGTACCAGTCACAAAAGTCTTGCCAAATCCAGACCAAGGGGTAAAGGGCAAACATCGATACGTAAAGCTGCAAAGGGAGAACAAATACAATACGCGACAGAGTCGATACAGGGGGCAGCTCTCAAAGCTGAAATGGGCAGTTCGTCTTTTGTAACCTGTTTGGCGTTTTTTTGGCTACGTGCCACATTGACATCTGAAGTGATAAACTTCTATATCGGAACCAATCTTGCATTTAATTTGTGGCACATAACGTGCAAGATACATGTTTTCCTTTTTCATTGGCTAGAAGCATATTTCAGTGCTCTAATTGGCTTAAATCCTAACTATCCGGCTCAATAATGTCATCGGCGTTCCGTTTCTGTACGGGTAGGGTAACCACCGAACTTGGTTATTCGTAGAAAAGTAACTTCATCGCAGATTTATAATTTCAATTCTTTTGCATAATTATTTTGATACCACAAAACGTAACATCCTTAACATCGTAAAAGTCAGTTAATAATGCCATATGCCCCGCATTTCAATTGGAATGAGTGACCCCGTCAAAGAACATCGCTGCAGACGATAACCTGGGCGCTGGTGATTGCAAGTTATTAGCATATATCCGGAGCTGTGAAGAAAATGTTTGCAAGATAACGCGAAATACGAGCAGTTTGAAAGTAGATCATCGAGCGTCGAATGCTTGATTAAATAAAAAAAATGCTTTATTAAGCATCAGAAACATCCATACTAGTGTATAACCGATTAAAGAGGAATGTTTCGATTGTGAATGTGGTAAAGAAGAAGCAGCGGCAGAGATCCATTTAACAACTTGTAGATATGTATCGATGCAGCAACTCGGTTTTAGAGACGCCTGGCATCCGGAACCGAGCACATGTGGGCAAGATGCTATAACTGAACCGCACGCAAATCGCATTACTTTTAGCAGCTGGTAAAGTTTTGGTGCTCGAACACACAAGGAAGTACTTCGGAGCTAACCGAGTTTTGTATTGTGGTGCCAGCCACTTGTCTTATATTGCGTTTATCTTTATGCTTACTTCAAACACCTGAAGGAGACATATAACAGTCACAAAGGGCTAGCAATGGCCCAGCCATGGGTCAATGTGTAATGTTCTCTTATAGTATTCCTAACATCGATATGTTATGCTACAAGTGGGTGATAATCAATACACGACAATGTGAATCAGTGCTTGCGACATTCAAAGAATACATAGATAGCTGTAATGTGAACTGCGTTGTCGGTGATTTCTTACATAGTCGATCCTAGTCCTTCTTAACCTAAACCAACACAAACGATAAACTGAAGCGTATCCCATTGTAAAGTTTAATGTTTTGTCAGCAACTTGTCTAGGTAAAAGTGTTCGTGTTAGGTTTACGAAATCTGTGATACAATTTGTACACACCCTGTCCCCAATGAGTCATATTCCGCTTCAAACAAGCGGCGGAATGATGTGGTAATGTGAGTGTGTACGTTACACATTAATCTTCTGCCAACCTGCTTTCCAATTTACCAGTTACATCAATCTACTTACCTACCTACCTATTTGATACCTACTTATTTTCCGCCATAACTCTCTTTCAAGTTTTCAACATTTTCTCTACCAAAACACCTGTCCATCTACTTTACTGTGAGGTGCAACATTCCAATAAGAACTGTCTCTATTTTTACAGCAAATGCTAGTTATTTATTATTTCATCGTTCTGGATGTTGTTGACAAATTCCACTATAATCTTAGAACGTGACAACTTTGCCATTGTCGCGGTGACCTGTAGTTCTTCATACGTCCTATTGTCCTTGTTTTCATGGTGATGGAGGCCCATATATGACGCGTCGTCATCGACCTCCTCAAAGGGCAGCTTCATAGGGACGTCAACGCAGATTGCGTCATCTGTACAGGGTAAACTTATTGGCTGGATCTGGCCATGTATAATAGATTAGTCATGGTATCGACAATATATTGAGAGCGTGGTTGTTAATCTATCATTTCACTGGATGTACTCATTCAAACATTTTACCTGGTTCTGCCCGGTGTTGTCGGCTGGTAGCCATAATTGACATCTTGGTAACGTCCTCGTATGTACTATACTCTGTAACAGGTTTAATCAATAAGGCTTTGAGATCCTTAATGCCCAGCTTTAATTATTGCTTTTACCAAAATGTGCTTTGAATCATGCAATCAACGAGCCTTTGGGTGCTGAGTGGTCTTGTGGCCCCTCGTCAATGTCCTCATATTGCACTACATCCATACAAAACACAAGTAATTTGGTGTTTTGTTTAATGAAAAATTCATCTATATATACATATCAACGGTACACATGACAGTCGAGATTTAATTGGTATCGTCTATAATTGATGTCAAAATGTAAGCGGTTACCTTGATCATCTCTGCAGCCTTTATTGTTGTCACTATAATAAGATCTGTAAGACAATAGCATTTCGTGATCTTAATATGGATGATATCTATCACAGATAAGTGGTGTAAGGGAATAAGTATATGTTACCTCTTTGAACTATGATCGTCGCCATCTGTACAAAACAAAATGTGAAGCGTTTGATCTTATTCCAATAATAACAAATACAATAATTAAATTGGTGGTAGATTAACAACAGCAGGTCATGCAAGATATGTTGTCCTGCATAATCAGCGATGTAACGATAAATAGGGTATACTCATAAAAACAATTAATCAGGTGTGCAACCGTACTATCCGACGAAATAATTGTAGAAAAATATATGCTACCTTTAATTGCCTTTTTGCGGTAGTAAACGAATCCACCCGTCGCCAATGCTGCGGCAGACACCACAGCCAGTACAATACCCACAACCAGTCCTATGTCCACACCATCAGATGATAGAGGTAGGACGTCCCGAATAGCGTTATCATCATCTGTATTACTTCGATCGTTTAGTCCTGGCTCATACGCCCACAGGTTGAATCTATTATGGGAATATTCGTCGAATGGCTCGCCATCTTTAACCTCATAAGTGTAGTTTCCTGCATCAGGCGGGATGTTTGTAGCTAATTCTCGCCAGGTAGATTTAACATCCCAATGTGACCTCTGTGTTGTGACGTCACAATCCTCCGCTGGGCAGTGAACCAGAGTGAGATGACTGGGCTCTCCAGCCTCAATAACCCAGGTCACTGTTACATGAGTTGTCGTGAGGGTGATTTTAACGACGTTGATAACAGTGACGACTGGGGAACAGAAGGTAAACGGATGGCATCACAAAGACGATCTCTGGCGGATAAGATATTCAGTACCTTCGTCCCACCATTATTTAACGCATGGTAAAATAAAGATAGCCATGTCTCTTAGATCATGATTAATGAACGGTAATTATTTTGACATTTGCCAGTTTATGGAACATATATAAAACCATCTCAGTAATAACCCTACCTTTGGTGGAATGAATCATCGTAGTCAATGAGCTCCTGTTGTTGCCATGGTGAGCATTCTCTGCATAAAGCTGTAGTTGATATGTTGTGTTTACCTCAAGGTCACGTAGACTCTTCCTGATAAGGTTATCATCACCTGGGTCCTTTATCGTCTCACACGGCGGGTTAACGTCATGTGCTACATAGCACAGCATGAACGTCTGACTGTCATAGCCGCCTGTGCAGCCGGGCAGCCAGGACACATTGAGGCTTCTGGACGTGGAACCATCCACTTGGAATGCAAGCGGCGTGTGAGGAGCTCCACGCTCCACCAACGAGATGTCAAAGCTCTCTGTGTAGTTCTCATCCAGTATAATGCTGGTCACTTGACACGCGTAGTTTCCAAGGTCTTCCAACTGAACATCTGTCAGTGTCAAGTTGCGTCCGTCATCAGTGATGCTGATGTTGTCTCTCACTGGCTCCCCGTTCAGATACCATGCGATGTTTCCCCGGGGTTTCATACACACGTCACAGAGGAGAGTGAAGTTATCCCCGGGAGAAGTGTAGTGTGTAGGACGGGGTGCAGGGCCCGCCCAGTGAGCAGGGTCTGGGAGACAAGTTAGTACACAAACGGTATTCAGCGTGTTTGCAATATTAACTTAAATATGACCATCATAATACCAATTTATAAATTTCACACTTATTTTCAATTTTTTGTCAATTGCAATGGCAACAATTACTACATGCCATATCAAATATATAAGTGAAGTATACGGGACACGTCGAGTTAAGCTTACATACGGCAGGCTTACATTGTGTGATTAACTGTATGGCAGGAGACCTTATTGATACCCTGCCCGGGTGGTAGGCCTCACACTGGTACAGACCGTCATACTTTGTTATGTTGTCACATGTGAAGTGAACACCTGCCACTTTCCGACGAAGCTGGGACCTCCAACCATCACGGAGGTCATAGGAATAGTTTCCTCTAACAAGTTCTTTTTGTATTAAAAAGTCTACGTCGCTTACTTTCACTCCGTTCATATACCACGTGAATTTTATTTCTGGCTTCCCAGCACCTAAGCAGTGTATCGCGGTGTCCGAGTCGTCGACGAAAATCACAAGCGTGTCGTTTTTCTGTGGTTCAACTATATAAGGTGACACTGAAAGGCAACGTCTTAAACTTACTTCAGGTGGTGACTACCATGGGCAAAAGGAACTTCGCACTTAGCCAACTAATCAATACGCAAAAGAATCGTTTACGCGTAGCTCAACTACTTAAGGTAAAGCTTCAACAATAACAATTTAAACTTACTTAAGGTAAAGACTTAATGGAAATTACATTGCATACCGTTGACTGTGAGACTTGTTGGGGTCCGATTCACTTCCGTTGTTCCGAGCACCCAGTGGATAATTGGTCCCATAACAGGTGTAATTACCTTCTTGTTGAATGCTACTTATATTCATATAGCAATCTGGTTGTCCTTCCATATCCACAGGGAACGTCTTACTCTCAAACACACCAGGTGTACTCCGTCACGGGAGGGTTACCGTTACTGCCGTCAGGTCCAGGTGTAAACACACACGTCAGCTCGGCCATCGTTCCCGCGTACACAAAAGACTCGTTAAACCTCAGTGATGGAGAATCAGGGATGTCTGAAAAGGTTCCAAAGAATTTGCTATGGAAAACCACCTAAACATGCGCTAGCTGGACAGCAAACACTAGTTGATAACAACTTGCCTACTTACAGAGAACATAAATATTAAGAGTGTGGTATTCTGGGAATCCTACTCCGTTGTAGGCTGAACAGGTCACACGGCCACTTCCATGTTTGCGGACATGTACATCTTCTGTTCCCCATGTTAGGCTCATGTGTGAACGCGTCAACAATGGACGATTATTGGATGTATTCACCAGAGGATCTGTCACATTCTGATTGACCTGAATGGATACGTTGTAGACATGTTCATTGAAGTCTGACCACGTTACACTAGGCTGTGGGCGGGCAATGTATTGACAGGGTACGTCGAGACTGTCTGTGTTGAGGACGAGCAGCTGACCGACATTCTGACCCTCATACTCAGGCGCCACTATTGTGGTAAAGGCAGAGATAAGACAACATTACACTGTATTTCTTCAATAGTATGGCAATTATCTGATCACACTATATATCAATAGAGTTGATAGTAAATGAATTACAAACATGGCGTGACAGTTTATCAAAGATTTGATGAATCCATAGAGACCGTGACAGAGGAGCATAAAACGTTGAGAGTCAAATTGCTTGGAGACATGGATACAAATTAACTGATAGTTCCAAATAGACGAATTCGGCTGTTTAAACATTAAAGATCATTGAGTGTGAGATTCAGCTACTCTGGTGTGGGCCAAAATGGTGTCGCAGTCTATAAAGTAAACACCCCAATTGAGACACCGTGAAATCTTACCGAAGACATGTGTCTCATTCCTTTATTCTTTTACTTTGTTTAAATAAAGAAAATCCGAATCACCCTGAACCGTGAATGTGATGAACGCCGCTGATCCCTTTCCGATTTCATTGCGCGTCTCACAGGTGTAGACATCATCGAGGTCGATGCTGCCCCTGTCCAGAGTGAGGGTCAAGTTTCCACACTCAAGGTCATAATCAGAAACATCCCCATGCTGTCTGTGCCACGTGTAGGTATAGACATCAGGATTCCCTTTGTCCGTATCATCTACAAAACAGCCAATAGTATACTGCGCTGGCTCGCTGGTCGCAATGGCATCCACGTGACTTGACCGGGGCATGGACCGTAATGGTGGATCTGAGTAGGAACAAAATGGAATCGTGATCAGAGCGTACTAAAAAGAGACGTTTGTGTCTGACTATAATGAATGAAAAGTTGAGATATCTCAGCCTTTATGAGACGTAAGATACATCGGCACTCTCACAGATACAATGCCACTTGCATAATATTTGAATTTCAACCTTTAAGTGTTAAATCCTAACTATGAAACACTCACATTGGACGTTCATAAAAACTGAAGTGTTTTTGATCCCAAACGTGGGACTTTCGGCAATGCAACTGAAGGGACCAGTTCCTGTTTTTCTGGCGTCGACTGGACCATCAGCCCACATCAGTTCATCCGTGACATATTCAAGCAATCCACAATCATCATCGATGTCGAAGTATGAATTCACAGCATATAGGTCATCATTAAAGCCCGACCATGAGACGCTGACATCAGGTCTCCCATGGTATTCACATTTAACTGATAGGTCTTCATCGTAGGTCACGTTCAGGAATTCAAAAGTAGGATGGACCTTGAATGGCTCGACTGAAATAACAAGGGACAAAAGGTTTTGCTCTACTCAATAATGTTACATTTGTTATATATGTATGTATGTATGTATGTATGTATGTATGTATGTATGTATGTATGTATGTATGTATGTATGTATGTATGTATGTATGTATGTATGTATGTGTGTATGTGTGTATGTATGTATGTATGTATGTATGTATGTATGTATGTATGTATGTATGTATGTATGTATGTATGTATGTAAGTATGTATGTATGTATGTATGTATGTATGTATGTATGTATGTATGTATGTATGTATGTATGTATGTATGTATGTATGTATGTATGTATGTATGTATGTATGTATGTATGTATGTATGTATGTATGTATGTATGTGTGTGTATGTATGTATGTATGTATGTATGTATGTATGTATGTATGCATGTATATATGTATGTATGTATGTTTGTATGTGTGTATGTACGTATGGATGTATATAGACATATACGTCTGCGTCATGAGTATGAGCGCATATATAAAAACAAAAAGATACATGCATACATGTGTACATACGCATGTCCATATTGGTGATTGTTAATGGTATAGATTCATATTTGTATATGTTACTTATACGGCACAGATATATAGCAACAGCTGACCCAACACTGTAAGACCAATGATAGCTGGACTCCCGGCTCCATAACTGTTAGACGGAGTGCAATTGTACACGTCGTCAATGCAAACCTCACTTCGGTTCACAGAGAAAGTCAGAATTCCCTTGTTAGGATTTCTCCCTTTGATGACGCCTTGTGACCTGCTCCATGTGAAGTTATACTCGGACGGGTTTCCTTCTCCTCCTTGTGCGATCTCACATACAAGAGAAACGTCCACAGGTTGATGGCCCTCTATAACCACCGTGTGTGATGCTGAGGAGTTCGCCGCTAAGGGCGGGTCTACACACAGAATCATCCGTGTGATCTCTTCCGTGTAAATAATGTTAGAAAATTAACCCCAGAATGAGAATTTGATCAATTAACTCACACATGATGCTAACAGTCCGTTTCTCTGATGTCTGCCGTAGTACATGCTGTCGTACCTCACACCAGATACACACCTCGTTGTCGTCTCTACTCGGTTTATATGACCACGTGTTCATGAAGTTACCTTCATCATCACGCCAGTCGGCCCCTGTATGATTGGTTCCTCCATCATCACCGGACGACGCTGTCCACCAGGTGAAGACAGGGACTGGGATCGCGCTCTTGTTTGTACTGCATGTCAGGTTGTTAATTGCGTCCGCAACATAGGCTGGTGTTTCCGGCTTCCATACGGGTTGGTTGGCTTTATCTTCAGACAGTCCCCACGTTTATATACTTAGCATGAATTCATAACTTTACTGATTTCAGATGTTGTTGATAAATGAAACCCATATATATTATCCTAAGTCATAATGTATGAGATATAATACTTGAATAACATGTTAATTACTCACCTATCACGACTATTTCCAATTCTTCGTAATCCTCATATATTTCACACTGATATTTTCCATCGTGAGTGCCTCTGTCCAGCGACAGTATAGTGAGATTATATTGCCTGTAGGATTTGTTATCTTCTTCTAAACACGAGACATAATGGTTAGAATTGGTGACCATTAAATCACAGTCTTGACTTAATATAGTGTTGTCTTTTATCCAAAACGTGGTTCAATCGACATGTCCCAATAGAGTACAAACCAGCGTGATGTTATTTCCTGTTTCTGGAATCTCTGGTTCCGTGGATACAGTTACCCCATTGTCAGCGCTAACGACTGACTGCCCGGCTGCAACAGCATATGGTCATTGTTTTTAAAATGAAAAACTTACCGATGCTTTTTGTCCTAGGACCATTTCTTATATAATAAACTTCTAGTGACTTCACATCCTCACCTGTCAATATCAGTATCGCCGATAAACAAAACCGAGACATATCAGAAGCATATTTTTGATGTCCGTTTTAGAAAAGACGAAGAAAATTCAGAGAGACCTGTTCAGCCATGTGACTAAACAAGGAAGGCGCTTGATCATTGGGGCAACTGGTAGCGATGAATATTGTCCGAAAAATGTTTCAACAATACCGCGCCCTATGTAACTATTTACTCAGTTTTTTATAAGCTTGAATGCACTAATGGTATACAGCTCATAACTGTGGGGATGGTCATAACAGACCTTTACATTCAGCATTTACAGCATAAATCGAAAGCCCAATTTCATTTCGAGGGTATTGATTTTTGTTTTTCTTCCACGGACAACTTCTCTGATTTTCCCGCAAGTAACCCCACCTTCTCGGCCCCTCTTATGCGTAGTGCAAGACGATCATAGCGTATTTCTTTTTCTTATGTGAAATGTTATCCTGCCCCAACTACGCACCACCTCTCAGCGTGACCATTCTATGTCGATCGTGCGCTGAATGACTTCAGCTTGTCCTCCTACAATCCCATACATACATACATACATACATACATACATACATACATACATACATACATACATACATACATACATACATACATACATACATACATACATACATACATACATACATACATACATACATACATACATACATACATGCATGCATGCATGCATGCATGCATGCATGCATGCATACATACATACATACATACATACATACATACATACATACATACATACATACATACATACATACATACATACATACAGTGCGTGCGTGCGCGTGCGTGCGTGCGTGCGTACGTACATACATACATACATACATACATACATACATACATACATACATACATACATACATACATACATACATACATACATACATACATACATACATACATACATACATACATACATACATACATACATACATACATACATACATACATACATACATAGATGCATACTTACAAGTATACATACAAACATACATACATATATACATGTATGCATGCATACATACATTCGCGCACACAGATAACCAAACACATATATTCACGCATACGTAGGTGCATATTATCATGACCTGCCTTCGTTGATACGTGATTGCACATTATTCGAATTAAGTGCTCTATTGTCCAAATATTGAGTGTTACCTATTTGCCACTGTTTCTTCCATAATCAGTTATATGTCGTATTTTACTATCGATGATCTTGAAATTCATTCACAGTCATATGTGCTTGGCCCCTAAATTACATTTATATGTTCTTATGTTTCTCTCTGTCTATGTACATGTTCGTGTTTGCGTCTTCAGTGTCCATGGTACACGCCCAGCATATGTCTCTTCGGCACAATGGTACAGCAGTTGATGATAATCTCGCCTATATCAATTCAGGCTCATTGTTTTACATCGAGTGTGAGGCACAAGTTCTTGATCATGAGGTGTTTCAGGTCCGTAGCCAGGGGTGGGGGGGGGGGGGGCGGGGTTCGCCCACTTTGCCCAGAAAGGTCCGCCTTACTCTAGCGCATTTGTGTATATATAGATATATCGTGCATTGCTTGTGCCTTTAATTATGGTCTTATCTGCTTATAGCCGCATCAGTATGAGCCAGGAGAAAGGTCCACTACTGAGGGGAAAAGAACCCCCCACTCCCCCCCCCACCCCCCAATAAAAATCCTGGCTGCGGGCCTGTGTTTGTAATGGGCTTCCCGGCTGCTCCAACATGCGCCTAATGCTATCCTAATGGGGTTCGTTCACTCAAGTTGCCGTGCCTTTGTGAACTTTGAATGCATCACCAATGGCTCAATACTAGGTCAGCTTGAAGTGAACGCACCACCCCTTGGTATTTACCGTTGTACGTACATGAGTTCGCTTAATGAAATACTTCTGCTTCAAAGAAGTAAGTATATCGAGTGGTTCCTATATTTTTCGTTGCAACGTTATATATCAGCTTTAAAGTCAAACGATTATGTCTGAATATCCAACTTATATTTGTGGTTATTCATATATTGTTCAGATACAGAGCAATTATATCAAATGATAATGCTCTTCTGAATACAAATAGAGTGGGAAAATGATAAAGGTCGAATATTTTACGAGCCTGATGAACCCATATTTCTGGTTGTATCGTCTAATGACGCTCGACCAAAGGCAAACGCTACTTGGTTTTATCTAAATGGGGCAGAAGACCAAATTATAGATGGTAATGAGTCTTCATGGAGGGCATACAGCAAAATATGGCATGCCATCGTGTTCCGTCCATCTGCCAATCATGATGGACTGGATGTATATTGTAGTGTCGACCAGGGACCGCCATTATATGCGCAGAAATCCTCATTGAGACGACTGACGAAATCTGACATTACAACATAAGGCCCAGGTAATGTACAACTTCTTATATATCATATATCATTTCCCTGTCCTTCAGCTCCAATTGCCTCGTCAATAGAATTTAGTGGAAATCTCAAATTCAACGAAAGTATACCATTATTCCAGCACTTTTTTTATCATATTTAGTTCCTGTGTTTCTGAAGCTACAACAGATTCTGATATTATTCAATGTATGTTCGGCTATTTATTCGTCAAAGTCGCGAATAAATATACAAATAAATTTGCGATGGCACACATTCATTGAAAACAACTAGCTGTGAATAATACTGGCCAGTTATTGCGCTTTGTGTGTGTCTAATTTTGTTTTGCGATATGAAAACGGATTATTGTTCATTGATTTCCCCTGCCCATTCTATCCATCTCAATAGAACACATATTTTCAAAAGAAAACAAGATTTACATTATTCCTGCCTTTTATGAATTTTTGTTCGAACTTTGGAATTAGTTTCATCGTTTCAGAAACAACGGATTCACATGGAACAACGTAAGGTAAACCCTCTCTGTAGCTTTCAATATCATCTTAAAACCGGCTTTTGAAATCAAGCTGCAATAATTGATTTTAGTAACGCATATTTTCTTACATCCGCAATTCCGAATAACACCAATAAAGTACGACTTTTATGAAAATCTAACATCGATCTGCGACTAATGATATCATTATTTAGCATCATGACTTATGGATACATTGCTAGATTCTTTTTTTCTTCAGGTCTTATTACTTGAGAAATTGTTGATGTTGTTCTTGAATCTGTGTTTGGCGCTGCAATATTGTTGATTATCCTCGTCTTCTGTTGTTGTCCTGCAGCGTTTGCCTCGTGTGGTTTGCTGACATGCTGTGTGAAGTCAGCAACATTGACACATTAGAACGAAACCATTCAAATCAAATGAACATATAAACAAAGAGCTTGTAGCTGCGCTAGGAAAACTCACTCTAATTAGCTTATGTGGTGAGCATTTACAGCACGCCCATCGTCAGGTGGCACTAAAATATCAATTACATCACATGGGTATATTGTTTATATTGAACTAATGGAAACGTCTTATTGACCCAGGCAACCGCTCCTCCAATGTTTCTACGTGGTTTTAAGATAAACATTTTGTGCGTTGCACACGGAAGGAATGAGCCTTCTTAGCATAGTTATAGTCTCTTTGATTGTACTTTAGTTTGAAAGTTTATTTTCTTTCTTTCACCAAGTATATTTGTTTCTCAAAAGTCGTACGTATAATCTTATGTCTAAAAGGGTTTATGGATTACAACAATGCATTCATTATGATATCGAAAACATATTAATTTCATCATAAATTGTGCTCCTACTTACTGTTCAAAAACCCTTGTGATGATGATTATAATGCTCGACAACGAGAACAAATGAAACCATGGCGACTGAGATTACCTCTTTGTATTGATATTCATTTTCGGTTATTGTTTGTCAATTCCGTGCCGTCAAGTATTTACCAGATTACCGATGTTTGATTGTCCGTTTATGTGACGTTATTTAACATAGCAACCACACAAGAGTAAAATAAAATAAAAATAGTATTTGTAAGGTGTCAGTTAATAATGCTGTAACAAATGGAGTCGGTTGGGGTTGGGGTGGGTGTGAGAGATCAGACGTAGTATACCTAGTACAGCCCAACGGAAGGTAGCAATAGCTAACCAAAGACCTCAGATATCTGTCAGATATAGAAATGGGTTCCCTAATGGGGCTAGAACGTGTAGCTCATTGTCACGATAGTGTGGCAGTCAATGACACTACCTTATAAAATTCTGATTTAGTGATTTGTTCAGGGAGGGCAGGTGTTAACAATTTGGTTTCCTCCAGTCTCTGCTATCGCACAGTGCTATCATTTTGACTCAAGTTTAAAAAAAATATAAGTGTATAAAATAAATAAAATGGATTTTCAGCAGCATCAGGAGTGCCAGTGATCAGGAGATGACACATCTGATAGAGAGAAAAACCACAACTAAACATTGAGTTAGGCACAGTGTTTATTCCACTTGACGAAGATTGGATTGATCGAAAATTTAATTATTGTACAAATAAACCTGGCTTCATGTCCTACATTCTTGGATCAAGGAAATATTTTATACACATTTGCGTTTGTATATACCTTCTAAAGAGATGTCAGAATGCCGATTAAAACATGTTCACATATCCTGATCCTCACGTTTTTTCTCGGTCTGTGCTAGATGATTGTTACGCCAGATGGGAAGAGCTTAGCTGGCCCAAAACAGTGGGGACAAAATATGACAGGGTGGCGAAGTTGGCAGGTTAATCATACACTTGCTGTTTGTCAAGCTCAAATAAGTCCATTATGTTATAGTGACAGCTGTTAGTGTATGTTTATTACCTGTGGACGTAGTTATCCACATCCACATGAATCCTAACATGATGCTGCAGGAGAACATCCCTATGCCTATGGGAGTGAAAACATGCCGACCGGAAATCTACTAGAAATGAACTTTTTAAACAAGTATGATTTTAAAAATGAGACTTCTTTACTAAACAGACTTGCATTTACACTGACTTAGAACATAAGAATTCGCTTAATTATATGATATGTATATAACGCGATCGGTTTTGCTGTGCACTGTGTTGACATTCTCATCACAGACGGTTTGGGATTCCATATATATATTCCAGTTATTGTCCAAATTCCTTCAATGGGAAATGAGTCATTACCCCTGTGTGGGCCGTGCGGGTATATAATTTGTTCAGCTGTTTAGCTGGATCTGCGCCAAATACAGAATATGAATCCTCAAATGGCCTCAAAGACCACTTGCCCCGTTATGACTCTTACGTGACGAAATTATTGAGACGTCATGACTATTACTTGGCAAAATTAATTCTGTAATGATAGCATTGATGTTCATGTCAGTACAACATTAGAATTGTTCGTTTTCTAGCTACGTATAGGCTGCATCGGCATCGCAAGCTCGCTTTGTCTGTGGGTCAGCAGGGTGAGTGAATTTGAAAAAACAATCGAGTGTGTCAGACTAATTTGCATAGCGTATCTACTTCTTAACCTCAACCCTTTCCCCTCCCTTTGCCTTTTTAATCTCACCCTCGTCAAACATCAGGATCGAGTACATCTTGGGGCGCATACTCACATACTCATTGACATGCACACCGCCGCACTCATCCTTCATCAACCCTAGCACCTTCTTGTTTACGTACTGAACAAGGGATGGTAAGGATCATAGTTGCTTGTATCAAAGAGGCCACTTTCCCCTAGCGTGTCTGCGTCATTAAGCTACCATATCTGGACTTCACTGTGTTGTAAACGGGATTGGCCACAAGCCTGCATATTTGTTCCTCTTCTGAAGACAGAGTGCACAATCTTAACGTGGACTCGCCTTCGGAGATTATCCATTGTCTTAACAAACAAGGAGTTGTCCATTAGCTTGTACAGGTCCTTATCAAAGTCGCTGGTGGCAACCTAACGCAGGTCTGTGCTCATGCGAATGTACAGTCTGATTGAATATGAGCACACAGTGTATCTTGGTAAGCCTCATTCCTAGCGATAGGTAGAGCTTGCAAATATTCTATAGTGAACCACATACTTCTCTTTGGTGTGCAGGTTGGGCAGCAGTTGCTCAACCCCGCTTCCGGTGCTCCCCAATGCACTTATGAGATTCTTCTGGTAGTCTGACAGCCATTCATTCTTCACAGACATTCGCTCTGGCGTTAGTGTATAATCATTGTGATCAGCATGTAATTCTGCAGGGTATTCGAGATCAACTTCCAGTATATATCCGGTTTTGGCATTGTCAGGATGGTCCTGTATCTGTGGGGCTGCCGGCTGTTCCACCCACTCAATCGCCCCAGTGGGTAGGGGCTGGCTCTTTGCCCATCCATAGATGTTGTTAGCATCAAGGTACTGGATGTAGCTCGCTTGCTTATCCTTCTCAAAATCCTCCAAATACGGATTATTGGCTTTAGCATGGCGACGCAACACCATGCTTTTCAACTGCGCAGGCCCTTCTGAACAAACAGGTGTATCCCATAGTTGGTGAGTAACTCTAGCTCCACACATGTGCTCTTAAGCAGCGCGTCCCACGATAGACCCGGGTTGCAGTAGTAGTTGGCTGGGTCCAGCCCGTACCGCTTCAGACAGGTCTTGCGGAATATCTCTAACATATCAACTAGGAGCAACACGTCTGTGCGCAGGTACAGGTCATGGCAGTGGCCCATGTTTCTACACCCGAACATGTTCCGGACCTTCTGCGCATGTTTATAGTCTGCAGCAGATATACCTTGCTCAGACAGCTTGCTGTAGAACTCCTGGATTTGCGGCAGCGGGGCATCAAGCTTACCCCAGTCGTCCATGAATTCATATGGATACACTCCCTTGCGTAGTAGTAGTCGGGGCTTCGTTTCCTCGGGCTCATATTTAACCGTTAATTATCGGGCTCATACTAAGCTGTTACTGCATGGCGTTTGGGATGTTCGCAGATACCAGCTTGTCAAGCGAGGCCAGGAAGAACTGCGCACTGTCAATGAAGAATAACTGTCTGATCTATAGGGATATGTACTTCTCCATGTTGTTTGGGATGCAGTTGATTTGGCCTTTCACCTTGCTTATGGTCTGCATCAAGAGATGGGAGTCAAAGTCAATTTTGGCGATTTGCCCCAAGAGCTGTGTCACCCGTTGCCTTATTCCCACGGCTGTAGTCGTTGAATGTGAGCTTGTATTCCAGTCTGTAACCAAACGCACTCTGGTAGAATGTTGTGTGGCTCTTAAGGTCGGTCGCTATTGCCTTGTCTTCTAACTTGGTCTCATCCTTGTCCCCTGCCCCCATTCGTATTTTAGTCAAATGTTCGTCATCTGATGTGCCAATGCCCTGATACTGGGCGTAAGCTCTCTCCTGTGCAGTTTTCCTTATGTCGCCATAACAGTGGTACACATCGCTGTCATCACTGGATATCGTTGCCAGAAATTTTGATTATCATTTTCTTAACCAGTGCGACCCAGGTTTTGCACAACGCCGTGGTTAGCGTCAGTCAAAGTCAGCTTGCTGTACCAGGGACAATGACGTCTTCTGCACCCCGGTTAGGGGAGGGGAACAGTAGACTTACCCTAACTCGGATAGGGGTGTGCCGTGGGACCTTGAAAACCCGTGCCCGTTGTACAAATTGAGAATGGCAAAAAGTATTCCCTGTCGTACAAGGTATTATGCAAATGTATAACCCGTCGTACAAGTCGACAAAAAAAACATGCCCCTTCGCTCGGAACATACTACCTCTATGCACTTTAGTGCCTCCCCCCCCCCCCGGCTTAGCATTGGTCGTCGATGGGTGACGTCTTTCTGAACATGCGCAATGCACGTGAAAACAAACTTGAAAACAAACATGGTGCTGTGTTTCGGACTTTTTACCGCTTCCCAAATTGATCGAGCTATAACTTATTACCATGGATTAATTCCTCCGCCGAAAAAGGAATAAAATTGTCCGTGAACATCATTGCATTCTAAAACTCCATCACTAGGGTATGTTTGGTGTTCAGTAGTTGTCTGAAATCTCAAAATTTATACATTGCGCCGGCTTATGAGAAAGTAAGACGTCTACTCCGACGTCTTGTAGTGCTATAGGTATTGGTTCTGGTCAATAGTGTTTGGGACGTTAGTAATGACCACAGACTTTACACTGAGGAGCTTGCATATCTGGCGATGTAGATTTTGCATGCGGACATAAGTACTTGTCATGTTGAATGTTATTGTACAATAACAATTACGATGCATTCGCTGAACTTGGTCACACACCAACCCTATGCCTTAATTACACAAAGTTTGAGCTTGTTAGAGGAGAGTTACGTTTGAATGACTACCCTGAAGTAAGTATTGTAAATGATGGTACGAAACAACCAATAGCGCTTACAACGATCATTAGCGAGCTGAACCCAGAAGGGAAATGGCTTCTATGAGAGAGCGCAGCGCCGGAAAATTGACCAGGTTGAGTTCGAGAGGGACAATTGTTGTGGTGCCACTGACACTGTGTGGTAACTGATTGTCTATCTGATTGGAAACTATGTCACTATGCCCGGTGAGCCTTTATCCCTCCGACCTGATATCACCGACTCATTGTGCAATAATGATATATTATGTCTACAAGAAACGTGGCTGTCCAAGCAAGATTTATCTTGTCTAAACTCTATTCACCCAGACTTCCATGGTATAGGTGTCTCAACAACCGACCACTCTGATGGTATAGTTCATGGACATGCCCCTGGGGGTACTGCCATCTTATGGAGAAAAATCTCTTGATCCAAACATTAAGTTTATAGACATGGCACAAAATTGGTGTCATGCAATTGAAGTGTCTCTTGGTACCAAACAGTTTGTGTTAATTAATGTTTATTAACCTTATCAATGTGTTGTACTAGATCGTGGTTAGATCACGCAGTCTCTAGCGCAGATTTCCACAATGTTATCAATGATATGTCTGTATGTTTTGATATTTCTGATGAGGATCACATTCCTTTTTATATGTCACTTAGGCTGGAGCATACCAGAAACTACAAATCAGAACAATAGTTCTGTATCGAGAATAGCCTGGAACACATTTTCAGAAGAAGTTTGTGAGAACTATTGCTGTCTTATTGAGGAGTTATTATCTGTTCTAACCATACCAGACTCATTATATTGTGGCAACTGCTATTGCTCTGATCATAAGCATGTTGAAGATATGCTACATTTTTATGTACATATTGTTTACTGTCTAAGAGCAGCAGTGGAGCAGGTATCTCCTAGGTTAAGAAAGGGCTTTGTAAATAAGCCTGGATGGACAGATTATGTCTCTGAAATATATCAAGCATCAAAAGAGGCATTTAATGTCTGGGAAAATGCTGGTAGACCTAGACAGGGTCCTGTATTAGAACTGTATAAACGTACACGGGTTAAATGTAAATATGCTATACGCTATATAAAGGCTAACAAAAACACACTTCGTCGAGACTCTCTGGCTAATAAGATGGCTGATTTGCAAACAAATGCCTTTTGGAAAGAAATAAAACTTATGAATAACTGCAAAACACCATTGCCTTCCTGCATTGAAGGTACAGTTGGTGAGCAAGCTATAGCTGACCTGTGGCAAAAACACTTTAGGGATTTGTTTAACTGTCTTAGGGTATCTGATTATAGCAGAACTTGTGAGGCTGCTAATTTTAATGATATTATTGTCACACCACAGAAGGTAAAAGATGCTATTAGCAGCCTGGTTGTTAACAAAGCATATGGCAGTGATGGGATAAATGCTGAGCACGTGAAATTTGCCTCTAACAGGCTGTTGAACATGTTATGTAAATGCATGACAAGCATATTTGTCCATGGAGCCCTACCAGAATCTATGATTTCTGTGGTATTGGTGCCAGTGATTTAAGACAAAGCGGGTAAAATTAATGCCAAAGACAACTATCGTCCCATTGCACTGTCCAGTGTCATAAGTAAGGTTCTTGAACGGATCATTTTAAATCGTATATCATATTACCTCTTGACAAGTGAAAATTAGTTTGGTTTTAAAAAGAATCACAGTACTGATCAATGAATTTATGTCTTGAAAGAAATCATAGATGCCCACAGATCTTTGAATGGTATTATGTTTGCTTGCCTTCTGGATGCAAGCAAGGCATTTGATAGAGTCAACCACTCGGTCTTATTTGATAAACTTATCAGCCGGGGTGTCCCTGGTTATATTGTGAGATTATTAATCTTCTGGTACTCCAACCAACAAATGTGTGTGAAATGGGGTAGCACTCATTCTGAATATTTTAATGTAACTAATGGAGTCAGACAGGGGAGTGTCCTGTCACCACTTCTCTTTAACTTATATGTTGATGAGCTTTCTTAATTTGTGCACAACTGGCTGCACATATAATGGAGTTATTGTCAATCATTTAATGTATGCTGACGATCTCGTCTTATTCTCTCCCTCTGTTCCCGGGTTGAGCAAACTCATTAGGACCTGCGAAATATTTGGTGCTTCTCATGACATTAAATATAATTCTAAGAAAAGTGCCATTATGATAGTAAGGTCTAAAATGCTGAAGGATTCCTCATTTTCAAATTTTTCACTGAACAATGAAGATATAAGAGTATGTCAAAAAATAAAGTACCTTGGACATTTTCTGACTCACAATCTCGCCAATGATGCAGATATTAGACTTCAGATTAGGAAGACCTATGTGCAAGCAAATATGCTGCTTTGTAAATTTCATATGTGTATGTTTGGATGTGAAAATTTCACTGTTCCGCACATATTGTACATGTCTTTATACTGCACAGATCTGGCGAAACTACAAGAAAAGCACCATAAGAAAGATGTATGTTGCCTTCCACAATACATTTAAACTTTTTGTTGGTGCTTCTAAATTTGTTAGCGCAGGCTTTTGTTGTGCAGTGTTTGATGTCCAGTGTTGCCAATCTGTAATTCGTAACATATAAGTTTATGATTAGATTGGATTCATGTCACAACAGCTTAATATGTGCCATTCTTGCCTCCAGTGTAAGATACAAATCTAGTATAAGGAAACATTGGCATAACTTACTTTATATTCATAGTTAATACCATGTATTATGTAGTATGCTTTCTTCACGATATCAATATGGACCAATTTTTATCATGTAAATGTTGAGTCTGCAATAAAGTTTTATTATTATTATTGTTATGTAATTGCCCGGTGTGATGGCCAGAACCTGTGGTGTACAGAGGAAGAAGAACCGGGGAGAATTTTTTGCGGGCCCTGCAAGATCAAAGCAGTTCTGCTAAAGCCTGATCCCACAAGTATGACGAATAAGGATACATAATTTCCCAACCTTCACTAACCTGGCTACTGCACTTTCCATGAGAATTGGGATAGAGTGCCTTCGTCGTTGTGGAAAGCATTTATGCATTTTAAAATATGTTCTCTCCTTGTCACAACACATCTCCTAAGTGAATTGTCGAGCACCGGAAGCGGGATCCAGACACTGGTGCCAAACCTGCACAACAAAGAGAAGTATGTGGTCCACTTTAGGAATCTCAAGCTCTACCTATCGCTGGAATGAGGCTCACCAAGATACACCGTGCGGTTGCCATCAGTGACTTTCAGAAGGACCTGTTCAAGCTGATGAACAAACTGTGTTTTTAATAAGAAAATGGAGAACCTCCGAAAGACGTGTCGACGTTAAGATTGTGCGCTAGACAAAATAATCATGCATGTGCATCCTATACCTCTCCGAGCACCTGATGTACGACTTCTATTAAAAACACAGGTCCAGATATGGTAGCGATTTCAGCCTACTATAAACAGACATGGACTTGCTGGTTATGGAAAGCTGTACGGCTGACATGTACGCGGAGAAGCAAGACGACATGGAAAAGATACAAGCAACTATGATCCGTCCCATCCCTTGTTCAGTGACAAAAACAGGAATGTGCTTGGGAAGATGAAGTATCAGTGGGCCGACGTACTTATCATTTGTTTCACTAACCACTTGTATATTAAAGAGCGTTTGAATTTAGTACATTTACAGACGAACTCTTAATCACAAAAAGTACAATAAGAACGATGATACAATAACGTAAGTTATGAAACTCACATTTCCTAAGTAATCTGAGTTTGTACACTTTTGACGTAATGTCGGCATCGTGTCGTGTTTTAAGTATATATGGTATGAACGAATCCAAATTGCTAGTTGGCAGGACATAGAGCGGCTTCGCTATTGTAATTAATACATCTACTTACATTTCTGTAACCCCAATCGATAACGGAAAAAGTCGAAATGTGGGTCATCAATTTAATAATTGATTGTGATAGCGATAACAGCAAGTCCATTTGCAAAACTAAACACAAAACATGGTTAGTTTGAATGTGGATCATCGAACTTCGTATGCTTGAAAAATGAAAGTTTTGATTAAGCATCAGAACCACCCATATCAATGTATGATATTCCTGGATGAAGTCAAATATATTGAGAGTAAGTGAGTGAGAGAAAAGGCAGTGGCAGCGATATACTTAGCTAATTGTTGTTATGTGTGCAAGCAGCGTCTCGGTTTAAAGACGCTTGGCTTCAGGAACTGAGCACATGTGATTTAGATGATATAATTGAACCTGACGCATATCGCAGGACTTTGAACAATTGACGATGCTTCAGAGCTTGAATACACCAGAAAGAACTTGTTTTATCCCTAGAAGACCAATTTATGGATGACTTAAACAGGGGTTTTAATGTTGAGACGGCCACTTGTCTTATATTTTCATGTTAACTTCAGACACCGGAAGGAGACACACATCAGTCACAAAAGTCTTGCAATGGCATAATCACTGACTAAAAGTAGGTGAAATAATCAATACATGACAATGCGTGTCAGTGCAGGCGACGTTCAAAGCATTCATACACTGCTGTAATCTGTGTTGAATAGAATAGAATAAGAGAAAAAATAATTCACTTACAACGATGACCATTTGTTTTATTAATTGGAATATTATTCACACATAATAAATCTAATGTTGTAAGTAGAAACAATGTAGCCAGGGGTGATACTGTTCGCGGCGGACGTCTCATAGGCACATACAGTTTTCGTAATAACTCTTATTTGGTGCTGCTCCAATCTTAAGGCTCCGGGCGAAACAGGACTGCCGTTTATCGTCCATCCAACAAAAAATGTTGCAGTCACCCATTATTATACATTTTTTTTTGTGTTCAGCATTAATTATTTCCATAAGTTTCAGAATCGCTATGGCGGATACACAAAGTCTGCTTTGGGGGTCAAATTTGGTCTTTATATTAAACCAAGTTTCATATTCTACAAAGAGCATTTCGATGACATGAGTAGCAAATACTGAATTTTTTTCCCTTGTTCTAAAAGTAATGTGATCCTTTATGAATAAACCATCTCTAAAATCATCTGTGCGATTGCGGTACATGAGGATATGGTATCCCGGAAGCATCAATCCATTATCATCCTTGCAGTTATACAATTCCGCTACACATGAAATTTCGAATGCAAATGTTGTACCATGGAGATCATATATTGGTTCTTAAAAGTTCTCCCAATTGGCAGATAATGCTCTACAATTAACATAAATATATGCACAGTTATTTAGACAATTACTGATAAGTTCTTGGAAACATTTAGGCTTATAGTATTTGTTACAGAATGACTTTAGATACATTATGATTACGATGTTTTGGCGGGAATCGCCGCGGCACCTAAATGTTTATTCGTAGTTGGATACTTGTCACATGTTGCTTGTAAGCCAATCAGAATAAAGCTGAGGCCATGTGCTTTAATGGATGCCTTCTTGTTGTGTTGAATCTGTCACAGTATTGTTGCGGTTATTGATTGGAGAGTCATAAAGTTCATCAGGGAAATCATAATAGTTGTAGATGGAGGAGAAGTATAGGTTTGCGTCCTCCGCAGTCTGGCAAGCAGATATGTCGACCGTTAATATAAGGATCCCTAACTCCCGCACCTTAAATATGCGGACAATATTTTTGAACAGAAGCGTTTTTAAGTTCATGAACAAATACACATATAGTAAACACAAGTATACGAATAGTGCATATAACATAAATATACGTATAGACGGATAACACAAGGGTGCTCATAGTGTTAGTGAAAACAAACAAATGAAATAACTAATGATAGCACTCCTCGTGCTGGGTGATAGTGATCCCATTTCTCGCGATTGTGAAGAGGGGTTATCAACTAAAGGTGATTACACATGATGGCATATGTTCTCGCAAAAGTTGATACAGTCCCCATTTGAAACAATCCTTTCCTGCGTGCTGTTGTGATGTTCGATAAATAAGGTCCCGTCATGCGGCCTGTATCTTTGATTTGTCATTTTTCTTTAATATTCTGCACTTGTAAGCCAACTCACTTCGTCGTCTGGTAAGGTCACTATTGATGAAATGTCACGTTCCTTTAAGCCTCAATCTCTTTGACAATGCGTCTGCATTTTTCTTGTGGTAAGTATTGCGTTGTCGGCGATTTGCCAAATTGTTATTCCTAGTCTTTTTTAACCTAAATTGTGACGTTTAATTTTTTTATCAGCAACACTGATAAAACGGTGGTATAATTCTGCACCACTGTTCATAAGGAGTCATATTCCATTTTAAACATGAGGGGGAATAATGTTGTAATGTAAGTATGTAACTTACATATTAACCTCCTGCCAACCTGCTTCTCAACCTACCAGTTCTTTCCAATATTTACCAACATACCTGCCTTAATATACAACTGCCTACTTATTAGCTACTTGCTTATTTCCCTATATTCCTAGTTTTTGAACTTCCCATATTGTCCATCATCATCCCTAACCACCTAACTGTCTTCAATTTTCCTGTAATGTGCAACATATTTTAACAGCAAATATACATTATTTATTCATTCATCGTTTTGGTTGGTGCTGATGGATTACAATAAACCTTGTCCATCATAATAACGTGCCCCTCTCAGTCATGCCCACGAGTGACCTTCGTGTCACCTTCTAGCCCCACCCCCTCTCCTCATTTTTACCCCATATAAAAAAGCCGCGCCCATCTTCTGACCAGGGCACTGCAGGTTCAATGAGAATTGGGAAAGCGTGCCTGAGTCGTTGCGGGAATCACTTTAACCTCTATAATCAGTTCTACTCTGGTGTCCGAGCTCAACACTTCTCTCAGTCTTTCCGTCAAAGCTCCATCTTAAATTATTAGGTCATAGCAATCAATAAAGATTAAGTTTCTTCTAAATCATACGCCTGAAGTTCCTTCATCAACATACTTAAGCCCGTGTCACAACATCACCACACCACAGAGAGTGATACGAAATATTGACGTAGATCCATACAGAACACAAACAATGAAGTTTCAAAATAAACCTTTCATCTACATATACATATCCACTCTATTCATGAGTGTTGACAATTGCTTGGATCTTGGAGCAGCCAAGTGGACGCGGAATGAAAGCATCCTGATCTGGCAGTCGAGAAACTTCAGTCTGCTCAAGCAGCATGGGCCAAGAAGCAGACTGAGCGTTAAGACTTTATCAATGAACAAATGGCCGGCAGGAACACCCCCCAGTGCATACTTTTCGGGATGTGGACGCGGCTCTACTGGAGTACGGGTAAGGCCTTTGCCCCACTGGGCTTTGAGCCAAAGCTTTCAAACTTCTACGTGCCCTCAGATGGTCAACAGGGCGTGAGGTGGCGTTCATTATACTGGGTATGGCTGCGACTGGAGTAGTTGCACACAGGCTTACTAAGTAGGTCATTTAGAGACTCGAGTGTTTACTTTGTATGGATCGTTGCATGCAAAAGATCTACTATAGTCTTAAGGGCTACTGGAAAGGCATAACAGCTATCAAGAAGCTTGCAACAGAAGCTAGGGTTTCTGAGGAGGTTACCAGGGGGTGGCTAACAAAGCAAGCTATCTGGCAAATTTACTTGCTGGTGCCAAAACACATTCCCAGGCCAAAGTTTGATGTCCCTGTCCCTAATGAGGTTCACCAAGCCGCGGACTTGTGAATATCTATCAAGACCAGGCTACAGTAGAGCGCTTTAACCAAGCACTTGCTGAACGACTCTTACTGGAAAACGATCAACTGAGTGGGTTTCTCGACTGCAGGCTGTTGTCTCTGCGATAAGTAATGAGGTGAGCCGTTTGATTGGGATTAAACCTAAAGATGCCATATAGGCAAAACGAGTTGCACAAAAGCCCTCTTCAGTCGTACCCGGGCGCCCGCTGGGGGTCAAAGAGCAAAAGCTTCCCTCTGATGTTGGTGTTCGCAACCTCTACCAGCCTGGTGAGGTCGAGCAAGACCAGCGGCGGAGGGCCACTGACCCTGTGTGGTCACTCAATGTTTACCGGATTGGGCGCTATGTCACTAAATCTGGCGAGCCTGTACTTTGTTATTTGTTGGATGGACCAATTCGTGGCCTTGTAAAGTAGGAGCTGCTTGTGGTGAAGCCCGATACCAAACTACCACCAGACGGTATTACCAATTAAACTAGGTAAAGGTAGGTAGTAATGGAAGCAATTGGAAAGTGCCCCTGGGTATTACTTGGAAAGAGAGGCTCTTGTGATAGGCCCTGTAAGTTTGACTTTGGCGCAATGCACAGATTTAAGATTAGAAAGGGGATCCTAAATCGGCTTTGTGTAGAGTGCCACAAGGGCATTAAGAATAACCTAAAATTATGTATGGATTGGGGATACGAAAGGGTTAACCACAACCACCTTCATAAGAAGAAGAGGCTTGAGTGTGGTGAACCGGGTTGTAGGAAGGCCCGGGTGGCAACTCAGGTTGAGACTGGTACGACTGAGGAAGGAGTGCTAGATAAACCCTCTCGAGTTAGGAAGACCAAACCTGGACCACATGGGGGTGAGGGTGGTGTTGCTCCCACACCCAAACCCTCTCACGCTAGGAGGACCACTCTTGTACCCTCTCAGGCCACCCCCAGTCGCACTATAGCCGGCAAATGTGAGAAGGTGGATGACCTCTTGATTGCGGAGGGTGAGGGAGGAGTGAGTGGTGTGGGGTGGGGTCGGGTGTGAAAGAGTTGTCCAGCAGTGATACGGGAAGTTCACCATCACCCCTCAGTGGCCGGTCGGAGGTGGAAGGTGTGGATATACTCTAGGACGAGTGCGACGGTTGTCACGGTGTACGCTGGGTATGCCCGTACGCTAGTGTGTGTACACCATCTAGAGATATGCATCGCTTTGTATCAAAGGGGGATAGAGACACCTTATTAACGTGCTTGTGGCCGTCACATCGGAGCATGTTCATCACATGACGGAACCGCTTCTGATCGAACAACGACTCAAGGTATTAGGTGTTGCGTAGGTGCTTCTTTACCACTACCTTTTTTACGCCCTTTGCTTTCTTGATTTCCTCATGGGTGGACAGCAGGATGGAGTTAATCTTGGGGAGTAGGCCTACATACTCCTTGATGGGGACACCACCGCACTCGTCCTTCATCTTTTCTAGAACCTTCTTGTTCTCGTTGCTGTGGATAGGGTGGGCTGGGTCGAAGTGGCTGGTGTCAAATAGGGCGCTGTCTTCAGGTAGGGGACGACCGCCGATTGAAGTGATATACGTCGATCGAAGGAAAACCCTTAGATCGAAGTGACTCTTACAACGCAGAACTCATTGCACCAGCAAATCACCCCATCTGTTATAAAATACCCTTCGGTGCATATGTTAACATGTTTTCGATTGGTTGAGAGGTATAAACACAAGGGACCATCTCCAAAATCGCAAAGGACGTGCGTAGAGCAAAAAAAAACCAGCGTTTTAATTTAAGTGAAGTGGCTAAATTCTTGCCCGAAAGCGTCACCGGATGCGGGATCCTCACTCTCTGGAAATCTAGCAAATCGTCGGTTGGAGTTGGGACTACTTTTATCGTAAAGGCGAGGCTTTAATCTGTAACTTTACCGACCTAAATTAAAATCTACCATCCTATTATCGAGATATCATTCATTCTAATGAGGAACCATCTCAAAACCCAGATAACTCTATATTACCCATTACCAGCACATGCACTTCATGCCTCTTGTCATTGATCATAATGTTGCTCGATTGGAACTGTAATTCATGGAGATATATTCTCATCTTTTGTGGTTCGATAATTATAATATTATCATAGAAATTTTATAGATTTATATAAATTCATTTGAAAACAGAATAATTAAATTCAATGTAACCTAGGAATTTTAAATGACCAGGTAACACCAGATATATGTGATACCCTGTACCTCTACTCTGTGAATATAAACATGACCATGTGTATTATGTATATGTATATATATCAGCTAAATTGGTCCACAACAGAACCTTTCTGTTTGGGTTCTGTGGTTCAGCTGTTTCAGTTTTCAGGAGGCCAGCTTGCAGGCCAGACATTCCTTCAAGACAACAATTTGAATTAATGGTAGTATGTGTGTGTGTGCATTATACTTTATCTGAATATTTTCCTGTTCACAACAGACAACTAATACCTGCTTAAATATATATATATATATATATATATATATATATATATATATATAATATATATATATATATATATATATATATGTGATATATGTGTGGTGTGTGTATATATATATATATATATATATATATATATATATATATATCTCATATATATATATATATATATATATATATATATATATATATATATATATATATATATATATATATATATATATATATATATATAAGAATTATTCGTAGCCTACCATTCTCTTCTCTTCAGTGCAGTATGGGCAGAATAATTACCTGTTTCTTTGGAGGTTTATTAGGACAGCTCTCTTGTACACTTTGTTGATGTACCTATAGTCATGCTCTGTCTGTGCCAAATCTTACTCCAAACTCATCGTTGTTTGCACTGGTAAAGGCAGCAAAATCAACAGAATTATTATTGAAGTCAATCCTTCTAGATGCTCTTGCTTTGGACATTGTTCTTTGATATCAATAAATTGAGTTACAATCATAGTGCTTCAACTAGCCATGCCTGCAAACATGAGAAACACCACTAAAGCAGCTAAGTCAAAAGAAACCATCATGATATTTATCATACCTTTCAAATGAAAAGAATGAATTCCTTCTTAACATTAATGAGACACCTTAGTTGGACCACCTGACAGGTTATGTAACTATTAGAAATATAAAATGCTTGCCAATTCATTTTAATACCAAACAAATACTTTTGCATAACTTTTAATACCTTAGAGAGATCCTTTATTAGCACAGACTTGCCAAAGACTGAATAGGAAAAATGGTTTCTGGAGATGAGATTTGGGCAATATGTTTTATCAAATCTTAAAGTAATAAAACATATTTCACTGCTTGGAAGAAAACCACCAACCAAGGATTTGATATAATGCCTTGTACCATCCTTGCCCCTAGCCGTGGAGACGTGTATATATTTATATTACTATCCTGCACTGCTACCTTGCTCCTACCTGCCTACACCAGCCCCACCAATGACACCGGGGACCGCATAGCTATTTGGTCAGTCTTTTCCTTGACTGTTTACATTATAATAGTTTTAATGCTTATTCTGATCAGGAAAAAAGTGGTTTCACATTGACTATGACGAATAATCATATATTTACTGATAAAGAGCATGCAATGTGTTTCGTTTGGAATCGCAGATTAAATATTCAACCGCTGTTTGGTGCTCACTTTATGACTAGAGTCACTTCGATCTAGGGGTTTTCCTTCGATCGACGTATATCACTTCAGTCGGCGGTCGTCCCCTACCTGGTCTTTTTTCATGTCGGCGTAGATGTCTGGTGTGCGGATCTCCAGAAGGAGGGAGTTAGTGTTGGTGTAAAGCAGGTCGACTCCCCGGCCGTACTGGGGCTTCATGGTGTTGTCGTAGAAGTCGTACATGAGGTACTTGGATAGATCAAGGTTGTTGGCATCGATGTACTGAATATAGCATGTGGGCTTCTCCTGGTCGAAGTAGGGATTGTTTGCTTTGGCGTGGTGCCGCAAGACCATACTTATCCCTCCCAACAGACCCTTCTCGATGGAGAGGTGTTTGTCGTAGTCGGTGAGGAGTTCCCGCTTTACACCTGTGCTCTTGAGTAGAGCGTCCTACGAGAGGCCTGGGCTGGTGTAGTATAGGGCCGGGTCCAGACCGTACTGCTTTAGGCTGGTCTTCCGGAATGTTTCAAACACGTCGGCCAGGAGGAGGCCATCTGTTCTGAGGTAGAGGTTGTGGTAGTCGCCCATGTTATGGCAACCAAAGGTGTCCAAGACCTTTTGCGCGTGGGTGTAGTCTACAGCAGATATGCCCTGCTCCAAGAGCTTGCTGTAAAAGTCTTGGATGGGTGGAAGGGGAGAATCGGACTTGAACCAGATTTCCATGTACTCACCCCGGGGAAGACACCCTTGCGCAGTAGTAATCTCCTCTTTCTATGGTCTGATTTATACTCTGCCGTTATGACGAAGGCGTCTGGGCTGTTGGCTGAGACCAGCTTGTGGAGAGAGGCCAAAAGGAACTGTGCGCAGTCTATGAAGCGGAGCTGTCCGAGGGATAGGGATATGTACTTCTCCATATTGTTGGGTATACTGTTGATATCTCCCTCTACCTTGCTCACGGCCTGCATTAGGAGATGGGGGTCATAGCCCCGCAGGTTATGGAAAACCACGGGGATGGGGGTTGTCTTGTGACTCAGCCAAAGCTTTAGATTGCAGGCATTGTGGGCTGGTCCTCTGTACTTGCCTGTGGTCGGTTCCGAGTGGTTTGCTGCAGACGTGGCATTGGGTTGCAGTCTTGTAGACTCTTTGGTCCTCCCTGGTCATCCGCATGGGGACTGGCTTGGAGAGAACTGATTTGATCTTTTTCTCCTCTTGCTGTAGGGCTTTGAGGAACAGTGTCTCTTCTTCTGTAGACTACTAGGGGCGAGGTTTTTCCATTGCATCGGACTACTATGTAGCCGAACCCACAGCTCTTGTGTTCATGGGTCTTCTGGGTATTTTTTTTTTTTGATTGAGTGCTGGCCTTGGGAGGTTTACTGTGAGCGCCTCAAATTCAGCGTAGATGACGTAGGGTGCAGCGAGTTGCTTTTGCCAGTTCTGGAAGGATAGGATGTTTTTTTCTCTCCTCTGGTATGTCTACCCGCACGTCTGTTTGGCCAACCCCAGCGTTTGCGGCCCTCGTGTTTGTCTGGTCGTAGGCGGTCTAGATTTTTAATCCTGTTGTAATGGCATACTCCACCCTTCTCAATCAGCATGAGCTTTATGCAGGTGCCGGGGTATTTGCTGATCCGGTAGACTATGACGGTTTTTCCATCCCAGCCAAATATGTTTGGGCCTAGGTTAAGACCCCTTTCGATTTTTTCGGCTTGGGAGACGGGGGTGGGGTACGCCACACCTGAGCCCTTTAGCTTATCTATGAGCCACTGGATGTTATATTTTGAGGGCCGATGTGGATTCTGGGCAGCTGGGTGGAGGGCTGAGATGATAGACCATAGTATGCAGAAGTCGTCTCGGTTCTTTACGTTTATGATGGCCCCTTTGCCAGTCACGGTCCTTAATGTGAAAGAGCACCATCAAGCGAGTCTGCTCACGTAAGTCCTTCAGCACAAAGTTGTACTTTTGGGTGAGGACCCAGACACTTTGCTGCGCATGGCGGCCACTAAAGGCCAGTTTGGATAACAAGTCTTTCTTATTTGTTAGGGCCTTTGTTGCCGAACAGTCATCAATAATGTAGAGGGAAGGCTCGCCCTTCAAGCAGGGGTAGAAAGCCCTCAAGTGGTCATGGAGCCGCTCCCCGGGGTCAACCACGTATACCTCTGAATCATCCCACACCCATGACCGCGACTGATAGGCCTCATTGAAACGTATGGTAGGGCAGAGGATTACAATATGGTCGAAGGCGCTGAAGAAAGGCCCTTGGAGGAGGTCGAGGATGAATACGGTATTCCCACATCCTGTCTGCCCACAAACAATTGCCAAACAGGGACCATCTGGAAATGTAAACTCAGTTTTCGGTTTCATCAAGCCCTTGTTAGCAGACTGAGCAGCTAAACCTGCCATCTTTAATGTTAAGCTGTGCATCCATTACAATATACATATAAACGTTCAATGCGCCAGCCGTCTGTGATACCCTCAGACGCATTCTCCATGGCCCTGCCACTACCGTGCAGCTAGTCGCCATCACTCGTCCTTAAGTCGAGCCACCGAGCATAGTTGGTGGTTAGATACTCTCCTAGGGACACGTCCGACAAAGTCTTTTACAGCTTTTGCTACACTGGCGTCTCGTTTACTCGTTGCTGCAAAGGCCTTCTTCACCTCATCCCACTGCTGGTAGCCACGCATGCCCTGGGCATAGAGTTGGTTGGGGATGCCCTCAATGGTCACCTCAACTTTGGTAATCTTTGGGCTGTAGAACGACTATGTCTTCCTGACGAATGAGGCATTGGCTGGGTCTTCAAAGAGCGGTAGGATGCCCTTCATGCTGCGAATTTCTGTTCCGCGAGCAAGGTATAACAATTGCCTCCATTCTCACAGCGATTGGATTGGCAATCTCGACCCTGGTTGTTGCTTTGACGGATGTATTGAGCACTAGTGCAACCCCAGCACCAACACCAACACCATCCGATAAGCCTGGTTTAAAGGAATGGATTAAAAACAGCTGAACACCTTGGCAAACGTCTTGAAGGGCCTAGCCAGGAATGCTGCAGCTGCCCTTCCAGGAATCATTGGCTCCATCGTATCATGGCTGCTAAAATCAGCTGCAGGTGGCTGGTTAGATGGCAGAACATGTATGGGCTGCAGCTGTGGCGGTGGGGGGAGTTATCCTCTTGATGCTCCGAGACCTACTACGTGGCAAACCAAAGCACCGCTAGACCTATAACGATTCTGCCTACAATAAGAGTGGTTTTTTCATCCGCGTGGGTAGATGGTAGAGAGACGGGCGGAGGGTCTTTGGCGACTGGTGGGGGGTCTTCTCTAGCGGGCGCAGTGGGCTGAGGGTCAAAGCTTCCTCTAACTGGAGGTACAGCAACCGAGTTTACATCAGTATTGCTGCCGATTTGCTGTTCCTCAGTTGCAATGGTAATCAGATTGTTGTACCCGGCAACGTTTCCAATGGCATAATCAACATAATCAACCTTTGAGGTAGCTTTCTGGAGGACGTTCTGATACCGGCGGATGGATGACGGAATGTCCACTGGAGAGTTAATGGCATCCTCAACGTTGGCCTGAAATTGTTTTTGAGCATCAAAGGACGTGCCAACACCTAGTATCTTTGAGCGGGTCTGCGCTTGAGCACCAAGAATGGCCCAGACATAAGTCCGAATGCAGTCGTTAATTCGCTCGACGCTGGTCTGTGTAAAGCCCTCAGACGTGTCCAGTATGAAGGCACTCCATGCTTCATCCGCTTCAGGTCCCTGTGCTAGATGTAGAACAGCACCCATTTTCTCCAGAAAGGTTTGTAGGTTACTCCCGTGGGCAAAACCTGCCCTCTTGTCATATGTATTGTTATAGGGGTCATAGGCATGATCCTGAGGTAGAGGCGCTTGTAGTTCTGCCAATAGACAACGCACTGTGTAATAAAGGTGAAAGGTGTAGAGAGCTTTCGCGAGTGGAATCTCAGCCTCGAGGTGATCGTGGGATGACACGCCGCAGCCGGATGTTGCACACCAAACCGCAAAGTTTAACTGGTTCTGCCAAAACTGCATTGGATTTGTCAACCAATCTTTTACTACTTTGTCCGCTGTTACCGGCGGCACCTTGTAGTTACTGAATAGATCAGGAAACTTTGCTGTGAATGTACCGCCATTGTGAACGACTTGAATTGTTTGTCGGGTTAGTTTATCTCCTACACCATATGGGGCTGGATACACCCCATCCGTTTCATATGTTGCTTTTCTATTGGACATAAAGGCTTGTTTATTCATAGTGCTATGTATCACACTCTGTCAAATGTTCAAAGCGGCGACGCTGTGTCCCTGCAAAATGCTATCGACAACACTGGGGGCGGTCTATGCGTTGGCTTAAGGTCAATCATGTATACTGTGGGCTGGTACAATCTCGAATCAACCGAGACCATTCAATGGCAGTCAAGAACTTTAGAAGATGGAGGATCTGTCCAATTGAAAGCTGGTCTTCTTCAGCAGCAGATTAGGTCAATAGGTCTTGGTTTAGAAGTTGATGCTGTAATGGGGTTATTACCCTCACAATTCCTGATAATAGGGCTGCGCGCATATCAGACGGTGTGTTAAAAATGTTGGGTCTTGATGACAGTCAGGGTAGGCAATTAATTCCTTCAGGTACTCACATAGGTGACCGACCCATCATCTTTAGCACATTTAACACACTTTATGTCCACCTCGATCAAGTTAGCACTACGTACAATATGCTAGATGGTGCGCCCACTACGCTTCTTGAAGTTGTAGGTTTAGAGGGTGGCTCTTTCGGTGATATTATAACCACGAAGTTCCCTAATCCTGTCTGTAAGCGTGTTACTAGCGGAACAGTGCATGAGTTAAAGGTTCAGTTACGTGATAATAAAGGAAGGCTGTTGGATAACCACGACTTACCTGTTAGCGTTGTTCTTGAATTTACAAGATGTCAATAACAACGAGTATTTATGGACCCAAGCAAAAACCGGCAAGCACTGTTCAGCGCGCCGACCTTTCGGATTATGCCACAAAGACCTATGTATCTGTTGGTGACTCACAAAAAAATGAATTATAGTGGTTGTACTATGACTGGAAAACTTGAAATAGGAGATAATAGAATCGTTCGGTTGGGAGACCCAATATTGCCTGAACATGCTGTTAATAAAAAGTATGTTGATGCACAACAAAGACAGCATCGCAGGGACCTGAGAGAACACATAAACTCCCAAACAAACCATCTCATTACTATATGGGCAGAAGCAAGTGGCTCCCTTCGGACAGGATATGAGTGGTCGTTTGGCCATGGGGCTAGGGGTCGAGACTGAGATTCAAGCTTGGATATACCATGACATGTGGTGGTAGGATCATTCGTATGGGGTTGTCTTCGGGTGTTGGTGCTGATACTGGTCCCATAGCAGTCCTTCCTGTTATTAATGGCACGAACCAAGTGGTAGGAATAAGTAAGCCTGCTGACCAACGGGCTGTTGTAATATCTTTTGACCGGTCTTTACAGTTAGAACAGGGCAACGTTATTAACTTTTATACAACCACTCGAAACAGAGGGACGACTTGGTCTGTAGCATCACTCCTTATTGAGCTTGACTTATAGACTTATGTGCTTATAACCATATGAAACAACACCCACCCATTACTCCAGAGCCGTCTGATGAGAATCCAGGGCACTCCTATTGGTTGAATGAGATCAACCCTCAATGCAATACCTTGAGAAAGAGATTGAAAAATATGGTGCTATGTACAAAAAATATAGGTGTGCAGTTGACTCGGTGGACGCAGTAGACACTGTTTTAGTTGCTGTTGGTATGTGTTGCAGTCTACAGTAGCTGCCATTCCTATTGCCACAGTGTTGGGTGTTACTGGGGCCGCTTGTGGGCTTGTTGTAATTGCTGCAAAATTCATCAGTCAGCGGCTGACCATTTAGTTGAAAAAGCATGACCAGATCCGCATTCTCGATCAGAGCTAATTGAATACCATTGCTGACATTGTATCAGCGGCGCTTATGATGGGTATATCTCAGATGATGAGTTTAAGCTCGTTTCGGTTGAGATCATGAAATATAGTCAAATGAAGAGTTACATTAAAGCAAAATGTTTGAAAGCGGCAGAATCGCTTCCTAGACCTGTTAAGGGTCGGGCCGAACAGTCCATTTAAAGAGTGGGTGTTGTTGGGTATATGGAGGCGCTGATAAAATCTTTCTGCAACTATCATACCGGAATCAAACAAAATACTGACCAGTGGGAGACCACGAGGAAGGGCTGCGTTGGAGGGAGCGACTACTCTGCTATCATAGTGCAAAACTACTTCAGCAGCTATAGCAAGAAGCTGACGGAAAAAACTAGCAAAGAGGGAGTTCGCTTTAGCGCGCCCTGCCTCTGGGGTACGACTTTTGAAGAGGTTGCAATTGCGGTATTAGAGTAGATGTACGACAACAAGGTCTACGGAAATAATATCTATATTGAGGGTGGCGCGAAGGCCTACTCTCCGGATGGCTTTTGTGTGCTCCCGATCCGGCGGGCACAGGGGGTGACCAGGGGTGGAGTGGATGTTGTGCGTCTGGGGCATCCTGAGGAGGTTGTGCTGCTTGAGATAAATTGCCCCTACTCGGAGTCCTGAGAGGGTGATTCCTAGCATGTATAAACCTCAGGTTCTGTTGGGGCGACCATCAGAGTGTTTGTCGATTGTGTTTTCAGGTTGTGCTCCTTTGGGGACCTGGGGAGGGCTGAGGTGTATAACCAGGTGTATCATAAGGATCGGAAGAAGTATAAGGAGACTTGTGGCTTGGGGGTGGGTGGGGGTGGAGGGGCTTGATGACGCGGACTATAGCGCGAACGGGAGGTTTAATAGTTGCCTGGGCTTGGAACAGGAGCATCACGGTCCTTGGTTGGGAAGACCGAGTGGGACCATGGAGAGGCCGACGGGGGCTTTCTATTGTTGGAAGCTCTTTACGATGAGATTGATAACTGCTCGTTCCGATCCCGACTTTATAGAGAACAACGACGCTAAGGTTGCCCAGTTTATACAGGACCTCCACGGCGTGAAAAATGGAACTTACACTGGTGGTCCTGGCCCTGGAATGTTTACGATAAAGGACCCCTATGGATAAAGACCCTGGAGGTTGGTATTATAGGTAATAGCGGTTCCCTACCCTGTGACTCATGGCGCCCTACCCTGCTGCCCCTAACCCTGCAACTCACAGCCTACTGATAGGGGCACAGCTTTAATCCTTGGCCAGCTCTTGTCATCTGCCGCACCTCATTATGCTGCCTCATCATCATAAACTCCTTCTGATGTTTGCGAGCTGCAAACCGCTCGTTGTATTGCTCCTGCCAGACATATCATAACGTAACAAAATCTTATCTTAACATGCTTCAACATCTCTAGGCAGAAAGTGTACTGCAGATCATCGGAATTCCACCATCGGAATTGTAAATAAATACGATGTGTTTAAGACACACCCACGAAGATTTAATGAGATACACTTGAAGGGTTAAGCTCAGGATGGTCAGCTTCCGTCGCTTACCAATAATTGATCCCTGACATGCTAACGCCACCAGGCTGACGAAGGAAAATGCATGGTAGTTGGGTCGGCTGGACCGCCGGTGGCTGATATGAGTTCTTTCTTTTCGACTTCCACATTGTCGAAGGATAACTGGCTGCTTTTATTTGTTAAACCTGCCCCGTATGGTTTGAAACTGCAAAATATGCCTTGTATAACAAGGCAATTATATCTTACAAACAGCTGAAAGGGGTAGCGAGATATTATTTTGAGGTTCTAAACATGCTTATTAATCGATTCCTGTAACTATCGGCAATTTTGAACTTCTGTTATTTTTCTTTTATGCCGGCTGCAAGAGTAGGCATTTCGCATTAGACTCGTGGGGATACTGTTTTTAAATTTGGGTAACTGTTTCGATTTGTCTAACCACTTACTCTTCTTCGTCGTCAAATTTTCCCATACTTGCGAATTTGATCGTCATTAGGCCTATGCGATGTTGTAAGCAAAAGTCGTATACTTCCCGACGATGATATCAGCAGATCAACAAGTTTGCCTAATACGGAGATGATGATTCTAGGTGTGTCGAACTGAATCCAATTTATTGTGACGTCAGAATGTCAGTAACATGCCGGCACCTGGCACATACAGCTTTGTGCTATGGCAGCCAACAATTAATAAGAAATAAAAACACGTGGATGGAATAGGATAACAGCATGGCTATTTAACTCTATAGCACATAGGTTATATATATATATATATATGTATATATATATATATATATATATATATATATATATATATATATATATATATATATATATATATATATATATATATATATATATATATATATATATATATATATATATATATATATATATATATATATATATATATATATATATATATATATATATATATATATATATATATATATATGCCGTTTTCAGTAGCCGTAAATCTTTTTCAAATATAATCAGCCAATCTAACACATAAACGTGATCCATCAAATAATATTCATTCCCATTGTCATTACGCAGCAAATCAAGCAGCATAACGCATTGAACTTGCGCTAAGACTAACACGTTATGACAGTTACACTTTACGCTGACACAGTGAGATCAGTCAAACAATCAGACTCCATTGTCATCAAAGAACTAATAACCTACGAGAAAGATATGTCTGTGGTGTGCAGATAGGACCTGATACGAATAAATGTAGCCAGGTGGGTTGCGACATTTACAGGATTGAAAATATTCTTTGAGAAATTATCCTCAAATATGGTAAAGAAAGCATTAAAACCCCTTGTGTCAAAGCTCAAACTCAATTATCTTCTTAAAAGCATCGCCAGAAAAGCATATTTACATAGGTGATCGGTGCACAGTCTGTCATTGCGTCGAATACGTTCTCTGTTTACCCCGAACGCGGGACTTCGATCCACAAAGCTGATATATTGATTATTGTTGGTGCTCAAACACACAAGGAAGTACTTTCCTTAACCACTGGAGAACATTATAAATAAGACTGGGTCAAGTGTTGTACTGTGTTGTCAGCTACTTGTCTTATATAGCGTCTGTGTTCATGCTTACTTCAGCAGCTTGAAGGCGACTCGTACCAGTCACAAAAGTCTTGCCAAATCATTACCAAAGGGGTAAAGGGTGAACATCGATACGTAAAGCTACAAGAGAACAAATACAATACGCGACAGTGTCGATATACACGGGCAGCTCTCATAGCTGAAATTTGCATTTCGTCTTTTGTAACCTGTTTGGCGTTTTTGGCTACTTGCCACGATGACATCAGACATGATAAACCTCTGGATCGGAACCAATCTTGCATTTGTTGATTTGTGGCACAAAAGGTGTTTGGTTAATTGGTCATAATAATCTCTCAGAAACAGAATGTGAATTCAATATTGTGGCTTCGCAAGTTTTGGTGCTCGAATATACCAGGAAGTACTTGATTAACCCTTCGGAGCTGAACGAGTTTTGTATTGTGGTGCCAGCCACTTGTCTCATATTGCGTTTATCTTTATGCTTACTTCAAACACTTGAAGGAGACATTTTACAGTCACAAAGGGCTTGCAGTGGCCAAGCCATGGGTTAATGTGAAATGTTCTCTTATAGTATACCAAACATCGATATGTTATGCTACAAGTGCGTGGAATAATCAATACACGACAATGTGAACCAGCGCAGGCGACATTTAAAGAATACACAGAGAGCTGCAATGTGAACTGCGTTGTCGGCGAGTTCTTACATAGTTAATCCTAGTCCTTCTTAATCTAAACTGAAGCGTATTCCATTGTAATGTTTAATATTTTGTCAGCAACTTTTCTAGGTAAAAGTGTTCGTGATAGGTATGCGAAATCTTTTATACAATTTTTCACACCCTGTCCCCAATGAGTCATATTCCACTTCAAACAAGCGGCGGAATGATGGGGTAATGTGAGTGTGTAAGGTACACATTAATCTACTGCCAACCTGCTTTCCAATTTACCAGTTATATTAATCTATTAACCAACCTACCTGCCTTGATAGCTATTTACCTCTTTAATAGCTATTTAATTTCCGTCATAATCATCTTTCAAGTTTTCAACATTTGCATTTTCTCCACCAAAACACCTGCCTGTCTACTATCTCCTGTGAGGTACAACATTCCAAAAAGTCTCATTTTTTTTACAGCAAATACTTATTATTTATTATTTCATCGTTTTAGATGTTGTTGACAAATTCCAATATAACGTGACAACTATGACATTGTCTCGGTGACCTGTAGTTCTTCGTACGCGTTATTGTCATTGTTGTCATGGTGATGGAGGCCCATATATGACCCGTCGTCATCGACCTCATCAAAGGGCAGCTTCACAGCGACATCAATACAGACTGCCTCATCTGTACAGGGTAAACTTAATGAATGGATCTGGCCTTGTATTATAGAGAAGTCATGGCATCGACAGTATATTGAGAGCGTGGTTGTTAATGCATCATTTCACTTTTACCTAGTACTGCCCGTTGTTGTCGGCTGGTAGCCATGATAGACATGCTGGTAACGTCCTCATATGTACCATACTCTGTAACAGGTTTAATCAATACGGCTTTGAGATGCTTAATGCTCACCTCTAATAATTGCTTTTACTAAAATGTGCTTTAAATCATGAAATCAACGAGCCTTTAGGTGCTGAGCTCGCCGAAGACACCGAGTGGTCACATGGCCTCTCGTTAATGTCCTCATATACTACTAGATCCATACAACACACACATAATTAGGTGCTTTTTTAGATGAAAAATCCATCTACATATACATATCAACTGTGCTCATGAAAGTTAAGAACTAATCAATATTGTTTATAATTGATGTCAAAATGTATGTGGTTACCTTGATCATCTCTGAAGCTTTTATTGTTGTCACTGTAATTAGGTCTGTAAGACAATAGCAACAAGTGATCTTAATATGGATGATATCTATCACAGATAAGTTGTGTAAGGGAATAAGTATATATTACCTCTTTACACTGTGATCGTCGCCATCTGTACAGAACATAATGTGACACGTTTGATCTTATTCCCAATAACAACAATGAAATTGATGGTAGTCTAACAACACCAGGTCATGCAAGATATGCTGTCATGCATAATCAAAAATGTATCAATAAAGTGTGTATATTCGTCAAACAATTAATCAGGTGTGCAAACTTAAAATTCGATGAAACAATTGTAGAAAGAGATATGCTACCTTTAGTTCCCTTTTTGCGGTAGTAAACGAATCCACCTGTCGCCAATGCTGCGACAGCGACCACAGCAACTGCAATACCCACAGCCAGTCCTATGTCCACACCATCAGATGGTCGAGGGGGGACGTACCAACTAGCGTTATCATCTGGATTACTTCGATCGTTTAGTCCTGGCTCATACGCCCACAGGTTGAATATATTATGGGAATATACGTCGAATGGCTCGCCCTCCTCAGCCTCGTAAGTGTAGGTTCGTACATCAGGCGGGATGTTTGTAGCTAATTCTCGCCAGGTAGGTTTAACATCCCTACGTGACCTTTGTGTTGTGACGTCACAATCCTCTGCTGGGCAGTGAACCAGAGTGAGGTGACTGGGCTCTCCAGCCTCAACAACCCAGGTCACTGTTACACGAGTTGCCGAGAGGGTGAGGCTAAGGACCTTGATCGCAGGGGCGACTGGGGAACAGAAGGAAAACGGCTGGTACAGTTGGCATCATGAAGACGATAAGACATTCAGCAGCTATCGTCCAACCATTATTTAACGCCAGGTAAAATATAGATGCCTGTTAGATAATGATTAATGGACGGTAATTATTTGCCAATTCAAAGAAAATATATAAAACCATCTCAGTAATAACCCAACCTTTGGTGGAATGATTCAACGCAGTCAATGAGCTCCTGTTGTCGCCATGGTGAGCATTCTCTGCGTAAAGTTGTAGTTGATATGTTGTGCTCACCTCAAGGTCACGTAGACTCTTCCTGATAAGGTTACCGTCACCTGGGTCCTTTATCCCCACCTGACACGACGGGTGTACGTCGTGAGCTACATAGCACAGCGTGAACGTCTGACTGTCATAGCCGCCTGTGGAGCCGGGCATCCAGGACACACTGAGGCTTCTGGACGTGGAACCATCCACTTGGAATGCAAGCGGCGTGTGAGGAGCCTCAAGCTCCACCAACGTGGTGTCAAAGCTCTCTGTATAGTTCTCATCCAGTATAATGCTGGTCACTTGACACGTGTAGTTTCCGAAGTCCTCCAACTGAACATCTGTCAGTGTCAGGTTGCGTCCGTCATCAGTGATGCTGACGTTGTCTCTCACCGGCTCCCCGTTCAGATACCACGTGATGTTGCCCCAGGGTTCCATACACACGTTACAGAGGAGAGTGAAGTTATCTCCGGGAGAGGTGTAGTATGTAGGGTGGAGCGCAGGGCCCGCCCAATGAGCAGGATCTAAGAAACAAGTTAGAACACAAGCGGTATTCAACGTGTGTGCAGTAATAACCAAAATATGACCATCACAATACCAATATATCAATTTCACACTTATTTTCAAATTCTTGTCAATCGCGATTGCAGCAATCGCAAGATGCCATATCTGTGTAAGTGTAGTATACGGAACACGTCGAGATAACCTTACATACGGTAGACTTACATTGCGTGATTAACTGTATAGCAGGAGACCTGATGGATACCCTGCCCGGGTGGTAGGCCTCACACTGGTACAGACCGTCATACTTTGTTATGTTGTCACATGTGAAGTGAACACCCGCCACATTCCGACCAAGCAGGGACCTCCAACCATCACGGAGGTCATAAGAATAGTCACCTTCGACGTGTTCCTTTTGTATTAAAAAGTCTACGTCGCTAACTTTCATTTCGTTCATATACCATGTGAAGTCTATTTCTGGCTTCCCAGCACCCAGACAGTGCATCGCAGTGTCCGAGTCGTCGTAAAGAATCACGAGCGTGTCATTTTCCTGTGGCTCAACTAAATAAGGTGACACTGAAAGGCAACCTGTTAAACTTACTTCAGGTGGTGACTATCGTGGACAAAAGGAATAAGGCTCTTTAAAAATAGTCAGCCAATTAATACTCCATGAAAATCACATTGCGTACCGTTGACTGTAAGAGTTGTTGGGTCCGATTCACTTCCGTTGTTCCGAACACCCAGTGGATAATTGGTACCGTAACAGG
>CM067347.1:20071749-20074249 GCA_034190875.2 Urechis unicinctus
TTGCCGCGTCAGGTATATAATACTGGGTAGTAGTGTCCTGCAGACGTTGGGTTCAGCCCATAACGGCACAATAAATTAAACTTCCAAAGTGTAAACGTATATTTATGGATCCTCATATAATAATTTATCAACTCCTTCCACAGGACGCTAAGACCCAATGGCCGCTGTCGCTGAGCCTCAGCGAGTTGAACCCAAAAGAGAAAGGGTAGCTGCTGTTATAGCTTGGGGTCAGTCCCGTCAGTACCTGGGTGCGTAGCGCCTGACAATTGACCAAGTTGAATTAGTGTCTGATAAAGAGATCACCAAGCTGTGAGATACAAGGCTCGGCTAGGCGCCCATCGCTATGACATGTACACCACGGCTCTAACAATAGTTAAGCACTGTCAATTTGTTCAAACAAGTTAAGTAACGAACACGTCATTGGAGACAACACCAGTGGAGAGAGTGACTAGTGAGTGGGAACGACCTATAAAAAACGAAAAAATGGTTGCTGCAGTGCACAAGGGTGCCAAACAGAATAAGCTTATGGGAGAGCTTCGTGAGGCTAAGGCCACGAGATAGTCACACTGGAGACGAGGAATTGAACAAGAAATTACACCAGGTGATATACTGAAGTAGTGGTCTCGATTTCGCTACTTGTTGGAGGTGCCCTTGTCGAAGCTTCTGAGGGCAACTGTTTATTATCTAAGTTACAAAGGAGCCAAGTGGAAGTGGAACTTAAACGGCCTGATATGCAGCAAACTGAGTGGTTAAACTTCATCAATGAGCAGCTCAGCTGCTTGGGACATTGCAAGCATAGTTTCAGTAATGTTGACGAGGATATGTGTGAGTACTACCTGATTAAAGGCAAATCCGTTGACCAAATGGACTGTAAGCCTAAGCTTTCAGAGTTTTACTTGCCGATATCTTGTTTCTTCCTCGAGACGTCATGAAACGCCGGACTTACAAGTATGCCCTTACAGTAATGGAAGTGGCCTCACGCAACAAAGCCACTAAGCCATTGACTACAAAACAGTTAAACGGTTGAATTTGCACTACAAGCAAGGATCAATGCATTGGCCTCAACTGCTTTAGGTCAATCCCAGTTTATGGGCGCAGTGAGCCAGTAACTAGCCAAGCATGGGGTCTCCATCCGGGTTGGCAGGGTATCGAGTTCCATCAGGGGAATGATCGAGTTTGCTTTTTTGTCGATTGCAAGCTGCTGTCGCTGTACACAGCAATGAGGTGACCCACTTGATTTGTATAAAGGCAAACGCAGTTGCACAAATGCCTTCTGCAGTGGTCCAAAGAAGCTTGGTCGGGCTCAAAGAGCAAATGCTTCCCTATGGTGTTCGCGTTTACTGCCTGAACCAACCTGGCAAGCAGGAGCCGTCCGCCGTCATTTCACTACATCTGTGAGGTCACTCAAGGTCTACTGGCTCGATCGTTCTGTCAGTAGGGCGGACCACTCGCTGTTTATGTCAGGGAAGAGGTGCTTATGATGCCACTAGACACCAAACTGCCGCCTGTTGGAGTTCTCATCCACTGGTGTTTGCTGTGCAAATAACTGGAGTCTCTCTTCTTTGGTTGCAATCAAAGCAGGTTAGTTGAATGTTTTCCTGACTGTGCTGCTGTCCAGCCGAACCTCGCTGAACTACTGAACGTCCTTTGGCTGGTAGGAAAGAGAAGAGGGGCCATTTAAAACCTTGCCTTGGATAGCAGCCATAGATTAGAGTTTGGAGATATATGCTTTAGATGGATTTATTACGCTCATCAACTTTAGTACCAAGCACAGCATGCAAGATGGGGTTCCCACCATGCTCCTTTGTAGCTCTTCCGGTGATATTATAACGTTCGGTTACCGGATATAGAGGAAGGATAATTGACAACCACGATCTTCCTTTTAGTGTTGGTCTTGTATTAACAAGATGTCAATAAAAGCGAGTATCTATGGACCGAGACATTTGCTGTCTATGAAGAGTATGTTGATATGCAACACAGAGAGCAGCTCAGGGACATGAAAGAATATATAACACCCAGAAGAATCCCGTCTTTAATATTTGGGCAGAAACAAGTGGCCCTCTACGCAGAGGATGTGAGTGGTCGTTTGGTGATAATGCAAGGGGTTAAACCTCACGAGACGATAGCTGAGGATTTACCATGTTACCAAGTGTAAAGATCATTCGCATGGGGTTTTGTTCTCGTATGAGCACCAGAGTACATCCCATAGAGTGTGATGAAAAGTGTAAAAGCTGTTGACATCCCTGGAAAGTGCCCTGGGTCTTTCTTACCACCCAGCTTTCAAGGCTGGCAAACGCGACATACTCAGCTATATGGACGTTTGCCGAGATAATGCCGAGCACACAGCCACTTGTGAGTGGCAGACTTGTATACAAACATTTCTGGGCCTAACCATTCTGTGCAAGCGTTACTTCTTTGTGCGAGCGTAACTGCTTTTTGCAAATGCCCGTGGTCAACATCTCAATGCCGGACTTGCGCAAGCCCCTTTAATTATGGTCAA
>CM067347.1:20079249-20081749 GCA_034190875.2 Urechis unicinctus
AATGTATTTATGTATGTATGTATGTATGTATATGTATGTATGTACAAACATACATACATACATGTATGTACAATGTATACATACATGTATGTATACATACATACATATGTACATGTATGTACATGTACATACATACATGTATGTATACATGTATGTATGTATGTCTGTATGTATACATACATATGTACATACATATGTACATACATACATATGTATACATATGTATGTATGTATGTTATGTATGTATGCATGTATGTATGTATGTATGTCTATCTATGTATGTCTGTATGTACCAATGTACCAACATACCTACATACCTACATGTATGTATGTATTCATACAATGTACATACGTAAATACATGTATACATCCACATATATGTCCGTATGTATATATGTACATACATACATACATACATACATACATACATACATATGTATGTATGTATACATGTATACATGTATACATGTATGTATACATACATATCTGTATACATGTATACATACATGTATGTATACATACATGTATGTACATACATACATATGTATGTACATACATACATACATACATACATACATGTATGTATGTATACATACATACATACATACATACATATGTACATACATACATACATACATATACATACATACATACATACATGTATGTATACATACATGTATGTATGTATACATAACATACATGCATACATACATGTATACATACATACATACATACATGTATGTATGTATGTATGTATGTATGTATATATGTATGTATGTATAATACATATTATGAATGTACATATGTATGTTATGTATGTATATATGTATGTATGTATGTATGTATGTATGTATGTATGTATGTATGTATGTATGTACATACATGTTGTATGATATGTATGTATGTATGTATGTATGTATGTATGTATGTATGTATGTATGTATGCATGTATGTATGTATGTACATGTATACATACCATGTATGTATGTATGTATGTATGTATGTATGTATGTATGTATGTATGTATGTATGTATGTATGTATGTATGTATGTATGTATGTATGTATGTATGTATGTATGTATGTATGTATGTATGTATGTATGTATGTATGTATGTATGTATGTATGTATGTATGTATGTATGTATGTACATATTTATGTGTATGAATGTATGTATGTATGTGTACATATGTACATGAATTCATATGTATGTACGTACATATGTATGTATGTATGTATATATGTATGTATATGTATGTATACATGTATGTATAAATGTATACATGTATGTATGTATGTATTATGGTATAAATGTATACATGTATTTCATGTATGTATGTATGTATGAATGTATACATGTATGTATGCATGTATGTATGCATGTATATGTGTATTTATGTATTTATGGATTGATATATATTTGAATGTATGCATTTATACATGCATGTATGTATGTATATACCTATGTATGTACATACATACATGTCATGTATGTACGTATACATGATGGATGTATGTACGTTTAAATATATATGTATGTATATATGTATTCATGCATACATACATACTGTATGTATATATGTTTATATGTATGCATGCATACATTGCATATTACATATGTACATCATATGTACATATATATGTATGTATACATTTATTTATGTATGTACATGTTTCATGGATGTATGTTTTGTATGTCTGTATAGTATGTATGTATGTATCCTCTGTATGAATGTACATATGTATGTATGTATGTACAGTACATGCATGTATATATGTGTGTATGTATGTACATATGTTATATACATACATACATGTATATGTTACATGTATACATGAATGCATGTTACATACATTGCATGCATGTATACATACATACATAGATACATATGTATGTGTGTATGTACATACATACATACATACATTAATACATTCATACATTTATACATACATACATGTATGTATACATGCATACATACATGAACATAAATACATGTTTACATACATACATACATACATGTATACATACAGTATGAATGCATAAATACATATATATACATATGCATGTATTATACATACATATGTACATACATACATACATGTATGAATGTATACATGTACATAGAATGCATACATGTACGCATACATTGTATGTATGCATGTATGTATGTATAAATGTATGTACATGAATTCATGTATACATGTATAAATACATTACTTTTGAATGTATGCATGTACAGTATACATGAAAAGTATGTTCATATGTACATACATACATACAGCACAACATACAGACATACATACATACATACATACATGAATGTAGGATACAGGGGACATACATACAAACATACATACAAACATACATACATACATACATACATACATACATACATACATACATACATACATACATACATACATACATACATACACATACATACATACATACATACATACATACATACATACATACATACATACATACATACATACATAC
>CM067347.1:20094249-20101749 GCA_034190875.2 Urechis unicinctus
ACAGACATACATACATACAGACATACATACATACATACATACACATACATACATACATACATACATACATACATACATACATACATACATACATACATACATACATACATACATACATACATACATACACATACATACATACATACACATACATACATACATACATACATACATACATACATACATACATACATACATACATACATACATACATACATACATACATATACTAATATTAATGTCATATCAAGCAGTATGTCACATTATTGAGTAGAGCAAAACCTTTTGTTATTTCAGTCGAGCCATCCAAGGTCCATCCTACTTTTAATTACCTGAACGTGACCTACGATGAAGATCTATCTGTTAAATGGAATACCATGGAAGACCTGCTGTCAGTGTCTCATTGGCGGGTTTTAACGAGGACATATATGATGTGAATTCATCCTCCGACACCGATGATGATTGTGGTTTGCTCGAATATGTCACGGATGAATTGAGGTGGGCTGATGGTCCAGTCGACGCCCGGAAAACAGGAACTGGCCCCGTCAATTGCATTGCCGATAGTCCCTCATTTAAAATAAAAAACTCTTCAGTCTTTATCAACGTCCAATGTGAAAGAAGTGTTCTGGTCTGTATAGAGAACTATAACATCGTCCTGTGGCTCATTTGGCTGCACCAAGTAGGGGTATACTGGAAAAACACCAGTCAATACAGCAAGTGACTGTACACAATGGGGCAAACTATTAGTGCATCTAAGACGTCAGGTACAGATATCCGGTTGTTATCAATGTGCGGAATGAGCGTGTTGCCGCTTGAATGGTGATATCATCAGGTGCCCTGGGTCACATATCTCGTCTGATCAAATATTCCCGCCTTCCCTATCAAATCAATGCACCTCAAAAGAGACTTAACGATTCACCGTGAGATATTCAGGCTGCGAGGCATCTCCTCTGATGGAACCTCCTACAGGATGATTGCTGCCATAACACGAGTGCTGCTATTCTTATCAACCAGCTTCTTGTTGCCATACAACCAGGTGAACCAGGTTTCCTTCCGTGCCGTCAGTTCCGGGTGTAAACGAGCACGTCATGGCGGCCGTCCCACCAGCGTCAGAGTAGGTGCGCCAGGACTCTCTGGTCCATAATGGGAAACGAAATAAACGACGCATCTATTATTAACATGATAACAAATTTTAAGAGCAGAAAATCATATTTCTTTAAGATAAACAGTAATGTAGTTACTTACATTGTATATTGATTTCAACTATTCGGTCACCAGGCGCCCCAACGCCATTATTACCGCTACACGTCACACTGGCACTGCCGTGTTTTCTCAGCATGACATTAGTCGTTGTCCACGTCAGGTTCCTCCGTGACCTGGTCAGCAGCTCCCTCGCGTCTTCTCCCTCAGCCACACCTTCTTCCTCCTGCTCTGTGATGCTGAACACATCCTGTCTGTAGCCGACCCAGGTTATATTGGCTTCAGGACGAGCGATGTACTGACAGGGCAGTAAAATATCGTCGTCCGTATTCAGGACAGTCGTCAGGAAACTTGCATCGCCGACATACTCGGGCATCACTGATTTAGAAGATTACAGAATCGTCGGTATACATCTAACGTTAAAGTTGCTAATTATATCTATATTCTTTAGATGAGGTATGAATCACAAATCTAGGGTTATATATTTGAATAATAAATCCCACCTTGTACAGCTAGAGTGACATTAGCTGGTCGGCCGGTGCCAATAGTATTCTCGACGTAACAGGTGTAGACGTCATCGAGGAAGATACTCGATCTGCTCAGATTCAATATAAGGTTACCGCTTGTGTTGTAATCCTGTGGTTAATCTCCATGCTGCCTTGTCCAATTAAACATGTAGTCATCTGGATTGCCTTTGTCAATATCATCTCCCACACAACTTAACGTGACATGTCTTAGAGTCGTAGAAGCTACTTCAGAGACCACACCGGGATGTCCTTTGGCTCTTCCTGGGGATCTGTCGTCAAAACCAGATGTTCATTTCAACAAGCCCTCGTGAATTCTTTGATAAATATGATGCATAATGAAAGTTTGGGTTGTTAGTAAAACAAAAATAGCAAAGGCAGAAGTAAGTCTTAACGGAGATGGAAACACTGAGCTTAACAAGACTGTCGTCAAGGCAGCATCCCTGTGATTAGTTACGTGCTGATTGCTACAAATATAACTGATTCTACTCTGCCTTCTAAGTGTACATCATCAGGAAAGAGCTTGCTTGGGTCCAACCCTCTAAGAATAACGTCAATCCAAAAGACGTTATTCATTGATGTACGTTTATATCACCAGCGAAATTACTAGAACCATAGACTGTAAATCTAGCGTGCACTATTAGAGTATAAAACTCACATTGAACATTGATGATGACGTTCTCTGTATGTCCCCCACCAACTTCATTGTCCGCTGTACACATCGCAAATCCACTGCCCGCAGTGCGTTGCTCTTATGATGTGTTGTTCCTTCACTGAAGACGTACACCATCAAGTTACAGTCACCATTCGGCTGATTAGCTAAAAATTCCTCGTTGTTAAAACCACCCCACAGAATGCAAGCCTCTGGTTTAGCATTATAGCGACAGTCCAAGGCGAAGCTGTCGGTGTCATATTGAAAGTCATACTGGGTGTCACCAGGCTGCTCAAGTTCTGGCGCGACTTTAATGTAAAAAGAAAGCAAGCATAGGATAAATAGTTGGTTTCAGGATGAAACCAAGCATGTTGTGGAATGCATAATGATATATATTGTGGTTTTCTATCACTGGTTGCTTAAGCTATACAGAACTCACCTGCAAATGTTACATTGACGGCTTCGCTGGTAGCTTCCCCAAGGATGTTGGCTGCTGTGCAAGGATATTCATTGTCGAGACAGAGATTACTTCTATTGACAGAAAGCGTCAGGTTCTGTGCTGTAGGATCGTCACCAGGAATCTCTACGTCACGGAGCATGTGTAGTTATAGATGGGAGGGTTACCGAGGTTTTCCTCGGACACTTGACAGGCAACGATCACTGTCTTGGTTTGTCCGTCAACAGCTATCTGGTCTTCGTGAGAGCTGCGTACACTGGTCTGGGTGGGAGGATCTGACAACAATTCATTGCTCGTTAGTAAGTGAAGTTAGATGGCGATGTCGTATGCCAACAACAGTACTTAGCCGGCCATTCAAAGAAGATGAACATTATCTACGCCATTGAAATGGAGAGCGGCAAATCTTAACAGTGCTAAGATGTTAAAATGTTATGAGGGAAGGAACTGAACCAGCAGTAATAGCCATGTCGATCTCGCAAGATTTCTTTACTTTGCGGAATCAGATTGCCTGGGAATTCATTTTCAGCCCCTATATAATTTGCTCATTACAGTTTGCTACACATCAGGGTTATCTGTTCTGGCATATATGTGACCCATATCAAAATATTCTAGGTGGCGCTGCACCGCGGCGACACGCAGTCTAGTGTGTGCTCGTGTTTTTCTGTCATTTTCCTCGTGTTTTGGCCTTTGTTGGGCTTGTGTTTTTAGTGCAGTGTGTGAATAAGATCGTCTACAACATCTTTGAATCAAAGGATATATCTGAATCTGTTGGACTTTCTCATCAGCTGCCCAGGAAGGGACATTGTGTTTTTCCCGCTGCTCAACTACGCGCTTCGCTTCTCGGAAAGCCACGTGCTTTGCCTAGTCCTGTTTCCAGTGTCTTTCGCACTCTTCGACATCAACGTCACCAAACGACCAGCCGTCTTTCTGACCACCACATCAATATGTAACGTGTGTTGCCGATCATGTGACGACCGTGTGCAAATAAAGCATATGCTGTCCTACACCAGGTAGGAACTGATCGATATCTGTGGGTCACTGCTTCTTCATCACAGCACCCGTCTTCCAGCGCCATCTGGAATTTTCCTGCCAAAACACGGGCCTAGCAGGGGCTGGGACACGAGGAGAGTGACAGAGAGACACGAGTCAATTGTAGACTGTAAAGCAAATTCCCGAATAGGGCTAATAAATTATCTTATCTTATCTGATCTTATCTTAATATGGATATTCTATGCAACAAATATATAACCCTACTATATAACATTTATCCAAAGACTATAAAAATGCCTTAAGTAGTAAAATTGCTATAATATATCATCTCATTTAACAAAGCGTTTAGATGCTATTGATGCAACTTACATATAACGTTCACTCGGTGGCGTTTCGAATCTCGTTAACCAAATCTACACCAGATATCCACAACTTGTAAAGTTCTGTTTGGTAGGATCTCGATGGTGTTGTATATGCCCTTATTGCTCTACCAATCATATGATGTTCCCTCCATTTCCATGCTGTCTCCATCAGAACCTGTCATCCACCAGCTGAAGACAGGGACCGGGTCGGCTACATTAGTGGAACAAGTCAAATTGTACAGCTGACCTTCTCTGTAATCTCCGTCCCCGAGAGTCCATACTGGCTGACCCGCTCTCACTGAAACCTCACATCCATAACTTGTTATGAACAGGAAATATAAGCAATGGGTCCCAAATCTATGTGGAACTTGAATGGAATGCACAAATAAAGAAGTAGTTACACGCACCTAGTACTGCAACATTCAGCGGAGAAGGGTTGGCAGATGCTGCACAACTCCACGTTCCTTCATGCCGCTTCTTTTCAGACGATGTATTGTGAGGTTGTATAGGTACAATTCACCAGTTGTATATCGCATGTAACGTTATAATTTGTAGGGCCGTCGTTGTTACCGGAAATAGATCCCTCACTAAGAGTACAGTTGTCACTGTATCGGACCCCACCAAATATATACCACCGAACAACAATTCTCGGTCGAGTTGTCATGGTACACACCAGGGTGAGACTTTCATCTTGTGTCTGTGTACTGGGGTCATGGTAAACAGTCGCAGAGGAAGATAAACCTGCACTCCAATGGATACACTAGTGTCCAATATTAACTGTCAGGATATGTACATGTTTGATACGCAACTATTGAAAAAAACTAGATAAACACATGTAAAACTGTATTCTAGGAACATCATTCGTATATTTACATGATCCAACGATCTATTTGGCAATAGTCAACTTGCGCGTCAGTTAGATGCAAGTTTATGCGTATTTTTAAGAAAGACAGCATAGCTGTTTACGATGATGATGATGATGATGCTGTTATTGATGATAATGATGATGATGATGACGACGAGGATGAGCACTATTATTCTAATAGCTGTTAATGAGATTAGGTTAATGATTTAGAAGTTGATTGGGGTAATGATACATATAATGCTAAATATGACAATGCACATTTATATTTCCACGTAGATTTAACTTTCAACTGACTGATCTAAAATATTTATTATATGTTGGGATATAAACATATTACATGGGATTATGATTAATAATGCGATCATGAAAATAATGATGAATATACTACTAATACCCACACACGCACACAAAAACAAACACGATGAAGTTGGTCGATAAAGGCGTTATCATAATCAGGCAAGATTAAACTTACTAATTAACAAACCATACAGTAGACCGTTTGTCCATCTGCCGATTGACCCCATAGTTGGTTTGTGATGTCTTCCGATAGACTGCGCTTGATGTCAATCTAGACATATCTAGATGTGAAAATAACGTACACGTACAAGGAGCCACGCCGTGTAAAAGGTAAGCGGTTAAAACGGTTTTTTCCTGGTGTTTATATGGGATAAGACCTGACCTGTAGGGGATTCCCCACTAATCAAGTTTTATTCCTTACACATGGCTTGAAAAGTATAAGTTATTTATTGCTTTACCACAGAATAGATAAAATTGGGGGATTCATAGAAGCATGTTTATTTTTACAACGGTTATGCAAATAAGGAAGTGACCCCACCGAATTCTACCTTAACACCTACAGCGATTCTGATAAATCATGAGTACATTGGACATCTGATGCGCTCTTTGTTTTGTTGCCAGTTTCAAAACGCAGTTAGGCCTATGGATATATATCTGAATGAATGGACATTTACCTCGTCACGATGCCAGACGCCAATATTGTATTCTTATTATTTGCGTTCTTCTGTGCATTCTGGCCCCCAGGTAAGAATGTATGAATGAAAATAATACATGTATAATAATGCCTAGAGCTAGAAAAGAACTGTCGCAGCGACTGTAAAGACTGTAGACTATAAAAAATTATTATTTAAAACTTTGAGCAATCATCATCGTTATCATCATAAACATCTTCATCACCATACTAATATCATCATCATCATCATCATTATCACAATAATACTGATATTCGAATCACCATCATCATCCTCGTCATTATCAAAATTATCACAATAATCAATACCACTGTCACTATTATCCTACTCGTCAATATTATCAATGTCACCATTATCATCACCACGGTGATGATTCCATCGTTTTTGTTACCTGGAATTTGGAAGTCAAAAATGATCAGAAAAAAAGGTTGTTTTTCATATGTTAGTGATTAGATGGTAGCATCTTACATTGAATAATGTACCTAGCTTATTAATTTGGCGAAGATGGGCATATTTTGGAAGATATTAATTAGTTAATCAGTGACATTGGGGTATTTGCTACCTGAATTTATTTCTTTAACATGCTGGTTATCGGAGCTAGAAAATAGTAAAAACTTTGGCACGAATGCCATAAGGAACACATCAAAAGACACCACCAGCGATTTCAGCGTTTTTAAAAAAAGCCCATTTTAAGGCTGTCTGCCAAATGCCTTTATTGTCATACACTTAACGTTGAAAACAACTTTTGGTTTTACCGAATTTAACCGGAACATAGTTTCACCCTTTTTTTGATATTTATAAAGTAAATTTTGATATATGGAGAATTAATGGGTATTTCCAGGTTAGCATACACAATTGCATAGGCTTACATTTGGTGAGAAGTGTTTTATTTGCATTTTGCGTATTTTTTGATGTACCATCTAAGGTAGCAACTACCCCAATTTTCATATATATCTTAACAGAAAAGTACTGCTTGAAGGCAATAAGTCGTTATAAATACCACGAATCTGCATCTTTTTTAATATGAGAACGAAGTTTCTGACTAGTCTGTTCAGTCATTCTTGCGTAAAAGCTAACCCTAGCTAACCCTAACACAACACATCACGTGGTATCAATTTCGATATTTCAAATTACTTACCAAAGAGAAAGTCACGAAACACAAGTGTATATAAGTATTGATAAAGATCGATACTTTTATTATTCCATTTCAATAAATATTCGGGTTTTTCCTATCTTAAAACGAGTACCATCGAATCGTTTTGAGATCCGACAATGGCAATGGCGACATCTTACTTCTAACCTTCAAATTCAGTAGAGATCGCCAGTTAAAACCACTTTTAAAATGGTTAAAGGAAATGTCGTTCCAGAGGTAGTGAATTGAATTACCATCAACAACCTCTACAGAGAATGATTGGCTCCTGCCTGAATTGAAACGGCTCTCCTGTCATTCACGTTTGTTAG
>CM067347.1:20104249-20178621 GCA_034190875.2 Urechis unicinctus
GTATGTATGTATGTATGTTTGTATGTATGTATTTATGCATGTATGTATGTGTGTATGTATGTATGAATGTATGAATGTATATATGTATGTATGTATGTTTGCTTGTATGTGTGTATGTGTTTATTTATGTATTTTTGTGTTTGTATGAATGGTTATATCTATGTTTGCATGTATATATTTGTGTATGTATATATGTGTGTATGCAAGTATATGTAGGTGTGTATGTATATATGCGTCTATATATATATGTTATAAAAATAGGTAGGTAAGTATATATATGTATACTTATATGTTTGTATATATCTATGTATGTATGTGTGTGTGGATATTTGTATGCATATTTGTATGTATGTATATATGTATATATGTATGTATGTATGTATTTATGAATGTGTGTATATATATATATATATATATATATATATATATATATATATATATATATATATATATATATATATATATATATATATATATATATGTATGTATGAATCTGGATATGTATGGGTGTACTTGTGTATGATATGGGTATATATATATATATATATATATATATATATATATGTATGTATGCGTGTATATATGTTTATTTGAGTCATATGTTACTTTTCTGTGCAATTTAGAAATAAATTTGTTCCAGAGCCACTTGATGACCAAGTTGAATGAAAGCATGGTTTTTTTGGATTGATGTCGTGTTGCAGTGGGGAACCAGACAGAACTCTGGACACACATAGAATGCTATAAAGATACCTCCCTCTTACAGTGCCACAACAGCATGTACCAATAAACATGAAAGACAATGACTGCACTGGTTACACAACATCTACTGAACACAGTTACTAAAGCAATAAGGTGAAATGAGAGAAGGATGTGTACCATGGATAAGAAGTCAGTGTGCAACTCAAAGTGGCTGCATGAATAGGAGTAACTAGAAGCTATAGCATTGTCAGATACTGCCGAAATAACAACCAAGTGGAGTATTTCAAATGTATGCTGTTACAAACACCAAGTGTGGAATATACACACCTAAGTGTGTAGTGAAAACAGTCTTCATAGTTATAATGATGGGGAACAATACAACTTACTTGCATTAATTGAACCTGAAGGATTTAAATTACTAGCCCCAATTCAGCCTGTACTTGAAACTGTGGCTTCTGGTGTTGTGTATAGAGTGTATAGAGTGTACATTATCTCTTACAGGAATATACAGATTGTATACATAGTCTTGGGCGAGTACTGTGCTATGTATCACTGTGTTGTAGATTGAGTACACATTGTATACAATGAATGTTGATCATATACACATAGGATAGGTTGAGTACATAATGCATACTATTTATCAAGGTTTAGTTTGTGTACACCATATATTTTCGAATGTAGATGGTATACACACAGAAAAGCTTAAGTACCTGATGTATGCTATGTATTAAGGTGTTTCAGGTATAGTGTAGAGTGAGAACCTAATATACAACATGAATATATATGTTGTACACATAGTTGAGGTTGAGTTCATGGTGCACACTATGTATCAAGGTGTAGGTGTAGTTACATACTGTGAATTAAGTATATTGCGCACATTGGTTGTCAACCTATGCTATGTGTACAATGTTTTAATTCATATACCTCATAACAAAGTATTTGAGTAACACTATGTATCAGGCTTTTGCTGGCTTAGTGCAGGGTGTGATCATATATACTATAAATGTAGATGTTGTAAAAATGATGCGGATTGAATACATGATGTATACTATGTATCTAGGTGTTATTAGTCAAGTGAAAAGTGTGTACAACATTTACATATCATAAATGTAAATGTTATACACAAAGTATAGGTTGAGAACATTATGTATGCCATATATCAATGTGTTGTAGGGTGTATAGAGCTTGTAAACCATGATTGTAGATGTTGTACACACAATATATAATTATGTACATGAGGTGTTGTACACATAGTTGAGACTGGGTACATGCTGTATGCTATGTATCAAATGAGCTGTATGCCTTATGAAGGGTATGTAAAACATATTTATTTTGAATGTACTGGCTGTGCCACATAATTCCGATTGAAAACATGATGTATGCCATGTATTAAGTTGTCGTAGGCTCTTTAAAGGACGTGAAAAACATCTACACTTTGAATGAAGATATTGTAAACATAATTGAGACTTAGTGCATGATGTTTGCTATGTATCAAGTTTTGGTACGCTTGGTGTTAGGTTTGAACAATATATATTCTCGGTTGCAAACATAGCAAAGGTTGAGAACATGATGTATGCTGTGTATCATGTTGTTGTAGGTTTAGGTGAGGGCGTGAGCAACATGTATACTATAAATGTATGTGTGGTACACATCGTGGAGACTGAGTATAGTAGTAGGCTTAGTTTATGGTGTGAACAACATATATACTATGAATGTAGGCGTTGTTCTCATAGATAGGGTTGAGTGCATGATGTATGCTATGTATTAGGTTGTTTTGGGGTGCATAGACATGATTTAAGATGTTTCACACAGTATAGGTTGTGTACATGAAGTGTAATATCTATCAATGCGTTGTACACATGATGTTTAATATGAATCAAGGTGATGTAGGCATAGCGTAGATTGTATAGACATTCTATAGCTGTATTGTTGAATGTGTAATGTTGAGTAAATAATGTATACTATGTATAGGGGTGTTGTAGGTGTGGTGTAGAGTGTGTACACTGCAAGGAGTAGTTCATAAAAGCGAATGCGCTCTTTGGTTGTTTGTAACTTTACGGCTGGCAATAAACTTTACAATTAAAATTTTTTTATTTTGTATTCACCACATTGCCTTTCTAAATAGAACTCAGCTAATGAACGGAGTTATTTACATTAGTTGGGGTTGAGCTGCGTGCCTTCATCTATCAGCAAGCATAAGAGCGGTAATTTAGATGTACCGCTAGCAGTGTACATATCTAACAGGCTTTGCATTGTTTAGTGTAGTACAAGGACCTATATTTACAGCTCGGACCACTCAATGTTACGTTGAATCACTATGTTACACCGGTATCAGAAAATCAATGGGGCCAGATACGTATCATTCGGACCATATTCGTACATGCATATATATATATAAATATATATATATATATATATATATATATATATATATATATATATATATATATATATATATATATATATATATATATATATATATATATATATATATATATATATATATATACATTACACAAAACATGCACATGAACTAGACATTGTATGTTTCACCCATCAGTCGCAATCATGTAATGCAGCTACAATTAATTTTAATTTGGGGTATATGCTACCTGGACCATAGCTTTGTCAGAAATGGGGCAGATGCTACCCGAGACATGGGGTATTTGATACGCTACATATGGCTCATATGGACCTGTACATGCTTAACCAGTTTACACATGTATCCTATCCAAGATCTAATTTGTTTTGAATGGCGTTGCTATACACTAGCGGTCGAGAATTCGCTACTCAGACACTGGAGTAGTTGGCATCGATATGAGGAACACGCTATTGAAAGTTGGTTTAGCGCCACGAACTCTGAAAAATCGCAGCTGTCTAGCGTTAGGACATGGCAACAAGGATTTTAAGATTCATAGTAACGGGCTCATTTATGTGGTAATGATACGTAAAGTGATAAGATATCATATAACTATGGACATGGTATTATGTCTAATAAGCATCTAGAAATATTGAATCATGTAGAATCCAAACTGCCGCACATGTCAAGTCCGGATAGCTTTAGCTCAACGTGGGCTATATGCTACCTGTGGTAATGACCACATGATTTGCTGCATAAGATATGGACGTGGAAAACTTTTTGACCTACACATGCCCCCAATCAATTTTGCTGCAGTTTAAAATTGTTAAGCTACACCCGAGGGTGAAGACACTTGGGTTGATATCAGATACATGCTACTATTTGTTCCAATATAACACCCAAATATTGTCCGTAGAATTAATATCTTAAGTTACAAAAGGCTACGTGTCCTAGTTAATACTTATCCCGGGGTGGGGGAAAACGTCCATGAGTATACTTTACGCAGCACTATTTTATCTGAATTATATAGAAGTGATTATTGGTTACAATTATCTAACTCTTTTCTTGAGTATGTTGTGGCATTGTATCATAGTTTGCGTAACAAATACCAATGGCTGAGGTAAAATCTGTCGGGTTCCGACCGTACCATGGCCCAGGTAGCGTATACCCCATATTAAGAAAACTGTTTTGACCAATTGGTGGCATTTACAGCATCTAATGAATTATGTACACGCTACCGGTTTGGTATGACTTTGAATTGTTGATTCTTATAATATATAAATTGAGACAATAACGTCTCTAACATCTAAATTCATATAATACGCTACATACTATCACAAAGACATAAAGTCAGCCTTGAGGCAAGATATATGTCCATTCTCAATCGTATACAGTCCACACATGATTCCGTAATCATGACATATATGTAACTTGTTCGCCAATGTCAAGGTGTACTCCCTGTGACCATCCAGAACCTAATGCCATAATCCAATTCCAGAACTCAAAGTAGCCGTTACCTCAAACTAATTGTACCATGTTTCCCACTTCAAGAAGCTTGCATCGTGCATCATGTGTCTGAATCTTTGGATTAAAAGCCCGCCGCCCATAGGACAGTTAGACTATTCGTAGATCAGCAGAAAAGTAACGCAAAAGAGCCACGTGTAGGTCAACCTAAAATTGTGAACTGAACCATAAACACATCCATATCAAGCGCTAATAACGTATATAAGAATTTTATTTTACCATGCTTAAGGTAGCGTATTATGTTAAATCTGTTCGGATGAATAATTGTTTGAAAGTTTACTTATCGCCAATGTTCATAAACAACCAAACCAACTATCATAGCGAGCATATGTAATGTCGTGTTTAACCTGTGTCAGGGTGACTCTTTGAGAAGACACATCCAATCTAATGTTTGCGCATTCAATAACAACGGCCATTCAGATTTGTTATTGAATTTAACGAGAGGGTCTTTTAAACACGCAACCAGGTGGCGAACACGACATGTCGACGTGATGGTACACTCTGATGATGTTTCGTACTGTATTGACATCGAAGTTTACGATACACATAAATTATATTTCCGAACCAGGCAAATTATTTCCGAATGCACTGCATTTGGGTGTAAAACACCGGATTATGCTGCAAATCGATTCAGTCAGGTTTGTTTTATAACCATGTTACTGTACTAAACGTCTCATGCACTTTATCAATACTTGGGTTCAATTATTACAGAAATAAGTGCATTACCATGCCTGTCCGTGAAATTTCCCGTAATGACAAGGTATCATTTACCCCGTGAGGCAATGTCGGAACCCTGCCACAAGCAATGAGTCGCAAGTACCCCACCTTCAGGTAGCATGTACCCCATGTCGGTAGCAAATACCCCATGTCTGGGTAACAAATACCCCACATTGGGGTACTTGCTACTTTACAATGGGGTATATGCTACCTAGGAGGTAGAAAATACCCCTTCACTATGGTCATCACCATCATCATCATCATCATCATCATCATCATCATCATCATCATCATTGCAATCATTATTTATCCCATTACCATAATTTTGCGTGAATCCTTATAATGACACATGATCGTTATTTGCAGTGTCTTAGACGTATTGTATCTATTGTTTCAGGACAGGTTGACGCAGAGCTTAATTTTACACACAACGTTTTTCAAGGTGATGATGGAGCTGGATTCGCCTCGCCCAACGAAAATGTCACCATACAATGCACTTTAAAAGATGACGGATTGGATTCACATTTCGCTATACATATACCTGGAGTATTAAACTGTCTGATATGTTATGTTGATGTTGATGGCGAGGATGGAGACAATGACCTTGTTGGGAAAGTAGAACCTCACTGTGTCCATGATGATGATGGGTTCTTTAACGCTACACTAGTCGTTTTCAGCGGCAATATAATTGGAACCTACTCTTGAGAGACCCAGTCCAGCATCAAAGTACTGACTATATCACAGCGACGTAAGATATGTAGCGTGAGTTTTTCAAGGTCGTAAATGACGAAAAGACAATTTTAACTTAATCAATATGTAAATATTCTTGAAAGGTCAATTATTTGTCAATTATGTAATTTAATCAATCAATTCCAAATTGTGCACATTCAATCTTGAAGAATGCAATCAGTTGTTTACAAGCAGTGGGATATCGTGTTTAGATAAGGTATAGGAGAGTATCTTTTATCACTTAAATATGTGAGTCTTTTTGCGTATAAACTAGAATGGTGGTTTGAGAAACGGAATGCTATAATAAACTTTAGTCCGTTGTTTTGGTTGCGAGAACATTCAAGGAAGCGGTTGTGTAACAGATAAGTTGTGAAAATGTCGTTAACATCATATAAATTGTTGCTTGAGTGATTGGTAGAAGAAACGAAGGTTAATTATTCATTGTTCCGTTTCGCGTGAAGTTAAGGCAGACTGTTTAACCGCATGCGGTGCTCCCTAAATGCAGATATCTTACAAAGATATTTAAGACTGAATGCTCGTCCTCTTTCCGCTATATGGACAGGGGTATACACTGTTTTGCACATATAGCGAAAGCAATGCATCAAGAAAGCATAGTATGTACACAGTTCATGAGTAGTGGATATTTGCACAGTGCATGTTCACTGTGCATTGATCCGTTATGCATAAGTAACCGTTATGATGACAATATTATGCTAGTGGTCGCGGTATTGATGAAGATACTGGTGATGATGATGATGATGATGATGATGATGATGATGATGATGATGATGATGATGTTGATGATGATATTGATAACCGCCAAACCATTCTTCCAGATGCTGTTGAATCTATTAGGATTGATTTGGCCGACAAGGAGACACCGATCATTACGCCAAATGGCACGCTCAATTTAGAATGCACAACAAATTGTCCGGTTGCACCCGAGTCATTGTTCGAATGGTCCGGACACACGCAGGTAATTCATCGTCAATAATCATTTACAGCTGTATTGTATATAAATACATCACATACAAACATCCTATATCTCACAGTGATTAATTCGAAATAAATGACGTCATGACTATTACTTGGCAAAATTAATTCTGAAATGATAGCATTAATGTTCATGTCAGTACAACATTAGAATAGTTCGTTTTCTAGCTACGTATAGGCTTCATTTGTATCGCAACCTTTCCCCTCCCTTTGCCTTTTTAATCTTACCCTCGTCAGACATCGGGATCTAGTACATCTTGGGGCGCATGCTCACATAAGTCTTGATATGCACACCGCCGCACTCATCCTTCATCAACCCTAGCAACTTCTTGTTTACGTTACTGAACAAGGGGATGGTAAGGATCATAGTTGCTTGTATCAAAGAGGCCACTATCCGCAAGCGTGTCTGTGTCATTAAGCTACCATATCTGGACTTCACTGTGTTGTAAACGAAGACGAGGTCGAGCAGGCACATACCAACATACACCAGGCGGTTTAGCACTAGGCGGGTCTTGCGCATATGCAGGGCAGCCAGGTCGTCATCGAATACTAGGAGATGAGCATAAGCGGAATTGGCAACAGGCCTGCATATTTTTTCCTTTCTACAGAGTACACAATCTTAACGTATCCATTGTCTTACCAAACCAGGAGTTGGTTATTAGCTTGTACAGGTCCTTCTCAAAGTCGCTGGTGGCAACCTAACGCAGGTCTGTGCTCATGCGAATGTACAGTCCATCTGATTGAATACGAGCGCACAGTGTATCTTGGTAAGCCTCAATCCTAGCGATAGGTAGAGCGTGAAAGTATTCTATAGTGGACCACATACTTCTCTTTGGTGTGTGGGTTGGGCACCAGCTTATCAACCCCGCCTCCGGTGCTCCCCAATGCACCTACGAGATTATTCTGGTAGTCACAGACATTCGCTCTGGCGCTAGTGTATAATCATTGTGATCAGCATGTAATTCTGCAGGGTATTCCAGATCAACTTCCAGTATATATCCGGTTTTGGCATTGTCGGGATGGTCCTGTATCTTTGGGGCTGCCGGCTGTTCCACTCATTCAGTCGCCCCAGTGGGTAGGGGCTGGCTCTTTGCCCACCAATAGACGTTGCTAGCCTCTAGGTACTGAATGTAGCTCGCTTGCTTATCCTTCTCAAAGCCCTTCAAATACGGATTATTGGCTTTAGCATGGCGACGCAACACCATGCCTTTCCAACTGCGCAGGCCTTCCCAACAAACAGGTGTATCTCATAGTTGGTGAGTAACTCTAGCGCCACACCTGTGCTCTTAAGCAGCGCGTCCCACGACAGACCCGGGCTGCAGTAGTAGTTGTCTTGGTCCATGCCGTACTGCTTCAGACAGGTCTTACAAAATATTTAAAACACATCAACTAGGAGCAACACGTCTGTGCGCAGGTACAGGTCATGGTAGTGCCCCATGTTTCTACACCCGAACATGTTCCGGACCTTCTGCGCATGTTCATAGTCTGCAGCAGATATACCTTGCTGAGACAGCTTGCTGTAGAACTCCTGGGTTGGCGGCAGCGGGGCATCAAACTTACCCCGGTCGTTCATGAATTGATATGGATACACACCCTTGTGTAGTAGTAGTCGGGTCATCGTTTCCTCGGGCTCATATTTGACCGTTAATTATCGTGTTCATACTAAGCTGTTACTGCATGGCGTTTGGAATGTTTGCAGAGACCAGCTTGTCAAGCGAGGCCAGGAAGAATTGTGCACTGTCAATGAAGAAACACTGACCAATCTGTAATGATATGTTCTTCTCCATGTTGTTTGGGATGTAGCTGATTAGGCCTTTCACCTTGCTAATGGTCTGCATCAAGAGTGGGGAATCAAAACGCCGTAGGTTGTGGAATACAGCAGCCGGTTGTCTCAGGACTAAACAGCAACTTCATGTAAGGGTGTTGACAGGAGCACCTCCAGCAAGTAGCACAACTGAGGCCATAACTTCAGTATATCACCTAGTATAATCCTTTGTTTAATTAGCATATCCTTTGTATCAATGGCAACATTGGCAACAGCCATGGCCAAGTTGAGTGGCGTGAAGTCAATTTTGGGGATTGCCCCATCCAGAGCCAAGTTACCGAGCTTGGCGTAACATATTTATATTCCAGAAAAATGCACCATGGTACAGCACGTTGACAAGCCTTTTTCCATCAGTACTTTGCGTTGTCATATTGTCAGGTCAACTTTATCCATATGAAAGGGATCATTCAATATACGTCCTGACTTTTGTTAACAACAGGAGTAGCCAATGGTTGCTTAGAGCAGGCGCTGTGTGTTTATGAATACCACCATGCTAGTCCAATCAACCCAACGCCACTGGCAACCTAGCAATCTCGAGGTCTGCAATTCGCTTTTTGGGTACGGACCATGTGGGCCAGCTATAATTGGTTAACCATGTCAAGGAGATAATAGCGTCTGTGTCACCCGTTGCCTTATTCCCACGGCTGTAGTCGTTGAATGTGAGCTTGTATTCCAGTCTGTAACCAAACGCACTCTGGTAGAATGTTGTGTGGCTCTTAAGGAGTTCAAAGTCAAGCGGGATTTGAAATCGGTCGCTATTGCCTTGTCTTCTAACTTGGTCTCATCCTTGTCCCCTGCCCCCATTCGTATTTTAGTCAAATGTTCGTCATCTGATGTGCCAATGCCCTGATACTGGGCGTAAGCTCTCTCCTGTGCAGTTTTCCTTATGTCGCCATAACAGTGGTACACATCGCTGTCATCAATGGATATCGTTGCCAGAAATTTTGATTATCATTTTCTTAACCAGTGCGACCCAGGTTTTGCACAACGCCGTGGTTAGCGTCAGTCAAAGTCAGCTTGCTGTACCAGGGACAATGACGTCTTCTGCACCGCGGTTAGGGGAGGGGAACAGTAGACTTACCCTAACTCGGATAGGGGTGTGCCGTGGGACCTTGAAAACCCGTGCCCGTTGTACAAATTGAGAATGGCAAAAAGTATTCCCTGTCGTACAAGGTATTATGCAAATGTATAGCCCGTCGTACAAGTCGACAAAAAACATGCCCCTTCGCTCGGAACATACTACCTCTATGCACTTTAGTGCCTCCCCCCCCCCTCCAGGCTTAGCATTGGTCGTCGATGGGTGACGTCTTTCTGAACATGCGCAATGCACGTGAAAACAAACTTGAAAACAAACATGGTGCTGTGTTTCGGACTTTTTACCGCTTCCCAAATTGATCGAGCTATAACTTATTACCATGGATTAATTCCTCCGCCGAAAAAGAAATAAAATTGTCCGTGAACATCATTGCATTCTAAAACTCCATCACTTGGGTATGTTTGGCGTTCAGTAGTTGTCTGAAATCTCAAAATTTATACATTGCGCCGGCTTATGAGAAAGTAAGACGTCTACTCCGACGTCTTGTAGTGCTATAGGTATTGGTTCTGGTCAATAGTGTTTGGGACGTTAGTAATGACCACAGACTTTACCCTGAGGAGCTTGCATATCTGGCGATGTTGATTTTGCATGCGGACATAAGTACTTGTCATGTTGAATGTTATTGTACAATAACAATTACGATGCATTCGCTGAACTTGGTCACACACCAACCCTATGCCTTAATTACACAAAGTTTGAGCTTGTTAGAGGAGAGTTACGTTTGAATGACTACCCTGAAGTAAGTATTGTAAATAATGGTACGAAACAACCAATAGCGCTTACAACGATCATTAGCGAGCTGAACCCAGAAGGGAAATGGCTTCTATGAGAGAGCGCAGCGCCGGAAAATTGACCAGGTTGAGTTCGAGAGGGACAATTGTTGTGGTGCCACTGACACTGTGTGGTAACTGATTGTCTATCTGATTGGAAACTATGTCACTATGCCCGGTGAGCCTTTATCCCTCCGACCTGATATCACCGACTCATTGTGCAATAATGATATATTATGTCTACAAGAAACGTGGCTGTCCAAGCAAGATTTATCTTGTCTAAACTCTATTCACCCAGACTTCCATGGTATAGGTGTCTCAACAACCGACCACTCTGATGGTATAGTTCATGGACATGCCCCTGGGGGTACTGCCATCTTATGGAGAAATTCTCTTGATCCAAACATTAAGTTTATAGACATGGCACAAAATTGGTGTCATGCAATTGAAGTGTCTCTTGGTACCAAACAGTTTGTGTTAATTAATGTTTATTAACCTTATCAATGTGTTGTACTAGATCGTGGTTAGATCACGCAGTCTCTAGCGCAGATTTCCACAATGTTATCAATGATATGTCTGTATGTTTTGATATTTCTGATGAGGATCACATTCCTTTTTATTTGTCACTTAGGCTGGATCATACCAGAAACTACAAATCAGAACAATAGTTCTGTATCGAGAATAGCCTGGAACACATTTTCAGAAGAAGTTTGTGAGAACTATTGCTGTCTTATTGAGGAGTTATTATCTGTTCTAACCATACCAGACTCATTATATTGTGGTAATTGCTATTGCTCTGATCATAAGCATGTTGAAGATATGCTACATTTTTATGTACATATTGTTAACTGTCTAAGAGCAGCAGTGGAGCAGGTATCTCCTAGGTTAAGAAAGGGCTTTGTAAATAAGCCTGGATGGACAGATTATGTCTCTGAAATATATCAAGCATCAAAAGAGGCATTTAATGTCTGGAAAAATGCTGGTAGACCTAGACAGGGTTCTGTATTAGAACTGTATAAACGTACACGGGTTAAATGTAAATATGCTATACACTATATAAAGGCTAACGAAAACACTTCGTCGAGACTCTCTGGCTAATAAGATGGCTGATTTGCAAACAAATGCCTTTTGGAAAGAAATAAAACTTATGAATAACTGCAAAACACCATTGCCTTCCTGCATTGAGGGTACGGTTGGTGAGCAAGCTATAGCTGACCTGTGGCAAAAACACTTTAGGGATTTGTTTAACTGTCTTAGGGTATCTGATTATAGCAGAACTTGTGAGGCTGCTAATTATAATGATATTATTGTCACACCACAGAAGGTAAAAGATGCTATTAGCAGCCTGGTTGTTAACAAAGCATATGGCAGTGATGGGATAAATGCTGAGCACGTGAAATTTGCCTCTAACAGGCTGTTGAACATGTTATGTAAATGCATGACAAGCATATTTGTCCATGGAGCCCTACCAGAATCGATGATTTCTGTGGTATTGGTGCCAGTGATTTAAGACAAAGCCGGTAAAATTAATGCCAAAGACAACTATCATCCCATTGCACTGTCCAGTGTCATAAGTAAGGTTCTTGAACGGATCATTTTAAATCGTATATCAGATTACCTCTTGACAAGTGAAAATCAGTTTGGTTTTAAAAAGAATCACAGTACTGATCAATGAATTTATGTCTTGAAAGAAATCATAGATGCCCACAGATCTTTGAATGGTATTATGTTTGCTTGCCTTCTGGATGCAAGCAAGGCATTTGATAGAGTCAACCACTCGGTCTTATTTGATAAAAACTTATCAGCCGGGGTGTCCCTGGTTATATTGTGAGATTATTAATCTTCTGGTACTCCAACCAACAAATGTGTGTGAAATGGGGTAGCACTCATTCTGAATATTTTAATGTAACTAATGGAGTCAGACAGGGGAGTGTCCTGTCACCACTTCTCTTTAACTTATATGTTGATGAGCTTTCTGAATTTGTGCACAACTGGCTGCACATATAATGGAGTTATTGTCAATCATTTAATGTATGCTGACGATCTCGTCTTATTCTCTCCCTCTGTTCCCGGGTTGAGCAAACTCATTAGGACCTGCGAAATATTTGGTGCTTCTCATGACATTAAATATAATTCTAAGAAAAGTGCCATTATGATAGTAAGGTCTAAAATGCTGAAGGATTCCTCATTTTCAAATTTTTCACTGAACAATGAAGATATAAGAGTATGTCAAAAAATAAAGTACCTTGGACATTTTCTGACTCACAATCTCGCCGATGATGCAGATATTAGATTTCAGATTAGGAAGACCTATGTGCAAGCAAATATGCTGCTTTGTAAATTTCATATGTGTATGTTTGGATGTGAAAATTAAACTGCTCCGCACATATTGTACATGTCTTTATACTGCACAGATCTGGTGAATCTACAAGAAAAGCACCATAAGAAAGATGTATGTTGCCTTCCACAATACATTTAAACTTTTTGTTGGTGCTTCTAAATTTGTTAGCGCAGGCTTTTGTTGTGCAGTGTTTGATGTCCAGTGTTGCCAATCTGTAATTCGTAACATATAAGTTTATGATTAGATTGGATTCATGTCACAACAGCTTAATATGTGCCATTCTTGCCTCCAGTGTAAGATACAAATCTAGTATAAGGAAACATTGGCATAACTTACTTTATATTCATAGCTAATGCCATGTATTACGTAGCATGCGTTCTTCACGATCTCAATATGGACCAATTTTTATCATGTAAATTTTGAGTCTGCAATAAAGTTTTATTATTATTATTGTTATGTAATTGCCCGGTGTGATGGCCAGAACCTGTGGTGTACAGAGAAAGAAGAACCGGGGAGAAATTTTTGCGGGCCCTGCAAGATCAAAGCAGTTCTGCTAAAGCCTGATCCCACGCGTATGACGAATGAGGATACATAATTTCCCAACCTTCACTAACCTGGCTACTGCACTTTCCATGAGAATTGGGATAGAGTGCCTTCGTCGTTGTGGAAAGCATTTATGCATTTTAAAATATGTTCTCTCCTTGTCACAACACATCTCCTAAGTGAATTGTCGAGCACCGGAAGCGGGATCGAGACACTGGTGCCAAACCTGCACAACAAAGAGAAGTATGTGGTCCACTTTAGGAATCTCAAGCTCTACCTATCGCTGGGAATGAGGCTTACCAAGATACACCGTGCGGTTGCCATCAGTGACTTTCAGAAGGACCTGTTCAAGCTGATGAACAAACTGTGTTTAATAAGAAAATGGAGAACCTCCGAAAGACGTGTCGACGTTAAGATTGTGCGCTAGACAAAATAATCATGCATGTGCATCCTCTACCTCTCCGAGCACCTGATGTACGACTTCTATTAAAAACACAGGTCCAGATATGGTAGCGATTTCAGCCTACTATAAACAGACATGGACTTGCTGGTTATGGAAAGCTGTACGTCTGACATGTACGCGGAGAAGCAAGACGACATGGAAAAGATACAAGCAACTATGATCCGTCCCATCCCTTGTTCAGTGACAAAAACAGGAATGTGCTTGGGAAGATGAAGTATCAGTGGGCCGACGTACTTATCATTTGTTTCACTAACCACTTGTATATTAACGAGCGTTTGAATTTAGTACATTTACAGACGAACTCTTAATCACAAAAAGTACAATAAGAACGATGATACAATAACGGAAGTTATGAAACTCACATTTCCTAAGGAATCTGAGTTTGTACACTTTTGACGTAATGTCGGCATCGTGTCGGTCTTAAGTATATATGGTATGAACGAATCCAAATTGCTAGTTGGCAGGCCATAGAGCGGCTGCGCTATTGTAATTAATACATCTACTTACATTTCTGTAACCCCAATCGATAACGGAAAAAGTCGAAATGTGGGTCATCAATTTAAAAATTGATTGTGATAGCGATAACAGCAAGTCCATTTGCAAAACTAAACACAAAACATGGTTAGTTTGAATGTGGATCATCGAACTTCGTATGCTTGAAAAATGAAAGTTTTGATTAAGCATCAGAACCACCCATATCAATGTATGATATTCCTGGATGAAGTCAAATATATTGAGAGTAAGTGAGTGAGAGAAAAGGCAGTGGCAGCGATATACTTAGCTAATTGTTGTTATGTGTGCAAGCAGCGTCTTGGTTTAAAGACGCTTGGCTTCAGGAACTGAGCACATGTGATTTAGATGATATAATTGAACCTGACGCATATCGCAGGACTTTGAACAGTTGACGATGCTTCAGAGCTTGAACACACCAGAAAGAACTTGTTTTATCCCTAGAAGACCAATTTATGGATGACTTAAACAGGGGTTTTAGTGTTGAGACGGCCACTTTTCTTATATTTTCATGTTAACTTCAGACACCGGAAGGAGACACACATCAGTCACAAAAGTCTTGCAATGGCATAATCACTGACTAAAAGTAGGTGAAATAATCAATACATGACAATGCGTGTCAGTGCAGGCGACGTTCAAAGCATTCATACACTGCTGTAATCTGTGTTGAATAGAATAGAATAAGAGAAAAAATAATTCACAACGATGACCATTTGTTTTATTAATTGGAATATTATTCACACATAATAAATCTAATGTTGTAAGTAGAAACAATGTAGCCAGGGGTGATACTGTTCGCGGCGGACGTCTCATAGGCACATACAGTTTTTGTAATAACTCTTATTTGGTGCTGCTCCAATCTTAAGGCTCCGGGCGAAACAGGACTGCCGTTTATCGTCCATTCAACAAAAAATGTTGAAGTCACCCATTATTATACATTTTTTTTTTGTGTTCAGCATTAATTATTTCCATAAGTTTCAGAATCGCTATGACGGATACACAAAGTCTGCTTTGGGGTCAAATTTGGTCTTTATATTAAACCAAGTGTTGCGCTGGTTTTGAAGGTAGTTTCATATTCTACAAAGAGCATTTCGATGACATGAGTAGCAAATACTGAATTTTTTTCCCGTGTTCTAAAAGTAATGTGATCCTTTATGAATAAACCACCTCTAAAATCATCTGTGCGATTGCGGTACATGAGGATATGGTATCCCGGAAGCATCAATCCATTATCATCCTTGCAGTTATACAATTCCGCTACACATGAAATTTCGAATGCAAATGTTGTACCATGGAGATCATATATTGGTTCTTAAAAGTTCTCCCAATTGGCAGATAATGCTCTACAATTAACATAAATATATGCACAGTTATTTAGACAATTACTGATAAGTTCTTGGAAACATTTAGGCTTATAGTATTTGTTACAGAATGACTTAAGATACATTATGATTACGATGTTTTGGCGGGAATCGCCGCGGCACCTAAATGTTTATTCGTAGTTGGATACTTGTCACATGTTGCTTGTAAGCCAATCAGAATAAAGCTGAGGCCATATGCTTTAATGGATGCCTTCTTGTTGTGTTGAATCTGTCACAGTATTGTTGCGGTTATTGATTGGAGAGTCATAAAGTTCATCAGGGAAATCATAATAGTTGTAGATGGAGGAGAAGTATAGGTTTGCGTCCTCCACAGTCTGGCAAGCAGATATGTCGACCGTTAATATAAGGATCCCTAACTCCCGCACCTTAAATATGCGGACAATATTTTTGAACAGAAGCGTTTTTAAGTTCATGAACAAATACACATATAGTAATCACAAGTATACGAATAGTGCATATAACATAAATATACGTATAGACGGATAACACAAGGGTGCTCATAGTGTTAGTGAAAACAAACAAATGAAATAACTAATGATAGCACTCCTCGTGCTGGGTGATAGTGATCCCATTTCTCGCGATTGTGAAGAGGGGTTATCAACTAAAGGTGATTACACATGATGGCATATGTTCTCGCAAAAGTTGATACAGTCCCCATTTGAAACAATCCTTTCCTGCGTGCTGTTGTGATGTTCGATAAATAAGGTCCCGTCATGCGGCCTGTATCTTTGATTTGTCATTTTTCTTTAATATTCTGCACTTGTAAGCCAACTCACTTCGTCGTATAGTAAGGTCACTATTGATGAAATGTCACGTTCCTTTAAGCCTCAATCTCTTTGACAAGGCGTCTGCATTTTTCTTGTGGTAAGTATTGCGTAGTCGGCGATTTGCCAAATTGTTATTCCTAGTCTTTTTTAACCTAAATTGTGACGTTTAATTTTTTTATCAGCAACACTGATAAAACGGTGGTATAATTCTGCACCACTGTTCATAAGGAGTCATATTCCATTTTAAACATGAGGGGGAATAATGTTGTAATGTAAGTATGTAACTTACATATTAACCTCCTGCCAACCTGCGTCTCAACCTACCAGTTCTTTCCAATATTTACCAATATACCTGCCTTAATATACAACTGCCTACTTATTAGCTACTTGCTTATTTCCCTATATTCATAGTTTTAGAACTTCCCATATTGTCCATCATCATCCCTAACCACCTAACTGTCTTCAATTTTCCTGTAATGTGCAACATATTTTAACAGCAAATATACATTATTTATTCATTCATCGTTTTGGTTGGTGCTGATGGATTACAATAAACCTTGTCCATCATCATAACGTGCCCCTCTCAGTCATGCCCACGAGTGACCTTCGTGTCACCTTCTAGCCCCACCCCCTCTCCTCATTTTTACCCCATATAAAAAAGCCGCGCCCATCCTCTGACCAGGGCACTGCAGGTTCAATGAGAATTGGGAAAGCGTGCCTGAGTCGTTGCGGGAATCACTTTAACCTCTATAATCAGTTCTACTCTGGTCTCCGAGCTCAACACTTCTCTCTCAGTCTTTCCGTCAAAGCTCCATCTTAAATTATTAGGTCATAGCAATCAATAAAGATTAAGTTTCTTCTAAATCATACGCCTGAAGTTCCTTCATCAACATACTTAAGCCCGTGTCGCAACATCACCACACCACAGAGAGTGATACGAAATATTGCCGTAGATCCATACAGAACACAAACAATGAAGTTTCAAAATAAACCTTTTATCTACATATACATATCCACTCTACTCATGAGTGTAGACAATTGCTTGGATCTTGGAGCAGCCAAGTGGACGCGGAACGAAAGCATCCTGATCTGGCAGTCGAGAAACTTCAGTCTGCTCAAGCAGCATGGGCCAAGAAGCAGACTGAGCGTTTAGACTTTATCAATGAACAAATGGCCGGCAGGGACACCCCCCAGTGCATACTTTTTGGGATGTGGACGCGGCTCTACTGGAGTACTCCCTGATTACGGGTAAGGCCGTTGCCCCACTGGCTTTGAGCCAAAGCTTTCAAACTTCTACGTGCCCTCAGGTGGTCAACAGGGCGTGAGGTGGCGTTCATTATACTGGGTATGGCTGCGACTGGAGTAGTTGCACACAGGCTTACTAAGTAGGTCATTTGGAGACTCGAGTGTTTACTTTGTATGGATCGTCACATGCAAAAGATCTACTATAGTCTTAAGGGTTACTGGAAAGGCATAACAGCTATCAAGAAGCTTGCAACAGAAGCTAGGGTTTCTGAGGAGGTTACCAGGGGGTGGCTAACAAAGCAAGCTATCTGGCAAATCTACTTGCTGGTGCCAAAACACATTCCCAGGCCAAAGTTTGATGTCCCTGTCCCTAATGAGGTTCACTAAGCCGATCTCTTATATCTTCCTCATGACGTTGTGAAGCACCGGATGTACAAGTATGCTCTAACGGTGGTGGATGTTGCCTCAAAAAGGGGCTAAAGAGGTCGCAGGTGCGCTGGAAATGATATAAAAGCGAGGGGTGCTGGGGTGGCCTAAACTACTTCAGGTCGACCCCGGATGAGAGTTTATGGGAGCAGTGAATCAGCTGCTAGAAAAACATGGAGTATCAATCGGCCGCGGACTTGTGAATATCTATCAAGACCAGGCTACAGTAGAGCGCTTTAACCAAGCACTTGCTGAACGACTCTTACTGGAAAACGATCAACTGAGTGGGTTTCTCGACTGCAGGCTGTTGTCTCTGCGATAAGTAATGAGGTGAGCCGTTTGATTGGGATTAAACCTAAAGATGCCATATAGGCAAAACGAGTTGCACAAAAGCCCTCTTCAGTCGTACCCGGGCGCCCGCTGGGGGTCAAAGAGCAAAAGCTTCCCTCTGATGTTGGTGTTCGCAACCTCTACCAGCCTGGTGAGGTCGAGCAAGACCAGCGGCGGCGGGCCACTGACCCTGTGTGGTCACTCAATGTTTACCGGATTGGGCGCTATGTCACTAAATCTGGCGAGCCTGTACTTTGCTATTTGTTGGATGGACCAATTCGTGGCCTTGTAAAGTAGGAGCTGCTTGTGGTGAAGCCCGATACCAAACTACCACCAGACGGTATTAGCAATTAAACTAGGTAAAGGTAGGTAGTAATGGAAGCAATTGGAAAGTGCCCCTGGGTATTACTTGGAAAGAGAGGCTCTTGTGATAGGCCCTGTAAGTTTGACTTTGGCGCAATGCACAGGTTTAAGATTAGAAAGGGGATCCTAAATTGGCTTTGTGTAGAGTGCCACAAGGGCATTAAGAATAACCTAAAATTATGTATGGATTGGGGATACGAAAGGGTTAACCACAACCGCCTTCATAAGAAGAAGAGGCTTGAGTGTGGTGAACCGGGTTGTAGGAAGGCCCGGGTGGCAACTCAGGTTGAGACTGGTACGACTGAGGAAGGAGTGCTAGATAAACCCTCTCGAGTTAGGAAGACCAAACCTGGACCACATGGGGGTGAGGGTGGTGTTGCTCCCACACCCAAACCCTCTCACGCTAGGAAGACCACTCTTGTACCCTCTCAGGCCACCCCCAGTCGCACTATAGCCGGCAAATGTGAGAAGGTGGATGACCTCTTGATTGCGGAGGGTGAGAGAGGAGTGAGTGGTGTGGGGTGGGGTCGGGTGTGAAAGAGTTGTCCAGCAGTGATACGGGAAGTTCACCATCACCCCTCAGTGGCCGGTCGGAGGTGGAAGGTGTGGATATACTCTTGGACGAGTGCGACGGTTGTCACGGTGTACGCTGGGTATGCCCGTACGCTAGTGTGTGTACACCATCTAGAGATATGCATCGCTTTGTATCAAAGGGGGATAGAGACACCTTATTAACGTGCTTGTGGCCGTCACTTCGGAGCATGTTCATCACATGACGGAACCGCTTCTGATCGAACAACGACTCAAGGTATTAGGTGTTGCGTAGGTGCTTCTTTACCACTACCTTTTTTACGCCCTTTGCTTTCTTGATTTTTCCTATTCAGTCTTTGGCAAGTCTGTGCTAATAAAGGATCTCTAAGGTATTAAAAGTTATGCAAAAGTATTTGTTTGGTATTAAAATGAATTGGCAAGCATTTTATATTTCTAATAGTTACATAACCTGTCAGGTGGTCCAACTAAGGTGTCATTAATGTTAAGAAGGAATTCAATCTTTTCATTTGAAAGGTATGATAAATATCATGATGGTTTCTTTTGACTTAGCTGCTTTAGTGGTGTTTCTCATGTTTGCAGGCATGGCTAGTTGAAGCACTATGATTGTAACTCAATTTATTGATATCAAAGAACAATGTCCAAAGCAAGAGCATCTAGAAGGATTGACTTCAATAATAATTCTGTTGATTTTGCTGCCTTTACCAGTGCAAACAACGATGAGTTTGGAGTAAGATTTGGCACAGACAGAGCATGACTATAGGTACATCAACAAAGTGTACAAGAGAGCTGTCCTAATAAACCTCCAAAGAAACAGGTAATTATTCTGCCCCATACTGCACTGAAGAGAAGAGAATGGTAGGCTACGAATAATTCTTAATATATATATATATATATATATATATATATATATATATATATATATATATATATATATATATATATATATATATATATATATATATATATATATATATATATATATATATTTATTTTAAGTAGGTATTAGTTGTCTGTTGCGAACAGGAAAATATTCAGATAAAGTATAATGCACACACACACATACTACCATTAATTCAAATTGTTGTCTTGAAGGAATGTCTGGCCTGCAAGCTGGCCTCCTGAAAACTGAAACAGCTGAACCACAGAACCCAAACAGAAAGGTTCTGTTGTGGACCAATTTAGCTGATATATATACATATACATAATACACATGGTCATGTTTATATTCACAGAGTAGAGGTACAGGGTATCACATATATCTGGTGTTACCTGGTCATTTAAAATTCCTAGGTTACATTGAATTTAATTATTCTATAAAATTTCTATGATAATATTATAATTATCGAACCACAAAAGATGAGAATATATCTCCATGAATTACAGTTCCGATCGAGCAACATCATGATCAATGACAAGAGGCATGAAGTGCATGTGCTGGTAATGGGTAATATGGAGTCATCTGGGTTTTGAGATGGTTCCTCATTAGAATGAATGATATCTCGATAATAGGATGGTAGATTTTAATTTAGGTCAGTAAAGTTACAGATTAAAGCCTCGCCTTTATGATAAAAGTAGTCCCAACTCCGACCGACGATTTGCTAGATTTCCAGAGAGTGAGGATCCAGGAATCCGGTGACGCTTTCGGGCAAGAATTTAGCCACTTCACTTAAATTAAAACGCTGTTTTTTTCGCTCTACGTACGTCCTTTGCGATTTTGGAGATGGTCCCTTGTGTTTATACCTCTCAACCAATCGAAAACATGTTAACATATGCACCGAAGGGTATTTTATAACAGATGGGGTGATTTGCTGGTGCAATGAGTTCTGCGTTGTAAGAGTCACTTCGATCTAAGGGTTTTCCCTCGATCAACGTATATCACTTCAGTCGGCGGTCGTCCCCTACCTGGTTTTTTTTCATGTCGGCGTAGATGTCTGGTGTGCGGATCTCCAGAAGGAGGGAGTTAGTGTTGGTGTAAAGCAGGTCGACTCACCGGCCGTACTGGGGCTTCATGGTGTTGTCGTAGAAGTCGTACATGAGGTGCTTGGATAGATCAAGGTTGTTGGCATCGAGGTACTGAATATAGCATGTGGGCTTCTCCTGGTCGAAGTAGGGATTGTTTGCTTTGGCGTGGTGCCGCGAGACCATACTTATCCCTCCCAACAGACCCTTCTCGATGGAGAGGTGTTTGTCGTAGTCGGTGAGGAGTTCCCGCTTTACACCTGTGCTCTTGAGTAGAGCGTCCTACAAGAGGCCTGGGCTGGTGTAGTATTGGGCCGGGTCCAGACCGTACTGCTTTAGGCTGGTCTTCCGGAATGTTTCAAACACGTCGGCCAGGAGGAGGCCATCTGTTCTGAGTAAGAGGTTGTGGTAGTCGCCCATGTTATGGCAACCAAAGGTGTCCAAGACCTTTTGCGCGTGGGTGTAGTCTACAGCAGATATGCCCTGCTCCAAGAGCTTGCTGTAAAAGTCTTGGATGGGTGGAAGGGGAGAATCGGACTTGAACCAGATTTCCATGTACTCACCCCGGGGAAGACACCCTTGCGCAGTAGTAATCTCCTCTTTCTATGGTCTGATTTATACTCTGCCGTTATGACGAAGGCGTCTGGGCTGTTGGCTGAGACCAGCTTGTGGAGAGAGGCCAAAAGGAACTGTGCGCAGTCTATGAAGCGGAGCTGTCCGAGGGATAGGGATATGTACTTCTCCATATTGTTGGGTATACAGTTGATGTCTCCCTCTACCTTGCTCACGGCCTGCATTAGGAGATGGGGGTCATAGCCCCGCAGGAAAACCACGGGGATGGGGGTTGTCTTGTGACTCAGCCAAAGCTTCAGATTGCAGGCATTGTGGGCTGGTCCTCTGTACTTGCCTGTGGTCGGTTCCGAGTGGTTTGCTGCAGACGTGGCATTGGGTTGCAGTCTTGTAGACTCTTTGGTCCTCCCTGGTCATCCGCATGGGGACTGACTTGGAGAGAATTGATTTGATCTTTTTCTCCTCTTGCTGTAGGGCTTTGAGGAACTTCTTCACAGTGTCTCTTCTCCTGTAGACTACTAGGGGCGAGGTTTTTCCATCGCATCGGACCACTATGTAGCCGAACCCACAGCTCTGGTGTTCATGGGTCTTCTGGGTATTTTTTTTTTTGGATTGAGTGCTGGCCTTGGGAGGTTTACTGTGAGCGCCTCAAATTCAGCGTAGATGACGTAGGGTGCAGCGAGTTGCTTTGGCCAGTTCTGGAAGGATAGGATGTTTTTTCCCTCCTCTGGTATGTCTACCCGCACGTCTGTTTGGCCAACCCCTGCACACTCTGAATTTTGAGCCTTGAACAGGGCCAAGGTGGTGTATCCTTGGAGGCAGCGTTTGCGGCCCTCGTGTTTGTCTGGTCGTAGGCGGTCTAGATTTTTAATCCTGTTGTAATGGCATACTCCACCCTTCTCAATCAGCATGAGCTTTATGCAGGTGCCGGGGTATTTGCTGATCCGGTAGACTATGACGGTTTTTCCATCCCAGCCAAATATGTTTGGGCCTAGGTTAAGACCCCTTTCGATTTTTTCGGCTTGGGAGACGGGGGTGGGGTACGCCACACCTGAGCCCTTTAGCTTATCTATGAGCCACTGGATGTTATATTTTGAGGGTCGATGTGGATTCTGGGCAGCTGGGTGGAGGGCTGAGATGATAGACCATAGTATGCAGAAGTCGTCTCAGTTCTTTACGTTTATGATGGCCCCTTTGCCAGTCACGGTCCTTAATGTGAAAGAGCACCATCAAGCGAGTCTGCTCACGCAAGTCCTTCAGCACAAAGTTGTACTTTTGGGTGAGGACCCAGACACTTTGCTGTGCATGGCGGCCACTATAGGCCAGTTTGGATAACATGTCTTTCTTATTTGTTAGGGCCTGTGTTGCCGAACAGTCACCAATAATGTAGAGGGAAGGCTCGCCCTTGAAGCAGGGGTAGAAAGCCCTCAAGTGGTCATGGAGCCGCTCCCCGGGGTCAACCACGTATACCTCTGAATCATCCCACACCCATGACCGCGACTGATAGGCCTCATTGAAACGTATGGTAGGGCAGAGGATTACAATATGGTCGAAGGCGCTGAAGAAAGGCCCTTGGAGTAGGTCGAGGATGAATACGGTATTCCCACATCCTGTCTGCCCACAAACAATTGCCAAACAGGGACCATCTGGAAATGTAAACTCAGTTTTCGGTTTCATCAAGCCCTTGTTAGTAGACTGAGCAGCTAAACCTGCCATCTTTAATGTTAAGCTGTGCATCCATTACAATATACATATAAACGTTCAATGCGCCAGCCGTCTGTGATACCCTCAGACGCATTCTCCATGGCCCTGCCACTACCATGCAGCTAGTCGCCATCACTCGTCCTTAAGTCGAGCCACCGAGCATAGTTGGTGGTTAGATACTCTCCTAGGGACAAGTCCGACAAAGCCAAGTCTTTTACAGCTTTTGCTACACTGGCTCGTTGCTGCAAAGGCCTTCTTCACCTAATCCCACCGCTGGTAGCCACGCATACCCTGGGCATAGAGTTGGTTGGGGATGCCCTCAATGGTCACCTCAACTTTTGTAATCTTTGGGCTGTAGAACAACTCTGTCTTCCTGACGAATGGGGCATTGGCTGGGTCTTCAAAGAGCAGTAGGATGCCCTTCATGCTGCGAATTTCTGTTCCGCGAGCAAGGTATAACAATTGCCTCCATTCTCACAGCGATTGGATTGGCAATCTCGACCCTGGTTGTTGCTTTGACGGATGTAGTGAGCACTAGTGCAACCCCAGCACCAACACCAACACCATCCGATAAGCCTGGTTTAAAGGAATGGATTAAAAACAGCTGAACACCTTGGCAAACGTCTTGAAGGGCCTAGCCGGGAATGCTGCAGCTGCCCTTCCAGTAATCATTGGCTCCATCGTATCATGGCTGCTAAAATCAGCTGCAGGTGGCTGGTTAGATGGCAGAACATGTATGGGCTGCAGCTGTGGCGATGGGGGGAGTTATCCTCTTGATGCTCCGAGACCTACTACGTGGCAAACCAAAGCACCGCTAGACCTATAACGATTCTGCCTACAATAAGAGCCGTTTTCTCATCCGCGTTGGTAGATGGTAGAGTGACGGGCGAGGGTCTTTGGCGACTGGTGGGGGGGTCTTCTCTAGCGGGCGCAGTGGGCTGAGGGTCAAAGCTTCCTCTAACTGGAGGTACAGCAACCGAGTTTATATCAGTATTGCTGCCGATTTGCTGTTCCTCAGTTGCAATGGTAATCAGATTGTTGTACCCGGCAACGTTTCCAATGGCATAATCAACATAATCAACCTTTGAGGTAGCTTTCTGGGGGACGTTCTGATACCGGCGGATGGATGACGGAATGTCCACTGGAGAGTTAATGGCATCCTCAACGTTGGCCTGAAATTGCTTTTGAGCATCAAAGGACGTGCCAACACCTAGTATCTTTGAGCGGGTCTGCGCTTGAGCACCAAGAGTGGCCCAGACATAAGTCCGAATGCAGTCGTTAATTCGCTCGACGCTGGTCTGTGTAAAGCCCTCAGACGTGTCCAGTATGAAGGCACTCCATGCTTCATCCGCTTCAGGTCCCTGTGCTAGATGTAGAACAGCACCCATTTTCTCCAGAAAGGTTTGTAGGTTACTCCCGTGGGCAAAACCTGCCCTCTTGTCATATGTATTGTTATAGGGGTCATAGGCATGATCCTGAGGTAGAGGCGCTTGTAGTTCTGCCAATAGACAACGCACTGTGTAATAAAGGTGAAAGGTGTAGAGAGCTTTCGCGAGTGGAATCTCAGCCTCGAGGTGATCGTGGGATGACACGCCGCAGCCGGATGTTGCACACCAAACCGCAAAGTTTAACTGGTTCTGCCAAAAACTGCATTGGATTTGTCAACCAATCTTTTACTACTTTGTCCGCTGTTACCGGCGGCACCTTGTAGTTACTGAATAGATCAGGAAACTTTGCTGTGAATGTACCGCCATTGTGAACGACTTGAATTGTTTGTCGGGTAAGTTGATCTCCCACACCATATGGGGCTGGATACACCCCACCCGTTTCATATGTTGCTTTTCTATTGGACATAAAGGCTTGTTTATTCATAGTGCTATGTATCACACTCTGTCAAATGTTCAAAGCGGCGACGCTGTGTCCCTGCAAAATGCTATTGACAACACTGGGGGCGGTCTATGCGTTGGCTTAAGGTCAATCATGTATACTGTGGGCTGTAACCCTGCAACTCACAGCCTACTGATAGGGGCACAGCTTTAATCCTTGGCCAGCTCTTGTCATCTGCCGCACCTCATTATGCTGCCTCATCATCATAAACTCCTTCTTATGTTTGCGAGCTGCAAACCGCTCGTTGTATTGCTCCTGCCAGACATATCATCACGTAACAAAATCTTATCTTAACATGCTTCAACATCTCTAGGCAGAAAGTGTACTGCACAGATCATCGGAATTCCACCATCGGAATTGTAAATAAATACGATGTGTTTAAGACACACCCACGAAGATTTTATGAGATACACTTGAAGGGTTAAGCTCAGGATGGTCAGCTTCCGTCGCTTACCAATTGACCCCTGACATGCTAACGCCACCAGGCTGACGAAGGAAAATGCATGGTAGTTGGGTCGGCTGGACCGCCGGCGAATGGCTCAATACCACATGTGTTGATATGAGTTCTTATTTCGACTTCCACATTGTCGAAGGATAACTGGCTGCTTTTATTTGTTAAACCTGCCCCGTATGGTTTGAAACTGCAAAATATGCCTTGTATAACAAGGCAATTATATCTTACAAACAGCTGAAAGGGGTAGCGAGATATTATTTTGAGGTTCTAAACATGCTTATTAATCGATTCCTGTAACTATCGGCAATTTTGAACTTCTGTTATTTTACTTTTATGCCGGCTGCAAGAGTAGGCATTTCGCATTAGACTCGTGGGGATACTGTTTTTAAATTTGGGTAACTGTTTCGATTTGTCTAACCACTTACTCTTCTTCGTCGTCAAATTTTCCCATACTTGCAAATTTGATCGTCATTAGGCCTATGCGATGTTGTAAGCAAAAGTCGTATACTTCCCGACGATGATATCAGCAGATCAACAAATTTGCCTAATACGGAGATGATGATTCTAGGTGTGTCGAACTGAATCCAATTTATTGTGACGTCAGAATGTCAGTAACATGCCGGCACCTGGCACATACAGATTTGTGCTATGGCAGCCAACAATTAATAAGAAATAAAAACACATGGATGGAATAGGATAACAGCATGGCTATTTAACTCTATAGCACATAGGTTTATATATATATATATATATATATATATATATATATATATATATATATATATATATATATATATATATATATATATATATATATATATATATATATATATATATATATATATATATATATATATCTATATATATATATATATATATATATATATATATATATATCTATATATATCTATATATATATCTATATATTATGCCGTTTTAAGTAGCCGTAAATCTTTTCCAAATATAATCAGCCAATCTAACACATAAACGTGATCCATCAAATAATATTCATTCCCATTGTCATTACGCAGCAAATCAAGCAGCATAACGCATTGAACTTGCGCTAAGACTAACACGTTATGACAGTTACACTTTACGCTGACACAGTGAGATCAGTCAAACAATCAGACTCCATTGCCATCAAAGAACTAATAACCTACGAGAAAGATATGTCTGTGGTGTGCAGATAGGACCTGATACGAATAAATGTAGCCAGGTGGGTTGCGACATTTACAGGATTGAAAATATTCTTTGAGAAATTATCCTCAAATATGGTAAAGAAAGCATTGAACCCCTTGTGTCAAAGCTCAAACTCAATTATCTTCTTAAAAGCATCGCCAGAAAAGCATATTTTCATAGGTGATCGGTGCACAGTCTGTCATTGCGTCGAATACGTTCTCTGTTTACCCCGAACGCGGGACTTCGATCCACAAAGCTGATATATTGATTGTTTGGGTGTTCAAACACACAAGGAAGTACTTTCCTTAACCACTGGAGAACATTATAAATAGGACTGGGTCAAGTGTTGTACTGTGTTGTCAGCTACTTGTCTTATATAGCGTCTGTGTTCATGCTTACTTCAGCAGCTTGAAGGCGACTCGTACCAGTCACAAAAGTCTTGCCAAATCATTACCAAAGGGGTAAAGGGTGAACATCGATACGTAAAGCTACAAGAGAACAAATACAATACGCGACAGTGTCGATATACACGGGCAGCTCTCATAGCTGAAATTTGCATTTCGTCTTTTGTAACCTGTTTAGCGTTTTTGGCTACTTGCCACGATGACTTCAGACATGAAAAACCTCTGGATCGGAACCAATCTTGCATTTGTTGATTTGTGGCACAAAAGGTGTTTGGTTAATTGGTCATCATAATCTCTCAGAAACAGAATGTGAATTCAATATTGTGGCTTCGCAAGTTTTGGTGCTCGAATATACCAGGAAGTACTTCATTAACACTTCGGAGCTGAACGAGTTTCGTATTGTGGTGCCAGCCACTTGTCTCATATTGCGTTTATCTTTATGCTTACTTCAAACACTTGAAGGAGACATATAACAGTCACAAAGGGCTTGCAGTGGCCAAGCCATGGGTTAATGTGAAATGTTCTCTTATAGTATACCAAACATCGATATGTTATGCTACAAGTGCGTTGAATAATCAATACACGACAATGTGAACCAGCGCAGGCGACATTTAAAGAATACACAGAGAGTTGCAATGTGAACTGCGTTGTCGGCGAGTTCTTACATAGTTAATCCTAGTCCTTCTTAATCTAAACTGAAGCGTATTCCATTGTAATGTTTAATATTTTGTCAGCAACTTTTCTAGGTAAAAGTGTTCGTGATAGGTATGCGAAATCTTTTATACAATTTTTCACACCCTGTCCCCAATGAGTCATATTCCACTTCAAACAAGCGGCGGAATGATGGGGTAATGTGAGTGTGTAAGGTACACATTAATCTACTGCCAACCTGCTTTCCAATTTACCAGTTCTATTAATCTACTAACCAACCTACCTGCCTTGATAGCTATTTACCTCTTTAATAGCTATTTAATTTCCGTCATAATCATCTTTCAAGTTTTCAACATTTGCATTTTCTCCACCAAAACACCTGCCTGTCTACTATCTCCTGTGAGGTACAACATTCCAAAAAGTCTCATTTTTTTACAGCAAATACTTATTATTTATTATTTCATCGTTTTAGATATTGTTGACAAATTCCATTATAACGTGACAACTATGACATTGTCTCGGTGACCTGTAGTTCTTCGTACGCGTTATTGTCATTGTTGTCATGGTGATGGAGGCCCATATATGACCCGTCGTCATCGACCTCATCAAAGGGCAGCTTCACAGCGACATCAATACAGACTGCCTCATCTGTACAGGGTAAACTTAATGAATGGATCTGGCCTTGTATTATAGAGAAGTCATGGCATCGACAGTATATTGAGAGCGTGGTTGTTAATGCATCATTTCACTTTTACCTAGTACTGCCCGTTGTTGTCGGTTGGTAGCCATGATAGACATGCTGGTAACGTCCTCATATGTACCATACTCTGTAACAGGTTTAATCAATACGGCTTTGAGATGCTTCATGCTCACCTCTAATAATTGCTTTTACTAAAATGTGCTTTAAATCATGAAATCAACGAGCCTTTAGGTGCTGAGCTCGCCGAAGACACCGAGTGGTCATGTGGCCTCTCGTTAATGTCCTCATATACTAGTAGATCCATACAAAACACACATAATTAGGTGCTTTTTTAGATGAAAAATCCATCTACATATACATATCAACTGTGCTCATGAAAGTTAAGAACTAATCAATATTGTCTATAATTGATGTCAAAATGTATGTGGTTACCTTGATCATCTCTGAAGCCTTTATTGTTGTCACCATGATAAGGTCTGTAAGACAATAGCAATAAGTGATCTCAATATGGATGATATCCATCACAGATAAGTTGTGTAAGGGAATACATAAACGTTACCTTTTTGAACTCTGACCGTCGCCATCTGTACAGAACATAACGTGACACGTTTGATCTTATTCCCAATAACAACAATGAAATTGATGGTAGTCTAACAACAGCAGGTCATGCAAGATATGCTGTCATGCATAATCAAAAATATATCGATAAAGTGTGTATATTCGTCAAACAATTAATCAGGTGTGCAAACTTAAAATTTGATGAAACAATTGTAGAAAGAGATATGCTACCTTTAGTTCCCTTTTTGCGGTAGTAAACGAATCCACCTGTCGCCAATGCTGCGACAGCGACCACAGCAACTACAATACCCACAGCCAGTCCTATGTCCACACCATCAGATGGTCGAGGGGGGACGCACCAACTAGCGTTATCATCTGGATTACTTCGATCGTTTAGTCCTGGCTCATACGCCCACAGGTTGAATATATTATGGGAATATACGTCGAATGGCTCGCCCTCCTCAGCCTCGTAAGTGTAGGTTCGTACATCAGGCGGGATGTTTGTAGCTAATTCTCGCCAGGTAGGTTTAACATCCCTACGTGACCTTTGTGTTGTGACGTCACAATCCTCTGCTGGGCAGTGAACCAGAGTGAGGTGACTGGGCTCTCCAGCCTCAACAACCCAGGTCACTGTTACACGAGTTGCCGAGAGGGTGAGGCTAAGGACCTTGATCACAGGGGCGACTGGGGAACAGAAAGAAAACGGCTGGTACAGTTGGCATCATGAGGACGATAAGACATTCAGCAGCTATCGTCCAACCATTATTTAACGCCAGAAAAAATATAGATGCCTGTTAGATCATGATTAATGGACGAAAATTATTTGCCAGTTTAAGAAACTTAAATAAAAACATTTCTGTAATAACCCAACCTTTGGTGGAATGATTCATCGCAGTCAATGAGCTCCTGTTATTGCCATGGTGAGCATTCTCTGCGTAAAGCTGTAGTTGATATGTTGTGTTTACCTCAAGGTCACGTAGACTCTTCCTTATAAGATAACCATAATCGGGGTCTTTTATCCCACCCTGACAAGTCTGGTGTACGTCATGCGTTACATAGCACAGCGTGAACGTTTGACTGTCATAGCCGCCTGTGGAGCCGGGCAGCCAGGATACATTGAGGCTTCTGGACGTGGAACCATCCGCTTGGAACGCAAGTGGCGTGTGAGGAGCTCCATATTGCATTAAAGCTAAATCAAACCGCCGAGTGTGGCTCTCACTCAGTATAATGTTGGTCACTTGACACGTGTAGTTTCCGAAGTCCTCCAACTGAACATCTGTCAGTGTCAGGTTGCGTCCGTCATCACTGATGCTGACGTTGTCTCTCACTGGCTCCCCGTTTATATACCACATGATGTCCCCCCGGGGTTCCATACACACGTCACAGAGGAGAGTAAAGTTATCCCCGGGAGAGGTGTAGTGTGTAGGATGGAGCGCAGGGCCTGCCCAGTGAGCAGGATCTGGGAGTCCAAGTTAGTACACAAGCGGTATTCAACGTGTATGACCATCATAATACCAATATATCAATTTCAAATTCTTGTTAATCGCAACGGCAGCAATCGCAGGATGCCATATCTGTATAAGTGCAGTATACAGGACACGTCGAGATAAGCTTACGTACGGTAGACTTACATTGCGTGATTAACTGCACGGCAGGAGACCTGATTGATACTCTGCCCGGGTGGTAGGCCTCACACTGGTACAGACCGTCATACTTTGTTAAGTTGTCACATGTAAAGTGAACACTCGCCACATTCCGACGAAGCTGGGAACTCCAACCATCACGGAGGTCATAGGAATAGTTTCCTTCGACGTGTTCCTTTTGTATTAAAAAGTCTACGTCGCTTACTTTCACTTCGTTCATATACCACGTGAAGTTTATTTCTGGCTTCCCAGCACCCAGGCAATGTATGGTGGTGTCCGGGTCATCATAGAGAATCACGAGCGTGTCGTTTTCCTGTGGCTCAACTATATAAGGGGACACTGAAAGGCAACCTCTTAAACTTACATCAGGTGGTGACTGCCATTGGCAAAGGAATCACGCGCTTAGAAAATAGTTTACTAATCAATTCTCAATGGAAAACACATTGCATACCGTTGACTGTGAGTCTTGATGGATCCGATTCACTGCCGTCGGTCTGAACACCCTGTGGATAATTGGTCCCATAGCAAGTGTAATTACCTTGTTGCTGAACGCTGCCTACACTCATAATAACCTGGTTGCCTTCCGTATCAACATGTAACGTCCTGCTCTCAAACAACCAGGTGTACTCCGTCACGGGAGGGTTACCGTCACTGCCGTTAGGTCCAGGTGTAAACACACACGTCAGCTCGGCCACAGTTCCCGCGTACACAACAGACTCGTTTAACCTCAGGGATGGAGATTCAGGGACGTCTGAAAGGGTTCCAGAGAATTCGATATGAGAAATCTTCAAAACATGTTCTGGACAGCAACCACTAATTGATAACCACTTGCCTACTTACAGAGAACATGAATATCAAGAGCGTGGTTTTCTGGCAATCCTACTCCATTGTCGGCTGAGCAGGTCACTCTGCCACTTCCATGTTTGCGAACTTCCACATCTGGTGTTCCCCATGTTAGGTTCATATGTGAACGCGTCAACAATGGACGATTATTGGATGTGTTCACCAGAGGATCGGTCACATTCTCATTGACCTGCATGGTTACGTTGTAGACATCTTTATTGAAGTCTGACCACGTTACACTAGGCTGTGGACGGGCGATGTATTGACAGGGTACGTCGAGACCGTCCGTGTTGAGGACGAGCAGCTGACCATCATTCTGACCCTCATACTCAGGCGCCACTGTATTGGCAATATCAGAGGAAAGATAACATTATCTGATCACACTAGATATCATAAGCGTTCATATTAAATGAACATGACGTGGTGTGGTAAAGACAGAGATGAGACAACATTACATTGCTTTTCTTCAGTAGCATAACAATTATCTGATCTCACTGGATATCATTGCAGTTGATATTAAATGAACGACAAACATGGCGTGACAGTTTATCATAGGTTTGTTGATCGCATGGATACCGTGACAGTTGTGCATGAAGGGTTGAGATTCAAAATCCTTAGAACCATGGATACAAATAAACTGACAGTCGATAAAATCAGATATTGGCAGTCGAACAAACTGTTTATCCATAAAAGGCATCGTAGTGTGAGATCAAACAACTCTGGTGTTGTAATTGGATGAACGCCGTCGACAGAGGATTCTCTGGTATTGGACCACAAAGTAATGTTATGCTGTGGGCCATGAGGGTGACACAGTACAGATTGTTGGCACCCCGTTTTAAACACCATTAAATCTTATCCACGACATTTGTCTGATTGATTATTCCTTAATGATTTTACATAGTTGGTTCAAATAAAGAAAACTCTAATCACCCTGAACCGTAAATGTGATCAATGCCTCAGATCCGTTTCCGATTTCATTGCGCGGCTGACACGTGTAGACATCATCCAGGTCAATGCTGTCCCTTTCCAGCGTGAGGGTCAAGTTTCCAGACTCAGGGTCATAATCAGAAACGTCCCCATGTTGTCTGTGCCACGAGTAGGTATAGACATCAGGATTGCCTTTGTCAGTATCGTCCACAAAACAGCCAATAGTATACTGTACTGTCTCACTGCTCGCTATGGCCTTCACGTGACCTGACCGAGGCATGGATCGTAATGGAGGATCTGCGTAGAAACAACATGGAATTATGATCAGAGACGACTAAAAAGAGACGTTTTTGTCTGACAATAGTACATGAATAGTTGAGATATTTGAGTCTCAGGAACAGTCAATATGAAAAGCATGAGACATCGCTACTATGACAATCAAAATGCCACTGATATGATAATGAATGTTCAGCCAATAAGTGTTAAATCCTTACTATGAGACACTCACATTGGACGTTGATAAAGACTGAAGCGTCTTTGATTTTAAATGAGGGACTATGGGCAATGCAATTGACGGGGCCAGTTCCTGTTTTCCGGGCGTCGACTGGACCATCAGCCCACCTCAATTCATCCGTGACATATTCGAGCAAACCGCAATCATCATCGGTGTCAGAGGACGAATTCACAGCATATATGTCCTCGTTAAAACCCGCCCACGAGACACTGACAGCAGGTCTCCCATGGTATTCACATTTAACTGACAGATCTTCATCGTAGGTCACGTTCAGGTAATTAAACGTAGGAAGGACCTTGAATGGCTCAACTGAAGCAACAAGGGACAAAAGGTTACGCTTTACTCAATAATGTTACATACTGCATGATATGACATTGATATTTGTATATGCATGTGTGTGTATGTATGTATGTATGTATATATGTATGATGTATATATGTATGAATATATGTATGTATGTATGTATGCATGTATGTATGTATGTATGTATGTATGTATGTATGTATGTATGTATGTTTGTATGTATGCATGTATGTACGTATGCATGTATGTACGTATGCATGTAAGCATGTGTGTACTTCAGTACGTATGTATGTGGGTATGTATGTTTGTATGCATGTGTATATATATATGAATGTTTTATTGTACGGGTGTATGTTGACATGTATGTGCGCATATATACACATGAAATCCAACATACATGTCTATATCATCTTTTACATATCGTTATTGTTTATGGGATAGATTCATATATAAATATGTTACTTATACTACACATGCATTACAGCTTACCCAATGCTCTAAGATCAATGGTAGATTTACATTTATGTTAGAGTATGCGGCAGTTACGGCACATATAGGATATAGCTTACCAAACACTGTCAAATTAATGGTTGCAGGACTACCAGATCCGTAAGTGTTAGACGGAGTGCATTCGTACACATCGTCAAAGCAAACCTCACTTCTGTTTACAGAGAAAGTCAGAATCCCCTCATTAGGATTGCTCCCTTTGATGACGCCATTGGTCCTACTCCATGTAAAGTTATATTCGGGCGGGTTTCCTTCTCCTCCTTGTGTGATCTCACATAAAAGAGAAACGTCCACGGGTTGATGGTCCTCTATAACCACCGTGTGAGATGCTGATGAGTTTGCTGCTAATGGCGGGTCTATAAACAGAAACATATGTTTGATCTCTTCTGTGCAATTATTGCTAGATGATTATATTGTGCATCAACAGACCGATAATTTAATCAACTAACTCACACATGATTTCAATTGGTTCTTTATTGGATGTCTGTCGGAGTACATGCTGTCGTACCTCACACCAGATGCAAACCCCGTTATCGGATCTATTCGGTTGATACGACCATGTGTTCATGAAGTTACCGTCATCATCCCGCCAGTCTTCCCCGGTATGATCGGATCCTGCATCACCACAGGATGAGGCAGTCCACCAGGAGAAGACAGGATCTGGGATCGCGTGCTTGTTTGTACTGCATGTCAGGTTGTTTATCGTACCGGCAACATAGACTGGTGTTTCCGGCTGCCAAGTTGGCTTGTTCGCTCGATCTTCAGTCACAAATAACAATAAGTCTCAATATGTCTCGCCATACAACCACTGAATGATTCATTAAGGGGAAGAAATTATGAAACATACACACATACGCATATACATACTTACATACATACATACACGCTTACACATATACATTCTTATATACATATACTTATATACATACATAGACATACATACAGACATACATACATACATACATACATACATACATACATACATACATACATACATACATACATACATACATACATACATACATACATACATACATACATACATACATACATACATACATACATACATACATACATACATACATACATACATACATACATACATACATACATACATACATACATACATACATACATACATACATACATACACATACACACAAACATACATACATACATACATACATACATACATACATACATACATACATACATACATACATACATACATACATACACATACATACATACATACATACATACACATACATACATACATACATACATACATACATACAACATACATACCTACATACATACATACATACATACATACATACATACATACATACATACATACATACATACATACATACATACATACATACATACATACATACATACATACATACATACATACATACATACATACATACATACATACATACATACATACATACATACATACATACATACATATACATACATACATACATACATACATACATACAAAATTCATTCATTCATGTATATATATGAATACATAAATATATTAATATATGTATATATACACATATGTATATATATATATATATATATATATATATATATATATATATATATATATATAAATATATATTTATATACATATATATATATATATATATGTGTGTGTGTGTGTGTGAGTGTGTGTGTGTGTTTTTGTGTGTGTATGTGCGTGTGTGTGTATGTGTGTGTGTATACATATACATATATGGATTATATATTTACACAATACAATATCATAAATACATATTATGGAACGAACCAATGACAAAAACTTCCAGCTCCTTGTAGTTGTCTCGTCTCCTACAAATCCACGTTCCGTTGTCACGTTCTCTCTCTAGCAATGGTATTGTTAAATTGTACTGTCGATATGTTCCATCGAGGTTTTCATTGCACGAGACGTTGTGGTTGACGCCCTCGGGCCTGAGGGTGCAGCCGGCGCTGTAGGTGACCATGCCTTTTATCCAGTATTGGTTACCAGATGGCTGTCCTAATATGGTACAGACCAATGTGATACTTTGTCCGGATTCTGCAATATATGGCTCGTGGAATACATCTATTCCATTGTCATCGATGATGACTGATTTCACAGCTGCAACAGATTGATAGCATAATCACACTTCTACACTAAATTAGTATTGACTTTGCAAACAATATTATCGTTTCGAATGCATGAAATGTAAATGAGTTTCACAAAGCTTACCTGTTAATGCTGATATGATGAAAATATATCCACAAATCATCCGAATCATACTGCGTTGGTTTGATCAACAGCCACTCAATGTTTCAAATAGAATGCGCTGTTCATTCATACTTCATTCTAACCGATCGGCGAACTGCCAGGATGGTGAAGCTACTGGTTAGTATTTTGTGCATAAATTTTTCCTCAAATCCAATGGCGAGAAGGGACGCTGTATATGTGGCTTTACATTGTGAAATGCGAAAACAGTAACCGATGATTTAAGTTACCTTCATTGCTCTCAGTTTCATTAGGTATCACAAAGAAAGATTTTCTTTCTCGGATCACATATGATAAGTAACCCCACCGTCATTTTACCGATACACATTTGATCGACGTTGTCCGGGCAGATAGCATTCAGTGGAGTGCTGCAATGGAAAACGTGATTAGTCGTTTAACTATTTGTGTATCACTGATCGGTAAGTGGGTTTGACTTTATACCATTGCTGAAAATATAAATATATATTTTTTCCCCTCAAGTTAATTAGATCGTATTAAATGAACAAATTAGAGATGATTATCAGCATTAATTTGCATGATTAGGTGGTCTGCTATAATATTCTGATCCTGGTGATTGGTAACTTCATACCTCGGTCTTACCTGCTAGTGCAGAAATCGGTAGAATACGGTCCATAGGCCAACGGTCTAAACAAATCTCAATTATTGCTGCCACCTTATAGAGGTAACGTATTTTGATACATTGTACCTCGAAATTGGCTGCTTGATATAAAGCTTACCGGAAGTAAAATGCAGAAGCGTGTAAGCCCAAATAAGTTGTATGGGACTACACGTCTGGGAGATGGGTTTCAATGAATAAGGTGTACATAGTCTATTGACGCGGTTATAGAAACAAGTTGCCAGATGGTCATTCCACAACATGAAATGTCCATATGCACACTATAAGAAATATTTATAGAATATGATCATGAAAGTTAATATTTTGGGGAAAATAAGCAAGCAGTTGGTCTCTTCACAACTCGCTGCGTCGCTCTGCAATCGATCATTTAAGTCTGGTCGCTCATTGGATAAACAACATTGTGAATTGTACTCACCTAAGCAACGTTCCGTCATAACGGGCGATAGTTACGCATGAATCCCGAATTCCGTGGAGAATGGAAGACTACAAAAATATTTTACAATAAATTTAATATATTGGTTTGAGCCAGCTTAAATACCATCAATCTGGAAAGGCCAAATTCTAGTTTTTTTCATATATGTCCCAACAGGTGGTCTCAATAAAATAAAGGGCGGATCGAAAAATAAATCAGTTGCGTGTGCGAAATAGAAAGCGCATGGATTAATATGATCTTGTCTAAACATGTCTTCTATGACCACATTTGCCCTTAATATTATGTAATGCTTTACAGAGGGTTTGGTAATCCCAGAAATTGAACGTACATGTGCAATTTTCCCACCAATAGTTTGATATGTATCTATAAATATACCAATTATTTATTAATTATATTTTTGTGACTGATGGAAATACAAGCACAACAGTATACAATAGTTTTCATCGGTCAAAATAAATCATGTTACATCAATGCAAGGAACTGGGTGATCGTTAAGAAGAGTTAAGGAACAAGAACAACGAGTTAAAATATGCCCCCAACATTCACTGTTTCATGAACAGATGCCAGAACATTTAGTATTATGTGCCCCTACCAACCCCATTCAATCCGAGTACAGAAAGTCGACCAGAGTGACCCTCCCTCGTAATCATTATGTGCCACCATGCACAGTTACTTGGCGCCACCGCATCTCATATCATCGCTCGATCAGCGTCGGATATCTATTATCGAATAGTATGAAATCGGACAGGGTCATGTCGGGAACACGGATAGGATTTTAACACATATCATGCAGCAGGGAATCGGTTAAAAACAGTTCACTGCTTGATATGGAGGATCTCTTATTTAGCCATGATAGCCAACAGCTATTCAGCCATCGTAAATCAACATTATTCCGCCCCCAATCCGTACAATGTATGACCTACCCGCCTTCTTGTATAAGAAACTGTGTGAATTTTTACGACAATCCTAAAACGACATCGACCCACCAAAGAAAATCTGAAGTTCCATCCCAAAAGCTTATAAAACATGGTAATGTCTTATGCAGGGATGTAGCATCCCATTGGGATAGCCACTGATGAAAGAACTCTGTACCACGTTTCAAGTTGAGATCAAATAAACAATAGACACATACGTATCCAATAATCAAATCGGTACAATGACATGAACTTTTCGAAAAGATTACAGCGGAAACTCTATACAACATAACGTGATCGTTTTGGAGGGGATAGGTTGGAACCCTAAATATGCGTGATAGCTGTCCGTCATTCGATCTACGAATGTACAAAAGGCCATAGACTGACATTTTAATGAACAGTTTCTTATTTGATCATTAACACAATCCAATTCAAGAGTTTAATAAAAGACAGTGGTTGGTTTTCCTCAGTCATCTTAATATAATTGCCACTAGTAACACTCGGACCACACGCGGCCCTTTCCCGTTGATTGCCTAAATAAATATAGTAAATATCAAAGCTGCAAAAGTATACATTAAGCAAATTACACACACACACACACACACACACACACACACACACACACACACACACACACACACACACACATACACACACATATATATATATATATATATATGTCTAAATATTTAGCCAATAATACATATACATAGATATATATAGTCATTTATACATATATGTATAAAATATATATGCATACCTATTTGAATATGTATCTGTAAATATGAACATACATATATAACCATTTTTATGAAAATATATAAATAAATATATTCATATTTACATACATATAAAAATACATATACATATATATAAAAATGTATATATATACCTATCTATATAAACATAAATTTATGACTATATAAATATATGCATATGTAAATGCAAGCACCTTTATAAATTTTAATAAATATTGATATAAATTAATATATATGTACAAATGTAATATATATATATATATATGAATATATGCATATAAATATATATATATATATATATTAATTCATATTTATAAATGCACATATTAACACTTACGTAAGTGGTAATACATACATATGCATATATATAAATGTATAAAAAGATGACAATATATAAGCATATATATGCTTATATATCGATATATATATCCATATATATTTATATGTTTCTATAAATACGAATATTGTTATATCTATATTTTTAGTAAAACATATAAATAGGTATGTTCATATTTCTATTCATGAAAATACTCACATAAAGTTATTTACATACATACATATATGCATTCATGATTATACACACATATATATATATATATATATATACACACAATTATACATATATATATATTCATATGCATATATTGATATTTTTAAGTATATATGTGTACATATATATGTATGTTTATATATATGTATTCATATATGTTTTTACTAAAGTATCCATGTATATATTTACATATCTTTATATTAATATATATATATTCAAATATATTTATATTAACATATACATGTATATATATACATGTATATATATATATATATATATATATATATATAAACATATATATATATATAAATATATATATATATATATATATATGGGTATATATATAAATATGTTTTTATATATATAAGTAATTTATATATATACATGTTTATATATCTATATATATATATGGGTATATATATGTATATATATATCGATATATTAGTTATTTATATATATATGTATATATATATATATATATATGGGTATATATATAAATATGTATATATATTTATCTCCCATTACTTATTTATATATATACATGTTTATATATATATATATGGGTATATATATGTATATATATCGATATATTATTATAAATTTGTTTATATATATATATATATATATATTAGTAATTTATGTATATTCATGTTTATATATCTATATATATATGGGTATATATATGTATATATATATCGATATATTAGTTATTTATATATATATATATATATATATATATATGTATATATGTATATATATATGGGAATATATATATAAATATGTATATATATTATATATATATTATTTATTTATATATATACATGTTTATATATATATGGGTATATGCATGTATATATATATATATCAATATATTAGTTATTTATATATATATGTATGCATATGTATAATTTTAATTCATATATCTATTTACAGATTTATATATATACATGAATATAAATATATATATATATGTATGCATATATATATGAATATATATATATGTATATATTTATATATATATTTATATATATTATATATTTGTATATATTTGTTATTTCTGGCAGGAACTGAGCAAGAAAACTTACCAATTTGAGAATTGTAATGTCAATCATAGGTATTAGTACTAACGCTACTTTCTCTGATGATAACATGCCGAGTGAGTGCCTACTCAGACTGAGCGAGAATCAAGTAGACGGTAATGTGTAAGACGCAGTTTTAATGCTGGAAATTTCCACAATTTTCAATGCTTGGAAAAAGCGACAATCACCTGCATTTTGCTCTTTGTTTATTGTACCTGAAAGATGCTTATTGCGCATGACATTTTTCAGACGTACGACATACAACGATATTGTACATGATATCAGTCCTTTAATGAGAAAAACAGAAGCGATTGTTTTATTTTGCAAGATGAAGATTTTTAGTACCGTGTGACAGCTGCTTCAAATCATTCAATCCAACCCGTTCAACAAAACATAGCCTTATACGGAAAAAACGGACTTATCAGGTCAAACCTGGGCTCCCGTTAGTGGCACTCGTAATATCAGCTTCTTGCATTAGGTAAAATATGATAATGGTAATATTGTTAAACGTCACTTTCAACAAAGAGGTGATATCTCGACGATTATGGATGAGAATGATTGTTATGCTTGGACAGCTCCCCCTGGGTGCCAGCGCCCACTTAACACATTCCGTTGCCGAGACAGGGCTGCTGCATCCTTTTCAGACATTAGACAGCCACTAAACGTGATCATCCGAGTCACGGGAACCGAACCTGTGGCAACGCAGTATACTACTACGTCACGGAAACAGGCTGCTTGTGGTAAAAAAAACACTCACATGTAAACGACTTAAAGTGACTTCAACTAGAGAGACTAGGGATAGTATCCTCTAGGTCTTTTATGATATGATTAATCTCAAACGTTGTCCTCATCTAAAATCTCTACGTAGTGTCTGATATCGTCTGTTACTCTTTTTAGGTCAATAACTCTCTAAATATGCATTATACAATAAACAAACCAAATAGTGGGTTGTGCTTCAACACGGCAAAATGTGGGGTGGGGAAACCTTTAACAGTTCAAGCGGTGGATAATTTGCATACGAAAGAGAGCTCCTGGGCAGTCTACTCCAGATCTTTACAACCTGGGTACTGGTGCACATTACGCACAAAACAAAGGGGTCACATTTAGATTGTCTGTGTGTTTTCAGTTATTGTTGGTGAAAGTTAACATCTATATTATATAACATGCACAATCTCTTCACTAAAAAAGCGCCGAGTTTACTCATGGATATTGTTCCTCAGTGCAACATTGCTGGGCTTGCTGAAGTTGTTGAACCCCACCTTACATGTGAATTGCGTACAGGCTTTCCGGGGCCTCTATGCTATAAACACCTTCGGCTACGTCAAGTCCCAAGGCCTAGTTATATCACCATTTCTGCATTTAGTGGAGGAGGTAGGCCTGGGTGTCATTGGTAAGGCTGGATGGGGTATCAAAATACGACACAATTACCAGTGGAGGTGGGGTGCAACGGATTTTCTTAGGCTCTTCCTCCCTGCCAGGGGGGCTTTTAAACTCTTCCAGTACACTTTGTGGGATATACTCTAGTGACTCATCTTTGGTACAGAAATATGTGCAAGAGCACCTAATTTGTTTAGAAAATTGGCGTGGACTTGATCGTGTCTGGGTTGAATGAGCGTGTTTTTGTCTCATCAGCTACAGCCTCAGCGACATGTGATTTATGAGCTCAAGCACCAATCTTGTATCTGACGGAACTAAGATCCAAATGATTTTTTAATCTTGGGATTCTATCTGATCTTCTGTTGACCTGGCCGACATTCCTGTAATATCCCTTGTAAGAGAGATAAGCCGGCTGCAGCCGTAGCAACGGGGCCAAAACTTTCAGTACCTGAGTACACAACACATAACAATTGACCAGATTGAATCAATGACTGATGGAGAGATCACCAGGCTGTTTGACACGAGGCTCGCCTGGGTGCTAGTATAACGCGCACTCTTGGCCAGATAGCGGTTCTTAGATGATGCTGGTATGTTTCTCTCGATTCAACTAGAAAAGAATAGCTAGTTGCACACCTGGAGGCCGACCCGTTTGTTGGGTACCCTCTAAGTACTGCTATGTACGTACCCCACAAACTGCAGCCTTTACAACAGCCAAGCACAGTCAATGTGGAGAAGCATCCAATCCACAGATGTCGGCGGAGGCAACATCGGTGACTAGTGAGTTTGAACCGAAATATACTTGAGAAGGTTTGCTGTAGGGCGGACGGACGCCGCAGCCCAAAAGGCCAAATAGCATAAGCTTCTCACAGAACTTCGTAAGGCCATGGCCACACTAGGAATTCGCTGCGTCAACAACTGAAACAGCGGTGGCGGAAAAGCCATCTCTGTCTCATTCCACTGCTAAGTTGCACGCCGATGGGTTGTAAACACAGTATCACAACTATTGTTCAACAAAGCCCATATCTCTTTCATATGGAGTAAGTTCTGCTGCACCATGACAACTCAAAGTACCGATGGGAAAATGCTCATCAACGTCTGTACAACAGTGCAGTTTCTGGTATATCAATAGGTTCGACAAGATGGCTCTGGGAGTGGTAGGCCCAACGATTGACTTCATGCCACAAGACCTAGGCAAGGAGCTGTTTCCGACATAGGACATACTTATTAAACAAGGCTTTGCATAATCAGATAAACTGATATAATGAAATACGTTTGGACCACAACTATGGCCACGATATCAATGCTTGCTGGAAGTGTTCTTGTCAACGCCATTGCGTTCTCTGGGACCAACGTTATATTCTCTATGTTACCAAACTTACAAGTGGACGCGGAACGTAAACTCCACAGTATTATAGAGAGCAGGGTCCTGGCGCACCGCCCTCATCCACACTACACCACTAACTACAGCTTGTGCAGGAGATTATGACCCCAATCACCTGAAGTAACCCCATTTACAGTATCAACTTCCAAACCAAGACCTAATGATGTAATCTGCTGGAAAACTTCTCTTTTTCTAGTTTCTGACCGCTGTGCAATGATCCCATTTTTTTCAAGATTGAACCAGCCCACAGTATACGTGATTGACCTTGGGTCGACACATAGATCAACTGCAGTGTTGTCAATAGGATTTTGCATAATCGCGTTGAACATTTGTCAGAGTTTGATACATAGTAAACTATGTCTGCCCATCAATTCAATAATAAAGCCACATATAAAGCAGGTAGGGTATATCCGGCCAGTGAGAGGGCAGAGGGCTTAACTAAACAAAGCATTCAAGTCGTTCAAAGCTGCGGTACATTCAGAGCAAACTTTCCGGTAACTGCGGGTAAGATAGAGCAAACCTGGGAGTCAAAGCTAATGCATTAAACTTTACAGTGTGGTGTGCAACCTTCGCCTGCGGCGTGTCATCCCACGACCACCCCGAGGCCGAGGATACCCTCGTCCAAGCTTTTTACACCTTTCACGTTTATTACACATTGCGGCGCTTACTGGCTGAACTACAGGCGCCTCTACCTCAGAATCATGCCCATGACCCCCATAACAATCCATACGATCGCAGGAAATATGAGAGACTCGGTAGTGAGTTTGGTGTACCGTGGACCACGAAGTTGTGACAGAAGGCAACAAATATCAACAAAGGCCTAAGGTTGCTATTTCCACATTATGCGTATGGGTCCTCACCCAAGCGTAAAACGTGAGCAGACCCGCTGGGTTGTGCTTTTCCTCACCAAGGACCGTGACTCGTTTGAAGATGCCCTGCGTGAGAATGATGTGATCCCAACAAGTGAGGAACGTGCCACAGTATGCAAGCTACTAGCATAAACCAACCACGCAATACTGCTGCTGCATGAAGACTGATCAATCTACTGCATATGCCGTTTATTGAAACTATATTAGTCGCCGCAACCCTGACAGCAGCTAAGTCATCGGTTGCCGCGTCAGGTATATAATATTGGGTAGTAGTGTCCTGCAGACGTTGGGTTCAGTCCATAACGGCACAATAAATTAAACTTCCAAAGTGTAAACGTATATTTATGGATCCTCATATAATAATTTATCAACTCTTTCCACAGGACGCTAAGACCCAATGGCCGCTGTCGCTGAGCCTCAGCGAGTTGAACCCAAAAGAGAAAGGGTAGCTGCTGTTATAGCTTGGGGTCAGTCCCGTCAGTACCTGGGTGCGTAACGCCTGACAATTGACCAAGTTGAATTAGTGTCTGATAAAGAGATCACCAAGCTGTGAGATACAAGGCTCGGCTAGGCGCCCATCGCTATGACATGTACACCACGGCTCTAACAATAGTTAAGCACTGTCAATTTGTTCAAACAAGTTAAGTAACGAACACGTCATTGGAGACAACGAATCAAATTGAGGCAACACCAGTGGAGAGAGTGACTAGTGAGTGGGAACGACCTATAAAAAACAGAATAAGCTTATGGGAGAGCTTCGTGAGGCTAAGGCCACGAGATAGTCACACTGGAGACGAGGAATTGAACAAGAAATTACACCAGGTGATATACTGAAGTAGTGGTCTCGATTTCGCTACTTGTTGGAGGTGCCCTTGTCGAAGCTTCTGAGGGCAACTGTTTATTATCTAAGTTACAAAGGAGCCAAGTGGAAGTGGAACTTAAACGGCCTGATATGCAGCAAACTGAGTGGTTAAACTTCATCAATGAGCAGCTCAGCTGCTTGGGACATTGCAAGCATAGTTTCAGTAATGTTGACGAGGATATGTGTGAGTACTACCTGATTAAAGGCAAATCCGTTGACCAAATGGACTGTAAGCCTAAGCTTTCAGAGTTTTACTTGCCGATATCTTGATATCTTGTTTCTTCCTCGAGACGTCATGAAACGCCGGACTTACAAGTATGCCCTTACAGTAATGGAAGTGGCCTCACGCAACAAAGCCACTGAGCCATTGACTACAAAACAGTTCAACGGTTGAATTTGCACTACAAGCAAGGATCAATGCATTGGCCTCAACTGCTTTAGGTCAATCCCAGTTTATGGGCGCAGTGAGCCAGTAACTAGCCAAGCATGGGGTCTCCGTCCGGGTTGGCAGGGTATCGAGTTCCATCAGGGGAATGATCGAGTTGGTTTTTTTTTGTCGATTGCAAGCTGCTGTCGCTGTACACAGCAATGAGGTGACCCACTTGATTTGTATAAAGGCAAACGCAGTTGCACAAATGCCTTCTGCAGTGGTCCAAAGAAGCTTGGTAGGGCTCAAAGAGCAAACGCTTCCCTATGGTGTTCGCGTTTACTGCCTGAACCAACCTGGCAAGCAGGAGCCGTCCGCCGTCATTTCACTACATCTGTGAGGTCACTCAAGGTCTACTGGCTCGATCGTTCTGTCAGTAGGGCGGACCACTCGCTGTTATGTCAGGGAAGAGGTGCTTATGATGCCACTAGACACCAAACTGCCGCCTGTTGGATTTCTCATCCACTGGTGTTTGCTGTGCAAATAACTGGAGTCTCTCTTCTTTGGTTGCAATCAAAGCAGGTTAGTTGAATGTTTTCCTGACTGTGCTGCTGTCCAGCCGAACCTCGCTGAACTACTGAACGTCCTTTGGCTGGTAGGAAAGAGAAGAGGGGCCATTTAAAACCTTGCCTTGGATAGCAGCCATAGATTAGAGTTTGGAGATATATGCTTTACATGGATTTATTACGCTCATCAACTTTAGTACCAAGCACAGCATGCAAGATGGGGTTCCCACCATGCTCCTTTGTAGCTCTTCCGGTGATATTATAACGTTCGGTTACCGGATATAGAGGAAGGATAATTGACAACCACGATCTTCCTTTTAGTGTTGGTCTTGTATTAACAAGATGTCAATAAAAGCGAGTATCTATGGACCGAGACATTTGCTGTCTATGAAGAGTATGTTGATATGCAACACAGAGAGCAGCTCAGGGACATGAAAGAATATATAAACACCCAGAAGAATCCCGTCTTTAATATTTGGGCAGAAACAAGTGGCCCTCTACGCAGAGGATGTGAGTGGTCGTTTGGTGATAATGCAAGGGGTTAAACCTCACGAGACGATAGCTGAGGATTTACCATGTTACCAAGTGTAAAGATCATTCGCATGGGGTTTTGTTCTCGTATGAGCACCAGAGTACATCCCATAGAGTGTGATGAAAAGTGTAAAAGCTGTTGACATCCCTGGAAAGTGCCCTGGGTCTTTCTTACCGGCCAGCTTTCAAGGCTGGCAAACGCGACATACTCAGCTATATGGACGTTTGCCGAGATAATGCCGAGCACACAGCCACTTGTGAATGGCAGACTTGTATACGAACATTTCTGGGCCTAACCATTCTGTGCAAGCGTTACTTCTTTGTGCGAGCGTAACTGCTTTTTGCAAATGCCCGTGGTCAACATCTCAATGCCGGACTTGCGCAAGCCCCTTTAATTATGGTCAACATTCTAAGGCCGGAAAAAACTTCTGGAAGAGACGGGTCGGAACACGTAAAACAAAAAGCTGATTGACGGCGCTGATATTCTAGAACAGATGCGTCATAACGCGTTATGACAACGCTAACGCCTTGTTTACACGTTATGACATCGCAGGTCTGCATGGTCCTTACTATAGATCTTCGGTGGGGGCAGCAAATTTTTTGACAACCAAAGGGCGCGTCTTTGGTGGCCTGGCAGCTCCGCCAGAATCTACAGGCTCTTGGTCAGAAGAAAGCAGGCTATCTGTGCTGCTCAAACATACTTCCCCTTATCCATCCATCCATACATACATATATACATACATACATGCATACAAACAGGCATACATAAATACATACAGACATACATACATACATACATACATATATACATACATACGTACATACATACATACATACATTAATACATACATACATTAATACATACATACATACATACATACATACATACATACATACATACATACATACATACATACATACATACATACATACATGCATACATACATACATACATACATACATACATACATACATACATACATACATACATACAAACATACATACATTCATACTACATACATGCATACATACATGCATACATACATACATACATACATGCATACATACATACATACATACATACATACATACATACATACATACATACATACATACATACATACATACATGCATGCATGCATGCATGCATGCATGCATGCATGCATGCATGCATGCATGCATGCATGCATGCATGCATACATACATACATACATACATACATACATACATACATACATACATACATACATACATACATACATACATACATACATACATACATACATACATACATACATACATACATACATACATACATACATACATACATACATACATACATACATACATACATACATACATACATACATACATACATACATACATACATACATACATACATACATACATACACACAAACATATACTAATATTAATGTCATATCAAGCAGTATGTCACATTATTGAGTAGAGCGAAACCTTTTGTTATTTCAGTCGAGCCATCCAAGGTCCATCCTACTTTTAATTACCTGAACGTGACCTACGATGAAGATCTATCTGTTAAATGGAATACCATGGAAGACCTGCTGTCAGTGTCTCATTGGCGGGTTTTAACGAGGACATATATGATGTGAATTCATCCTCCGACACCGATGATGATTGTGGTTTGCTCGAATATGTCACGGATGAATTGAGGTGGGCTGATGGTCCAGTCGACGCCCGGAAAACAGGAACTGGCCCCGTCAATTGCATTGCCGATAGTCCCTCATTTAAAATAAAAAACTCTTCAGTCTTTATCAACGTCCAATGTGAAAGAAGTGTTCTGGTCTGTATAGAGAACTATAACATCGTCCTGTGGCTCATTTGGCTGCACCAAGTAGGGGTATACTGGAAAAACACCAGTCAATACAGCAAGTGACTGTACACAATGGGGCAAACTATTAGTGCATCTAAGACGTCAGGTACAGATATCCGGTTGTTATCAATGTGCGGAATGAGCGAGGTTTGTATCTTTCACCAATCGTGTTGCCGCTTGAATGGTGATATCATCAGGTGCCCTGGGTCACATATCTCGTCTGATCAAATATTCCCGCCTTCCCTATCAAATCAATGCACCTCAAAAGAGACTTAACCATTCACCGTGAGATATTCAGGCTGCGAGGCATCTCCTCTGATGGAACCTCCTACAGGATGATTGCTGCCATAACACGAGTGCTGCTATTCTTATCAACCAGCTTCTTGTTGCCATACAACCAGGTGAACCAGGTTTCCTTCCGTGCCGTCAGTTCCGGGTGTAAACGAGCACGTCATGGCGGCCGTCCCACCAGCGTCAGAGTAGGTGCGCCAGGACTCTCTGGTCCATAATGGGAAACGAAATAAACGACGCATCTATTATTAACATGATAACAAATTTTAAGAGCAGAAAATCATATTTCTTTAAGATAAACAGTAATGTAGTTACTTACATTGTATATTGATTTCAACTATTCGGTCACCAGGCGCCCCAACGCCATTATTACCGCTACACGTCACACTGGCACTGCCGTGTTTTCTCAGCATGACATTAGTCGTTGTCCACGTCAGGTTCCTCCGTGACCTGGTCAGCAGCTCCCTCGCGTCTTCTCCCTCAGCCACACCTTCTTCCTCCTGCTCTGTGATGCTGAACACATCCTGTCTGTAGCCGACCCAGGTTATATTGGCTTCAGGACGAGCGATGTACTGACAGGGCAGTAAAATATCGTCATCGTATTCAGGACAGTCGTCAGGAAACTTGCATCGCCGACATACTCGGGCATCACTGATTTAGAAGATTACAGAATCGTCGGTATACATCTAACGTTAAAGTTGCTAATTATATCTATATTCTTTAGATGAGGTATGAATCACAAATCTAGGGTTATATATTTGAATAATAAATCCCACCTTGTACAGCTAGAGTGACATTAGCTGGTCGGCCGGTGCCAATAGTATTCTCGACGTAACAGGTGTAGACGTCATCGAGGAAGATACTCGATCTGCTCAGATTCAATATAAGGTTACCGCTTGTGTTGTAATCCTGTAGTTTATCTCCATGCTGCCTTGTCAAATTAAACATGTAGTCATCTGGATTGCCTTTGTCAGTATCATCTCCCACACAACTTAACGTGACATGTCTTAGTGTCGTAGAAGCTACTTCAGAGACCACACCGGGATGTCCTTTGGCTCTTCCTGGGGATCTGTCGTCAAAACCAGATGTTCATTTCAACAAGCCCTCGTGAAATTCTTGATAAATATGATGCATAATGAAAAGTTTGGATTGTTAGTTAAACAAAAATAGCAAAGGCAGAAGTAAGTCTTAACGGAGATGGAAACACTGAGCTTAACAAGACTGTCGTCAAGGCAGCATCCCTGTGATTAGTTACGTGCTGATTGCTACAAATATAACTGATTCTACTCTGCCTTCTAAGTGTACATCATCAGGAAAGAGCTTGCTTGGGTCCAACCCTCTAAGAATAACGTCAATGCAAAAGACGTTATTCATGGATGTACGTTTATATCACCAGCGAAATTACTAGAACCATAGACTGTAAATCTAGCGTGCACTATTAGAGTATAAAACTCACATTGAACATTGATGATGACGTTCTCTGTATGTCCCCCACCAACTTCATTGTCCGCTGTACACATCGCAAATCCACTGCCCGCAGTGCGTTGCTCTTATGATGTGTTGTTCCTTCACTGAAGACGTACACCATCAAGTTACAGTCACCATTCGGCTGATTAGCTAAAAATTCCTCGTTGTTAAAAACCACCCCACAGAATGCAAGCCTCTGGTTTAGCATTATAGCGACAGTCCAAGGCGAAGCTGTCGGTGTCATATTGAAAGTCATACTGGGTGTCAACAGGCTGCTCAAGTTCTGGCGCGACTTTAATGTAAAAAGAAAGCAAGCATAGGATAAATAGTTGGTTTCAGGATGAAACCAAGCATGTTGTGGAATGCATAATGATATATATTGTGGTTTTCTATCACTGGTTGCTTAAGCTATACAGAACTCACCTGCAAATGTTACATTGACGGCTTCGCTGGTAGCTTCCCCAAGGATGTTGGTTGCTGTGCAAGGATATTCATTGTCGAGACAGAGATTACTTCTATTGACAGAAAGCGTCAGGTTCTGTGCTGTAGGATCGTCACCAGGAATCTCTACGTCACGGAGCAGTGTCCATGTGTAGTTATAGATGGGAGGGTTACCGAGGTTTTCCTCGGACACTTGACAGGCAACGATCACTGTCTTGGTTTGTCCGTCAACAGCTATCTGGTCTTCGTGAGAGCTGCGTACACTGGTCTGGGTGGGAGGATCTGACAACAATTCATTGCTCGTTAGTAAGTGAAGTTAGATGGCGATGTCGTATGCCAACAACAGTACTTAGCCGGCCATTCAAAGAAGATGAACATTATCTACGCCATTGAAATGGAGAGCGGCAAATCTCAACAGTGCTAAGATGTTAAAATGTTATGAGGGAAGGAACTGAACCAGCAGTAATAGCCATGTCGATCTCGCAAGATTTCTTTACTTTGCGGAATCAGATTGCCTGGGAATTCATTTTCAGCCCCTATATAATTGCTCATTACAGTTTGCTACACATCAGGGTTATCTGTTCTGGCATATATGTGACCCATATCAAAATATTCTAGGTGGCGCTGCACCGCGGCGACAAGCAGTCTAGTGTGTGCTCGTGTTTTTCTGTCATTTTCCTCGTGTTTTGGCCTTTGTTGGGCTTGTGTTTTTAGTGCAGTGTGTGAATAAGATCGTCTACAACATCTTTGAATCAAAGGATATATCTGAATCTGTTGGACTTTATCATCAGCTGCCCAGGAAGGGACATTGTGTTTTTCCCGCTGCTCAACTACGCGCTTCGCTTCTCGGAAAGCCACGTGCTTTGCCTAGTCCTGTTTCCAGTGTCTTTCGCACTCTTCGACATCAACGTCACCAAACGACCAGCCGTCTTTCTGACCACCACATCAATATGTAACGTGAGTTGCCGATCATGTGACGACCGTGTGCAAATAAAGCATATGCTGTCCTACACCAGGAAGGAACTGCTCGATATCAGCGGGTCACTGCTTCTTCATCACAGCACCCGTCTTCCAGCGCCATCTGGAATTTTCCTGCCAAAACACGGGCCTAGCAGGGGCTGGGGCACGAGGAGAGTGACAGAGAGACACGAGTCAATTGTAGACTGTAAAGCAAATTCCCGAATAGGGCTAATAAATTATCTTATCTTATCTGATCTTATCTTAATATGGATATTCTATGCAACAAATATATAACCCTACTATATAACGTTTTTCCAAAGACTATAAAAATAAAGTAGTAAAATTGCCATAATATATCATCTCATTTAACAAAGCATTTAGATGTTATTGATGCAACTTACATATAACGTTCACTCGGTGGCGTTTCGAATCTCGTTAACCAAATCTACACCAGATATCCACAACTTGTAAAGTTCTGTTTGGTAGAATCTCGATGGTGTTGTATATGCCCTTATTGCTCTACCAATCATATGCTGTTCCCTCCATTTCCATGCTGTCTCCATCAGAACCTGTCATCCACCAGCTGAAGACAGGGACCGGGTCGGCTACATTAGTGGAACAAGTCAAATTGTACAGCTGACCTTCTCTGTAATCTCCGTCCCCGAGTGTCCATACTGGCTGACCCGCTCTCACTGAAACCTCACATCCATAACTTGTTATGAGCAGGAAATATAAGCAATGGGTCCCAAATCTATGTGGAACTTGAATGGAATGCACAAATAAAGAAGTAGTTACACGCACTTAGTACTGCAACATTCAGCGGAGAAGGGTTGGCAGATGCTGCACAACTCCACGTTCCTTCATGCCGCTTCTTTTCCAGACGATGTATTGTGAGGTTGTATTGGTACAATTCACCAGTTGTATATCGCATGTAACGTTATAATTTGTAGGGTCGTCGTTGTTACCGGAAATAGATCCCTCACTAAGAGTACAGTTGTCACTGTATCGGACCCCACCAAATATATACCACCGAACAACAATTCTCGGTCGAGTTGTCATGGTACACACCAGGGTGAGACTTTCATCTTGTGTCTGTGTACTGGGGTCATGGTAAACAGTCGCAGAGGAAGATAAACCTGCACTCCAATGGATACACTAGTGTCCAATATTAACTGTCAGGATATGTACATGTTTGATACGCAACTATTGAAAAAAACTAGATAAACACATGTAAAACTGTATTCTAGGAACATCATTCGTATATTTACATGATCCAACGATCTATTTGGCAATAGTCAACTTGCGCGTCAGTTAGATGCAAGTTTATGCTGTTTACGATGACGATGATGATGCTGTTGTTGATGACGAGGATGACCACTATTATTCTAATAGCTGTTAATGAGATTAGGTTAATGATTTAGAAGTTGATTGGGGTAATGATACATATAATGCTAAATATGACAATGCACATTTATATTTCCACGTAGATTTAACTTTCAACTGACTGATCTAAAATATTTATTATATGTTGGGATATAAACATATTACATGGGATTATGATTAATAATGCGATCATGAAAATAATGATGAATATACTACTAATACCCACACACGCACACAAAAACAAACACGATGAAGTTGGTCGATACAGGCGTTAACAAACCATGCAGTAGACCGTTTGTCCATCTGCCGATTGACCCCATAGTTGGTTTGTGATGTCTTCCGATAGACTGCGCTTGATGTCAATCTAGACATATCTAGATGTGAAAATAACGTACACGTACAAGGAGCCACGCCGTGTAAAAGGTAAGCGGTTAAATGGTTTTCCTGGTGTTTATATGGGATAAGACCTGACCTGTAGGGGATTCCCCACTAATCAAGTTTTATTCCTTACACATGGCTTGAAAAGTATAAGTTATTTATTGCTTTACCACAGAATAGATAAAATTGGGGGATTCATAGAAGCATGTTTATTTTTACAACGGTTTTGCAAATAAGGAAGTGACCCCACCGAATTCTACCTTAACACCTACAGCGATTCTGATAAATCATGAGTACATTGGACATCTGATGCGCTCTTTGTTTTGTTGCCAGTTTCAAAACGCAGTTAGGCCTATGGATATATATCTGAATGAATGGACATTTACCTCGTCACGATGCCAGACGCCAATATTGTATTCTTATTATTTGCGTTCTTCTGTGCATTCTAGCCCCCAGGTAAGAATGTATGAATGAAAATAATACATGTATAATAATGCCTAGAGCTAGAAAAGAACTGTCGCAGTGACTGTAAAGACTGTAGACTATAAAAAATTATTATTTAAAACTTTGAGCAATCATCATCGTTATCATCATAAACATCTTCATCACCATACTAATATCATCATCATCATCATCATTATCACAATAATACTGATATTCGAATCACCATCATCATCCTCGTCATTATCAAAATTATCACAATAATCAATACCACTGTCACTATTATCCTACTCGTCAATATTATCAATGTCACCATTATCATCACCATCATCATCATCATCATCATCATCATCATCATCATCATCATCATTGCAATCATTATTTATCCCATTACCATAATTTTGCGTGAATCCTTATAATGACACATGATCGTTATTTGCAGTGTCTTAGACGTATTGTATCTATTGTTTCAGGACAGGTTGACGCAGAGCTTAATTTTACACACAACGTTTTTCAAGGTGATGATGGAGCTGGATTCGCCTCGCCCAACGAAAATGTCACCATACAATGCACTTTAAAAGATGACGGATTGGATTCACATTTCGCTATACATATACCTGGAGTATTAAACTGTCTGATATGTTATGTTGATGTTGATGGCGAGGATGGAGACAATGACCTTGTTGGGAAAGTAGAACCTCACTGTGTCCATGATGATGATGGGTTCTTTAACGCTACACTAGTCGTTTTCAGCGGCAATATAATTGGAACCTACTCTTGAGAGACCCAGTCCAGCATCAAAGTACTGACTATATCACAGCGACGTAAGATATGTAGCGTGAGTTTTTCAAGGTCGTAAATGACGAAAAGACAATTTTAACTTAATCAATATGTAAATATTCTTGAAAGGTCAATTATTTGTCAATTATGTAATTTAATCAATCAATTCCAAATTGTGCACATTCAATCTTGAAGAATGCAATCAGTTGTTTACAAGCAGTGGGATATCGTGTTTAGATAAGGTATAGGAGAGTATCTTTTATCACTTAAATATGTGAGTCTTTTTGCGTATAAACTAGAATGGTGGTTTGAGAAACGGAATGCTATAATAAACTTTAGTCCGTTGTTTGGTTGCGAGAACATTCAAGGAAGCGGTTGTGTAACAGATAAGTTGTGAAAATGTCGTTAACATCATATAAATTGTTGCTTGAGTGATTGGTAGAAGAAACGAAGGTTAATTATTCATTGTTCCGTTTCGCGTGAAGTTAAGGCAGACTGTTTAACCGCATGCGGTGCTCCCTAAATGCAGATATCTTACAAAGATATTTAAGACTGAATGCTCGTCCTCTTTCCGCTATATGGACAGGGGTATACACTGTTTTGCACATATAGCGAAAGCAATGCATCAAGAAAGCATAGTATGTACACAGTTCATGAGTAGTGGATATTTGCACAGTGCATGTTCACTGTGCATTGATCCGTTATGCATAAGTAACCGTTATGATGACAATATTATGCTAGTGGTCGCGGTATTGATGAAGATACTGGTGATGATGATGATGATGATGATGATGATGATGATGATGATGATGATGATGTTGATGATGATATTGATAACCGCCAAACCATTCTTCCAGATGCTGTTGAATCTATTAGGATTGATTTGGCCGACAAGGAGACACCGATCATTACGCCAAATGGCACGCTCAATTTAGAATGCACAACAAATTGTCCGGTTGCACCCGAGTCATTGTTCGAATGGTCCGGACACACGCAGGTAATTCATCGTCAATAATCATTTACAGCTGTATTGTATATAAATACATCACATACAAACATCCTATATCTCACAGTGATTAATTCGAAATAAATGACGTCATGACTATTACTTGGCAAAATTAATTCTGAAATGATAGCATTAATGTTCATGTCAGTACAACATTAGAATAGTTCGTTTTCTAGCTACGTATAGGCTTCATTTGTATCGCAACCTTTCCCCTCCCTTTGCCTTTTTAATCTTACCCTCGTCAGACATCGGGATCTAGTACATCTTGGGGCGCATGCTCACATAAGTCTTGATATGCACACCGCCGCACTCATCCTTCATCAACCCTAGCAACTTCTTGTTTACGTTACTGAACAAGGGATGGTAAGGATCATAGTTGCTTGTATCAAAGAGGCCACTATCCGCAAGCGTGTCTGTGTCATTAAGCTACCATATCTGGACTTCACTGTGTTGTAAACGAAGACGAGGTCGAGCAGGCACATACCAACATACACCAGGCGGTTTAGCACTAGGCGGGTCTTGCGCATATGCAGGGCAGCCAGGTCGTCATCGAATACTAGGAGATGAGCATAAGCGGAATTGGCAACAGGCCTGCATATTTTTTCCTTTCCACAGAGTGCACAATCTTAACGTATCCATTGTCTTACCAAACCAGGAGTTGGTTATTAGCTTGTACAGGTCCTTCTCAAAGTCGCTGGTGGCAACCTAACGCAGGTCTGTGCTCATGCGAATGTACAGTCCATCTGATTGAATACGAGTGCGCAGTGTATCTGGGTAAGCCTCAATCCTAGCGATAGGTAGAGCGTGAAAGTATTCTATAGTGGACCACATACTTCTCTTTGGTGTGTGGGTTGGGCACCAGCTTATCAACCCCGCCTCCGGTGCTCCCCAATGCACTTACGAGATTATTCTGGTAGTCACAGACATTCGCTCTGGCGCTAGTGTATAATCATTGTGATCAGCATGTAATTCTGCAGGGTATTCCAGATCAACTTCCAGTATATATCCGGTTTTGGCATTGTCGGGATGGTCCTGTATCTTTGGGGCTGCCGGCTGTTCCACTCACTCAGTCGCCCCAGTGGGTAGGGGCTGGCTCTTTGCCCACCAATAGACGTTGCTAGCCCCTAGGTACAGAATGTAGCTCGCTTGCTTATCCTTCTCAAAGCCCTCCAAATACAGATTATTGGCTTTAGCATGGTGACGCAACACCATGCCTTTCCAACTGCGCAGGCCCTTCCCAACAAACAGGTGAATCTCATAGTAGGTGAGTAACTCTAGCGCCACACCTGTGCTCTTAAGCAGCGCGTCCCACGACAGACCCGGGCTGCAGTAGTAGTTGGCTTGGTCCATGCCGTACTGCTTCAGACAGGTCTTACAAAATATCTAAAACACATCAACTAGGAGCAACACGTCTGTGCGCAGGTACAGGTCATGGTAGTGCCCCATGTTTCTACACCCGAACATGTTCCGGACCTTCTGCGCATGTTCATAGTCTGCAGCAGATATACCTTGCTGAGACAGCTTGCTGTAGAACTCCTGGGTTGGCGGCAGCGGGGCATCAAACTTACCCCGGTCGTTCATGAATTGATATGGATACACAACCTTGTGTAGTAGTAGTCGGGTCATCGTTTCCTCGGGCTCATATTTAACCGTTAATTATCGTGTTCATACTAAGCTGTTACTGCATGGCGTTTGGAATGTTTGCAGAGACCAGCTTGTCAAGCGAGGCCAGGAAGAACTGTGCACTGTCAATGAAGAAAAACTGACCAATCTGTAGGGATATGTTCTTCTCCATGTTGTTTGGGATGTAGCTGATTAGGCCTTTCACCTTGCTAATGGTCTGCATCAAGAGTGGGGAGTCAAAACGCCGTAGGTTGTGGAATACAGCAGCCGGTTGTCTCAGGACTAAACAGCAACTTCATGTAAGGGTGTTGACAGGAGCACCTCCAGCAAGTAGCACAACCGAGGCCATAACTTCAGTATATCACCTAGTATAATCCCTTGTTTAATTAGCATATCCTTTGTATCAATGGCAACATTGGCAACAGCCATGGCCAAGTTGAGTGGCGTGAAGTCAATTTTGGGGATTGCCCCATCCAGAGCCAAGTTACCGAGCTTGGCGTAACATATTTATATTCCAGAAAAATGCACCATGGTACAGCACGTTGACAAGCCTTTTTCCAGCAGTACTTTGCGTTGTCATATTGTCAGGTCAACTTTATCCGTATGAAAGGGATCATTCAATATACGTCCTGACTTTTGTGAACAACAGGAGTAGCCAATGGTTGCTTAGAGCAGGCGCTGTGTGTTTATGAATACCACCATGCTAGTCCAAACAACCCAACGCCACTGGCAACCTAGCAATCTCGAGGTCTGCAATTCGCTTTTTGGGTACGGACCATGTGGGCCAGCTATAATTGGTTAACCATGTCAAGGAGATAATAGCGTCTGTGTCACCCGTTGCCTTATTCCCACGGCTGTAGTCGTTGAATGTGAGTTTGTATTCCAGTCTGTAACCAAACGCACTCTGGTAGAATGTTGTGTGGCTCTTAAGGAGTTCAAAGTCAAGCGGGATTTGAAATCGGTCGCTATTGCCTTGTCTTCTAACTTGGTCTCATCCTTGTCCCCTGCCCCCATTCGTATTTTATTCAAATGTTCGTCATCTGATGTGCCAATGCCCTGATACTGGGCGTAAGCTCTCTCCTGAGCAGTTTTCCTTATGTCGCCATAACAGTGGTACACATCGCTGTCATCACTGGATATCGTTGCCAGAAATTTTGATTATCATTTTCTTAACCAGTGCGACCCAGGTTTTGCACAACGCCGTGGTTAGCGACAGTCAAAGTCAGCTTGCTGTACCAGGGACAATGACGTCTTCTGCACCCCGGTTAGGGGAGGGGAACAGTAGACTTACCCTAACTCGGATAGGGGTGTGCCGTGGGACCTTGAAAACCCGTGCCCGTTGTACAAATTGAGAATGGCAAAAAGTATTCCCTGTCGTACAAGGTATTATGCAAATGTATAACCCGTCGTACAAGTCGACAAAAAACATGCCCCTTCGCTCGGCACATACTACCTCTATGCACTTTAGTGCCTCCACCCCCCCAGGCTTAGCATTGGTCGTCGATGGGTGACGTCTTTCTGAACATGCGCAATGCACGTGAAAACAAACTTGAAAACAAACATGGTGCTGTGTTTCGGACTTTTTACCGCTTCCCAAATTGATCGAGCTATAACTTATTACCATGGATTAATTCCTCCGCCGAAAAAGGAATAAAAAATTGTCCGTGAACATCATTGCATTCTAAAACTCCATCACTTGGGTATGTTTGGTGTTCAGTAGTTGTCTGAAATCTCAAAATTTATACATTGCGCCGGCTTATGAGAAAGTAAGACGTCTACTCCGACGTCTTGTAGTGCTATAGGTAATGGTTCTGGTCAATAGTGTTTGGGACGTTAGTAATGACCACAGACTTTACCCTGAGGAGCTTGCATATCTGGCGATGTTGATTTTGCATGCGGACATAAGTACTTGTCATGTTGAATGTTATTGTACAATAACAATTACGATGCATTCGCTGAACTTGGTCACACACCAACCCTATGCCTTAATTACACAAAGTTTGAGCTTGTTAGAGGAGAGTTACGTTTGAATGACTACCCTGAAGTAAGTATTGTAAATAATGGTACGAAACAACCAATAGCGCTTACAACGATCATTAGCGAGCTGAACCCAGAAGGGAAATGGCTTCTATGAGAGAGCGCAGCGCTGGAAAATTGACCAGGTTGAGTTCGAGAGGGACAATTGTTGTGGTGCCACTGACACTGTGTGGTAACTGATTGTCTATCTGATTGGAAACTATGTCACTATGCCCGGTGAGCCTTTATCCCTCCGACCTGATATCACCGACACATTGTGCAATAATGATATATTATGTCTGCAAGAAACGTGGCTGTCCAAGCAAGATTTATCTTGTCTAAACTCTATTCACCCAGACTTCCATGATATAGGTGTCTCAACAACCGACCACTCTGATGGTATAGTTCATGGACATGCCCCTGGGGGTACTGCCATCTTATGGAGAAATTCTCTTGATCCAAACATTAAGTTTATAGACATGGCACAAAATTGGTGTCATGCAATTGAAGTGTCTCTTGGTACCAAACAGTTTGTGTTAATTAATGTTTATTAACCTTATCAATGTGTTGTACTAGATTAGATTGGTTAGATCACGCAGTCTCTAGCGCAGATTTCCACAATGTTATCAATGATATGTCTGTATGTTTTGATATTTCTGATGAGGATCACATTCCTTTTTATATGTCACTTAGGCTGGAGCATACCAGAAACTACAAATCAGAACAATAGTTCTGTATCGAGAATAGCCTGGAACACATTTTCAGAAGAAGTTTGTGAGAACTATTGCTGTATTATTGAGGAGTTATTATCTGTTCTAACCATACCAGACTCATTATACTGTGGCAACTGCTATTGCTCTGATCATAAGCATGTTGAAGATATGCTACATTTTTATGTGCATATTGTTTACTGTCTAAGAGCAGCAGTGGAGCAGGTATCTCCTAGGTTAAGAAAGGGCTTTGTAAATAAGCCTGGATGGACAGATTATGTCTCTGAAATATATCAAGCATCAAAAGAGGCATTTAATGTCTGGGAAAATGCTGGTAGACCTAGACAGGGTCCTGTATTAGAACTGTATAAACGTACACGGGTTAAATGTAAATATGCTATACGCTATATAAAGGCTAACGAAAACACACTTCGTCGAGACTCTCTGGCTAATAAGATGGCTGATTTGCAAACAAATGCCTTTTGGAAAGAAATAAAACTTATGAATAACTGCAAAACACCATTGCCTTCCTGCATTGAAGGTACAGTTGGTGAGCAAGCTTTAGCTGACCTCTGGCAAAAACACTTTAGGGATTTGTTTAACTGTCTTAGGGTATCTGATTATAGCAGAACTTGTGAGGCTGCTAATTTTAATGATATTATTGTCACACCACAGAAGGTAAAAGATGCTATTAGATGCCTGGTTGTAAACAAAGCATATGGCAGTGATGGGATGAATGCTGAACACGTGAAATTTGCCTCTAACAGGCTGTTGAACATGTTATGTAAATGCATGACAAGCATATTTGTCCATGGAGCCCTACCAGAATCTATGATTTCTATGGTATTGGTGCCAGTGATTTAAGACAAAGCGGGTAAAATTAATGCCAAAGACAACTATCGTCCCATTGCACTGTCCAGTGTCATAAGTAAGGTTCTTGAACGGATCATTTTAAATCGTATATCAGATTACGTCTTGACAAGTGAAAATCAGTTTGGTTTTAAAAAGAATCACAGTACTGATCAATGAATTTATGTCTTGAAAGAAATCATAGATGCCCACAGATCTTTGAATGGTATTATGTTTGCTTGCCTTCTGGATGCAAGCAAGGCATTTGATAGAGTCAACCACTCGGTCTTATTTGATAAACTTATCAGCCGGGGTGTCCCTGGTTATATTGTGAGATTATTAATCTTCTGGTACTCCAACCAACAAATGTGTGTGAAATGGGGTAGCACTCATTCTGAATATTTTAATGTAACTAATGGAGTCAGACAGGGGAGTGTCCTGTCACCACTTCTCTTTAACTTATATGTTGATGAGCTTTCTTAATTTGTGCACAACTGGCTGCACATATAATGGAGTTATTGTCAATCATTTAATGTATGCTGACGATCTCGTCTTATTCTCTCCCTCTGTTCCCGGGTTGAGCAAACTCATTAGGACCTGCGAAATATTTGGTGCTTCTCGTGACATTAAATATAATTCTAAGAAAAGTGCCATTATGATAGTAAGGTCTAAAATGCTGAAGGATTTTCAAATTTTTCACTGAACAATGAAGATATAAGAGTATGTCAAAAAATAAAGTACCTTGGACATTTTCTGACTCACAATCTCGCCGATGATGCAGATATTAGACCTCAGATTAGGAAGACCTATGTGCAAGCAAATATGCTGCTTTGTAAATTTCATATGTGTATGTTTGGATGTGAAAATTAAACTGTTCCGCACATATTGTACATGTCTTTATACTGCACAGATCTGGCGAAGCTACAAGAAAAGCACCATAAGAAAGATGTATGTTGCCTTCCACAATACATTTAAACTTTTTGTTGGTGCTTCTAAATTTGTTAGCACAGACTTTTGTTGTGCAGTGTTTAATGTCCAGTGTTGCCAATCTGTAATTCGTAACATATAAGTTTATGATTAGATTGGATTCATGTCACAACAGCTTAATATGTGCCATTCTTGCCTCCTGTGTAAGATACAAATCTAGCATAAGGAAACATTGGCATAGCTTACTTTATATTCATAGCTAATGCCATGTATTATGTAGTATGCGTTCTTCACGATCTCAATATGGACCAATTTTTATCATGTAAATGTTGGGTCTGCAATAAAGTTTTATTATTATTATTATTGTTATGTAATTGCCCGGTGTGATGGCCAGAACCTGTGGTGTACAGAGGAAGAAGAACCGGGGAGAAATTTTTGCGGGCCCTGCAAGATCAAAGCAGTTCTGCTAAAGCCTGATCCCACAAGTATGACGAATGAGGATACATAATTTCCCAACCTTCACTAACCTGGCTACTGCACTTTCCATGAGAATTGGGATAGAGTGCCTTCGTCGTTGTGGAAAGCATTTATGCATTTTAAAATATATTCTCTCCTTGTCACAACACATCTCCTAAGTGAATTGTCGAGCACCGGAAGCGGGATCCAGACACTGGTGCCAAACCTGCACAACAAAGAGAAGTATGTGGTCCACTTTAGGAATCTCAAGCTCTACCTATCGCTGGAAATGAGGCTCACCAAGATACACCGTGCGGTTGCCATCAGTGACTTTCAGAAGGACCTGTTCAAGCTGATGAACAAACTGTGTTTTTAATAAGAAAATGGAGAACCTCCGAAAGACGTGTCGACGTTAAGATTGTGCGCTAGACAAAATAATCATGCATGTGCATCCTCTACCTCTCCGAGCACCTGATGTACGACTTCTATTAAAAACACAGGTCCAGATATGGTAGCGATTTCAGCCTACTATAAACAGACATGGACTTGCTGGTTATGGAAAGCTGTACGGCTGACATGTACGCGGAGAAGCAAGACGACATGGAAAAGATACAAGCAACTATGATCCGTCCCATCCCTTGTTCAGTGACAAAAACAGGAATGTGCTTGGGAAGATGAAGTATCAGTTGGCCGACGTACTTATCATTTGTTTCACTAACCACTTGTATATTAAAGAGCGTTTGAATTTAGTACATTTACAGACGAACTCTTAATCACAAAAAGTACAATAAGAACGATGATACAATTCCTAAGGAATCTGAGTTTGTACACTTTTGACGTAATGTCGGCATCGTGTCGGTCTTAAGTATATATGGTATGAACGAATCCAAATTGCTAGTTGGCAGGCCATAGAGCGGCTGCGCTATTGTAATTAATACATCTACTTACATTTCTGTAACCCCAATCGATAACGGAAAAAGTCGAAATGTGGGTCATCAATTTAAAAATTGATTGTGATAGCGATAACAGCAAGTCCATTTGCAAAACTAAACACAAAACATGGTTAGTTTGAATGTGGATCATCGAACTTCGTATGCTTGAAAAATGAAAGTTTTGATTAAGCATCAGAACCACCCATATCAATGTATGATATTCCTGGATGAAGTCAAATATATTGAGAGTAAGTGAGTGAGAGAAAAGGCAGTGGCAGCGATATACTTAGCTAATTGTTGTTATGTGTGCAAGCAGCGTCTCGGTTTAAAGACGCTTGGCTTCAGGAACTGAGCACATGTGATTTAGATGATATAATTGAACCTGACGCATATCGCAGGACTTTGAACAATTGACGATGCTTCAGAGCTTGAACACACCAGAAAGAACTTGTTTTATCCCTAGAAGACCAATTTATGGATGACTTAAACAGGGGTTTTAGTGTTGAGACGGCCACTTGTCTTATATTTTCATGTTAACTTCAGACACCGGAAGGAGACACACATCAGTCACAAAAGTCTTGCAATGGCATAATCACTGACTAAAAGTAGGTGAAATAATCAATACATGACAATGCGTGTCAGTGCAGGCGACGTTCAAAGCATTCATACACTGCTGTAATCTGTGTTGAATAGAATAGAATAAGAGAAAAAATAATTCACTTACAACGATGACCATTTGTTTTATTAATTGGAATATTATTCACACATAATAAATCTAATGTTGTAAGTAGAAACAATGTAGCCAGGGGTGATACTGTTCGCGGCGGACGTCTCATAGGCACATACAGTTTTCGTAATAACTCTTATTTGATGCTGCTCCAATCTTAAGGCTCCGGGCGAAACAGGACTGCCGTTTATCGTCCATCCAACAAAAAATGTTGAAGTCACCCATTATTATACATTTTTTTTTGTGTTCAGCATTAATTATTTCCATAAGTTTCAGAATCGCTATGGCGGATACACAAAGTCTGCTTTGGGGGTCAAATTTGGTCTTTATATTAAACCAAGTGTTGCGCTGGTTTTGATGGTAGTTTCATATTCTACAAAGAGCATTTCGATGACATGAGTAGCAAATACTGAATTTTTTTCCCTTGTTCTAAAAGTAATGTGATCCTTTATGAATAAACCACCTCTAAAATCATCTGTGCGATTGCGGTACATGAGGATATGGTATCCCGGAAGCATCAATCCATTATCATCCTTGCAGTTATACAATTCCGCTACACATGAAATTTCGAACGCAAATGTTGTACCATGGAGATCATATATTGGTTCTTAAAAGTTCTCCCAATTGGCAGATAATGCTCTACAATTAACATAAATATATGCACAGTTATTTAGACAATTACTGATAAGTTCTTGGAAACATTTAGGCTTATAGTATTTGTTACAGAATGACTTTAGATACATTATGATTACGATGTTTTGGCGGGAATCGCCGCGGCACCTAAATGTTTATTCGTAGTTGGATACTTGTCACATGTTGCTTGTAAGCCAATCAGAATAAAGCTGAGGCCATGTGCTTTAATGGATGCCTTCTTGTTGTGTTGAATCTGTCACAGTATTGTTGCGGTTATTGATTGGACAGTCATAAAGTTCATCAGGGAAATCATAATAGTTGTAGATGGAGGAGAAGTATAGGTTTGCGTCCTCCGCAGTCTGGCAAGCAGATATGTCGACCGTTAATATAAGGATCCCTAACTCCCGCACCTTAAATATGCGGACAATATTTTTGAACAGAAGCGTTTTTAAGTTCATGAACAAATACACATATAGTAATCACAAGTATACGAATAGTGCATATAACATAAATATACGTATAGACGGATAACACAAGGGTGCTCATAGTGTTAGTGAAAACAAACAAATGAAATAACTAATGATAGCACTCCTCGTGCTGGGTGATTGTGATCCCATTTCTCGCGATTGTGAAGAGGGGTTATCAACTAAAGGTGATTACACATGATGGCATATGTTCTCGCAAAAGTTGATACAGTCCCCATTTGAAACAATCCTTTCCTGCGTGCTGTTGTGATGTTCGATAAATAAGGTCCCGTCATGCGGCCTGTATCTTTGATTTGTCATTTTTCTTTAATATTCTGCACTTGTAAGCCAACTCACTTCGTCGTCTGGTAAGGTCACTATTGATGAAATGTCACGTTCCTTTAAGCCTCAATCTCTTTGACAAGGCGTCTGCATTTTTCTTGTGGTAAGTATTGCGTTGTCGGCGATTTGCCAAATTGTTATTCCTAGTCTTTTTTAACCTAAATTGTGACGTTTAATTTTTTTATCAGCAACACTGATAAAACGGTGGTATAATTCAGCACCACTGTTCATAAGGAGTCATATTCCATTTTAAACATGAGGGGGAATAATGTTGTAATGTAAGTATGTAACTTACATATTAACCTCCTGCCAACCTGCTTCTCAACCTACCAGTTCTTTCCAATATTTACCAACATACCTGCCTTAATATACAACTGCCTACTTATTAGCTACTTGCTTATTTCCCTATATTCATAGTTTTAGAACTTCCCATATTGTCCATCATCATCCCTAACCACCTAACTGTCTTCAATTTTCCTGTAATGTGCAACATATTTTAACAGCAAATATACATTATTTATTCATTCATCGTTTTGGTTGGTGCTGATGGATTACAATAAACCTTGTCCATCATCATAACGTGCCCCTCTCAGTCATGCCCACGAGTGACCTTCGTGTGTCACCTTCTAGCCCCCCCCCCCCGCCCTCTCCTCATTTTTACCCCATATAAAAAAGCCGCGCCCATCCTCTGACCAGGGCACTGCAGGTTCAATGAGAATTGGGAAAGCGTGCCTGAGTCGTTGCGGGAATCACTTTAACCTCTATAATCAGTTCTACTCTGGTCTCCGAGCTCAACACTTCTCTCTCAGTCTTTCCGTCAAAGCTCCATCTTAAATTATTAGGTCATAGCAATCAATAAAGATTAAGTTTCTTCTAAATCATACGCCTGAAGTTCCTTCATCAACATACTTAAGACCGTGTCGCAACATCACCACACCACAGAGAGTGATACGAAATATTGCCGTAGATCCATACAGAACACAAACAATGAAGTTTCAAAATAAACCTTTCATCTACATATACATATCCACTCTACTCATGAGTGTAGACAATTGCTTGGATCTTGGAGCAGCCAAGTGGACGCGGAACAAAAGCATCCTGATCTGGCAGTCGAGAAACTTCAGTCTGCTCAAGCAGCATGGGCCAAGAAGCAGACTGAGCGTTTAGACTTTATCAATGAACAAATGGCCGGCAGGGACACCCCCCAGTGCATACTTTTCGGGATGTGGACTACTGGCTCTACTGGAGTACTCCCTGATTACGGGTAAGGCCGTTGCCCCACTGGGCTTTGAGCCAAAGCTTTCAAACTTCTACGTGCCCTCAGATGGTCAACAGGGCGTGTGGTGGCGTTCATTATACTGGGTTTGGCTGCGACTGGAGTAGTTGCACACAGGCTTACTAAGTAGGTCATTTGGAGACTCGAGTGTTTACTTTGTATGGATCGTCGCATGCAAAAGTTCTACTATAGTCTTAAGGGCTACTGGAAAGGCATAACAGCTATCAAGAAGCTTGCAACAGAAGCTAGGGTTTCTGAGGAGGTTACCAGGGGGTGGCTAACAAAGCAAGCTATCTGGCAAATCTACTTGCTGGTGCCAAAACACATTCCAAGGCCAAAGTTTGATGTCCCTGTCCCTAATGAGGTTCACCAAGCCGATCTCTTATATCTTCCTCATGACGTTGTGAAGCACCGGATGTACAAGTATGCTCTAACGGTGGTGGATGTGGCCTCGCGCTACAAAGCGGCTGAGTCATGAGCTACAAAAGGGGCTAAAGAGGTCGCAGGTGCGCTGGAAATTATATAGAAGCGAGGGGTGCTGGGGTGGCCTAAACTACTTCAGGTCGACCCCAGATGAGAGTTTATGGGAGCAGTGAATCAGCTGCTAGAAAAACATGGAGTATCAATCGGCCGCGGACGTGTGAATATCTATCAAGACCAGGCTACAGTAGAGCGCTTTAACCAAGCACTTGCTGAACGACTCTTACTGGAAAACGATCAACTGAGTGGGTTTCTCGACTGCAGGCTGTTGTCTCTGCGATAAGTAATGAGGTGAGCCGTTTGACTGGGATTAAACCTAAAGATGCCATATAGGCTAAACGAGTTGCACAAAAGCCCTCTTCAGTCGTACCCGGGCACCTGCTGGGGGTCAAAGAGCAAAAGTTTCCCTCTGATGTTGGTGTTCGCAACCTCTACCAGCCTGGTGAGGTCGAGCAAGACCAGCGGCGGAGGGCCACTGACCCTGTGTGGTCACTCAATGTTTACCGGATTGGGCGCTATGTCACTAAATCTGGCGAGCCTGTACTTTGCTATTTGTTGGATGGACCGATTCGTGGCCTTGTAAAGTAGGAGCTGCTTGTGGTGAAGCCCGATACCAAACTACCACCAGACGGTATTACCAATTAAACTAGGTAAAGGTAGGTAGTAATGGAAGCAATTGGAAAGTGCCCCTGGGTATTACTTGGAAAGAGAGGCTCTTGTTATAGGCCCTGTAAGTTTGACTTTGGCGCAATGCACAGGTTTAAGATTAGAAAGGGGATCCTAAATCGGCTTTGTGTAGAGTGCCACAAGGGCATTAAGAATAACCTAAAATTATGTATGGATTGGGGGTACGAAAGGGTTAACCACAACCGCCTTCATAAGAAGAAGAGGCTTGAGTGTGGTGAACCGGGTTGTAGGAAGGCCCGGGTGGCAACTCAGGTTGAGACTGGTACGACTGAGGAAGAAGTGCTAGATAAACCCTCTCGAGTTAGGAAGACCAAACCTGGACCACATGGGAGTGAGGGTGGTGTTGCTCCCACACCCAAACCCTCTCACGCTAGGAAGACCACTCTTGTACCCTCTCAGGCCACCCCCAGTCGCACTATAGCCGGCAAATGTGAGAAGGTGGATGACCTCTTGATTGCGGAGGGTGAGGGAGGAGTGAGTGGTGTGGGGTGGGGTCGGGTGTGAAAGAGTTGTCCAGCAGTGATACGGGAAGTTCACCATCACTCCTCAGTGGCCGGTCAGAGGTGGAAGGTGTGGATATACTCTAGGACGAGTGCGACGGTTGTCACGGTGTACGCTGGGTATGCCCGTACGCTAGTGTGTGTACACCATCTAGAGATATGCATCGCTTTGTATCAAAGGGGGATAGAGACACCTTATTAACGTGCTTGTGACCGTCACTTCGGAGCATGTTCATCGCATGACGGAACCGCTTCTGATCGAACAACGACTCAAGGTATTAGGTGTTGCGTAGGTGCTTCTTTACCACTACCTTTTTTACGCCCTTTACTTTCTTGATTTCCTCCTGGGTGGACAGCAGGATGGAGTACATCTTGGGGAGTAGGCCTACATACTCCTTGATGGGGACACCACCGCACTCGTCCTTCATCTTTTCTAGAACCTTCTTGTTCTCGTTGCTGTGGATAGGGTGGGCTGGGTCGAAGTTGCTGGTGTCAAATAGGGTGCTGTCTTCAGGTAGGGGACAACCGCCGATTGAAGTGATATACGTCGATCGAAGGAAAACCCTTAGATCGAAGTAACTCTTACAACGCAGAACTCATTGCACCAGCAAATCACCCCATCTGTTATAAAATACCCTTCGGTGCATATGTTAACATGTTTTCGATTGGTTGAGAGGTATAAACACAAGGGACCATCTCCAAAATCGCAAAGGACGTGCGTAGAGCGAAAAAAACAGCGTTTTAATTTAAGTGAAGTGGCTAAATTCTTGCCCGAAAGCGTCACCGGATGCGGGATCCTCACTCTCTGGAAATCTAGCAATTCGTCGGTCAGAGTTGGGACTACTTTTATCGTAAAGGCGAGGCTTTAATCTGTAACTTTACCGACCTAAATTAAAATCTACCATCCTATTATCGAGATATCATTCATTCTAATGAGGCACCATCTCAAAACCCAGATGACTCCATATTACCCATTACCAGCACATGCACTCATAATGTTGCTCGATCGGAACTGTAATTCATGGAGATATATTCTCATCTTTTGTGGTTCGATAATCATAATATTATCATAGAAATGTTATAGATTTATATAAATTCATTTGAAAACAGAATAATTAAATTCAATGTAACCTAGGAATTTTAAATGACCAGGTAACACCAGATATATGTGATACCCTGTACCTCTACTCTGTGAATATAAACATGACCATGTGTATTATGTATATGTATATATATCAGCTAAATTGGTCCACAACAGAACCTTTCTGTTTGGGTTCTGTGGTTCAGCTGTTTCAGTTTGCAGGAGGCCAGCTTGCAGGCCAGACATTCCTTCAAGACAACAATTTGAATTAATGGTAGTATGTGTGTGTGTGCATTATACTTTATCTGAATATTTTCCTGTTCACAACAGACAACTAATACCTACTTAAATATATATATATATATATATATATATATATATATATATATATATATATATATATATATATATATATATATGTGTGTGTGTGTGTGTGTGTGTGTGTGTGTGTGTGTCCATATATATATATCTATATATATATATATATATATATCTATATCTATATATATATATCTATATATCTATCTATATCTATATCTATATCTATATATATCTATCTATATATATATATATATATATATTCCGAATTATTCGTAGCCTACCATTCTCTTCTCTTCAGTGCAGTATGGGCAGAATAATTACCTGTTTCTTTGGAGGTTTATTAGGACAGCTCTCTTGTACACTTTGTTGATTTACCTATAGTCATGCTCTGTCTATGCCAAATCTTACTCCAAACTCATCGTTGTTTGCACTGGTAAAGGCAGCAAAATCAACAGAATTATTATTGAAGTCATTCCTTCTAGATGCTCTTGCTTTGGACATTGTTCTTTGATATCAATAAATTGAGTTACAATCATAGTGCTTCAACTAGCCATGCCTGCAAACATGAGAAACACCACTAAAGCAGCTAAGTCAAAAGAAACCATCATGATATTTATCATACCTTTCAAATGAAAAGAATGAATTCCTTCTTAACATTAATGACACCTTAGTTGGACCACCTGACAGGTTATGTAACTATTAGAAATATAAAATGCTTGCCAATTCATTTTAATACCAAACAAATACTTTTGCATAACTTTTAATACCTTAGAGATCCTTTATTAGCACAGACTTGCCAAAGACTGAATAGGAAAAATGGTTTCTGGAGATGAGATTTGGGCAATATGTTTTATCAAATCTTAAAGTAATAAAACATATTTCACTGCTTGGAAGAAAACCACCAACCAAGGATTTGATATAATGCCTTGTACCATCCTTGCCCCTAGCCGTGGAGACGTGTATATATTTATATTACTATCCTGCACTGCTACCTTGCTCCTACCTGCCTACACCAGCCCCACCAATGACACCGGGGACCGCATAGCTATTTGGTCAGTCTTTTCCTTGACTGTTTACATTATAATAGTTTGAATGCTTATTCTGATCAGGAAAAAAGTGGTTTCACATTGACTATGACGAATAATCATATATTTACTGATAAAGAGCATGCAATGTGTTTCGTTTGGACTAGAGTCACTTCGATCTAAGGGTTTTCCTTCGATCGACGTATATCACTTCAGTCGGCGGTCGTCCCCTACCTGGTCTTTTTTCATGTCGGCGTAGATGTCTGGTGTGCGGATCTCCAGAAGGAGGGAGTTAGTGTTGGTGTAAAGCAGGTCGACTCCCCGGCCGTACTGGGGCTTCATGGTGTTGTCGTAGAAGTCGTACATGAGGTGCTTGGATAGATCAAGGTTGTTGGCATCGAGGTACTGAATATAGCATGTGGGCTTCTCCTGGTCGAAGTAGGGATTGTTTGCTTTGGCGTGGTGCCGCGAGACCATACTTATCCCTCCCAACAGACCCTTCTCGATGAAGAGGTGTTTGTCGTAGTCGGTGAGGAGTTCCCGCTTTACACCTGTGCTCTTGAGTAGAGCGTCCCACGAGAGGCCTGGGCTGGTGTAGTATTGGGCCGGGTCCAGACCGTACTGCTTTAGGCTGGTCTTCCGGAATGTTTCAAACACGTCGGCAGGAGGAGGCCATCTGTTCTGAGGTAGAGGTTGTGGTAGTCGCCCATGTTATGGCAACCAAAGGTGTCCAAGACCTTTTGCGCGTGGGTGTAGTCTACAGCAGATATGCCCTGCTCCAAGAGCTTGCTGTAAAAGTCTTGGATGGGTGGAAGGGGAGAATCGGACTTGAACCAGATTTCCATGTACTCACCCCGGGGAAGACACCCTTGCGCAGTAGTAATCTCCTCTTTGTATGGTCTGATTTATACTCTGCCGTTATGACGAAGGCGTCTGGGCTGTTGGCTGAGACCAGCTTGTGGAGAGAGGCCAAAAGGAACTGTGCGCAGTTTATGAAGCGGAGCTGTCCGAGGGATAGGGATATGTACTTCTCCATATTGTTGGGTATACAGTTGATGTCTCCCTCTACCTTGCTCACGGCCTGCATTAGGAGATGGGGGTCATAGCCCCGCAGGTTATGGAAAACCACGGGGATGGGGGTTGTCTTGTGACTCAGCCAAAGCTTTAGATTGCAGGCATTGTGGGCTGGTCCTCTGTACTTGCCTGTGGTCGGTTCCGAGTGGTTTGCTGCAGACGTGGCATTGGGTTGCAGTCTTGTAGACTCTTTGGTCCTCCCTGGTCATCCGCATGGGGACTGGCTTGGAGAGAACTGATTTGAAATTTTTCTCCTCTTGCTGTAGTGCTTTGAGGAACTTCTTCACAGTGTCTCTTCTCCTGTAGACTACTAGGGGCGAGGTTTTTCCATCGCATCGGACCACTATGTAGCCGAACCCACAGCTCTGGTGTTCATGGGTCTTCTGGGTATTTTTTTTTTTGGATTGAGTGCTGGCCTTGGGAGGTTTACTGTGAGCGCCTCAAATTCAGCGTAGATGACGTAGGGTGCAGCGAGTTGCTTTTGCCAGTTCTGGAAGGATAGGATGTTTTTTCCCTCCTCTGGTATGTCTACCCGCACGGCTGTTTGGCCAACCCCTGCACACTCTGAATTTTGAGCCTTGAACAGGGCCAAGGTGGTGTATCCTTGGAGGCAGCGTTTGCGGCCCTCGCGTTTGTCTGGTCGTAGGCGGTCTAGATTTTTAATCCTGTTGTAATGGCATACTCCACCCTTCTCAATCAGCATGAGCTTTATGCAGGTGCCGGGGTGTTTGCTGATGGGGTTGACTATGACGGCTTTCCCATCCCAGCCAAATATGTTTGGGCCTAGGTTAAGAGCCTTTTCGATTTTTTCGGCGTGGGAGACGGGGGTGGGGTACGCCACACCTGAGCCCTTTAGCTTATCTATGAGCCACTGGATGTTATATTTTGAGGGCCTATGTGGATTCTGGGCAGCTGGGTGGAGGGCTGAGATGATAGACCATAGTATGCAGAAGTCGTCTCGGTTCTTTACGTTTATGATGGCCCCTTTGCCTGTCACGGTCCTTAATGTGAAAGAGCACCATCAAGCGAGTCTGCTCACGTAAGTCCTTCAGCACAAAGTTGTACTTTTGGGTGAGGACCCAGACACTTTGCTGCGCATGGCGGCCACTAAAGGCCAGTTTGGATAACATGTCTTTCTTATTTGTTAGGGCCTTTGTTGCCGAACAGTCATCAATAATGTAGAGGGAAGGCTTGCCCTTGAAGCAGGGGTAGAAAGCCCTCAAGTGGTCATGGAGCCGCTCCCCGGGGTCAACCACGTATACCTCTGAATCATCCCACACCCATGACCGCGACTGATAGGCCTCATTGAAACGTATGGTAGGGCAGAGGATTACAATATGGTCGAAGGCGCTGAAGAAAGGCCCTTGGAGGAGGTCGAGGATGAATACGGTATTCCCACATCCTGTCTGCCCACAAACAATTGCCAAACAGGGACCATCTGGAAATGTAAACTCAGTTTTCGGTTTCATCAAGCCCTTGTTAGTAGACTGAGCAGCTAAACCTGCCATCTTTAATGTTAAGCTGTGCATCCATTACAATATACATATAAACGTTCAATGCGCCAGCCGTCTGTGATACCCTCAGACGCATTCTCCATGGCCCTGCCACTACCATGCAGCTAGTCGCCATCACTCGTCCTTAAGTCGAGCCACCTAGCATAGTTGGTGGTTAGATACTCTCCTAGGGACACGTCCGACAAAGCCAAGTCTTTTACAGCTTTTGCTACACTGGCGTCTCGTTTACTCGTTGCTGCAAAGGCCTTCTTCACCTAATCCCACCGCTGGTAGCCACGCATACCCTGGGCATAGAGTTGGTTGGGGATGCCCTCAATGGTCACCTCAACTTTTGTAATCTTTGGGCTGTAGAACGACTCTGTCTTCCTGACGAATGAGGCATTGGCTGGGTCTTCAAAGAGCAGTAGGATGCCCTTCATGCTGCGAATTTCTGTTCCGCGAGCAAGGTATAACAATTGCCTCCATTCTCACAGCGATTGGATTGGCAATCTCGACCCTGGTTGTTGCTTTGACGGATGTAGTGAGCACTAGTGCAACCCCAGCACCAACACCAACACCATCCGATAAGCCTGGTTTAAAGGAATGGATTAAAAACAGCTGAACACCTTGGCAAACGTCTTGAAGGGCTGCTAAAATCAGCTGCAGGTGGCTGGTTAGATGGCAGAACATGTATGGGCTGCAGCTGTGGC
>CM067347.1:20178721-20278721 GCA_034190875.2 Urechis unicinctus
CTTAGCCCGAGGCTATGAAACACGTGAGTTGACGGACGAGTTGGAGATAAACTGAATAACCAACATGCTTCTTCCACGCGCACTACTTGTCCAATTGGCGACACAGGCACAGAGGATTTATTGTTCAGTTCCATTCAAAGCTTAAATGTGCGTCGGACGTACCCCTCGATAGGAATCATACAGGGCTCAATTTAGGGCTGGTTGCAGACTGGCTAATTACGGTTATTATTGAATAGCAACTTAATCGAATTTGTTAAATACTAAGAATTAATCACATCGGTTAGTGAACCATACAGTTGGTTCAATATCCACCTGTGACAACGTGATCCTTCGAATATGCTTCATAGTGGAATAAACCTGTCAGAAAACAACGTGTGTTGCAAACAAATTATAGGGGATTGTGTTGGATGTCATTTTCTTTTCCGCTAAATAAAGCACCAACTGCTCGTGATCGGTGTAAGATGGCGTTTGGACGACACGTAACGTGAATGAGTGCATGAATGAAGAGTGAATTATGAAGTGAGGTGGAGTGAATGACGGGTATGTGGATGTACACGATTATTCACTGACTAGGTAAACATATCGGCGCAGGCTTCAGTGTGAGCCAACGGCTATCAATGAGACATAGTGAGACATAGCCATTAGTTTTTTTTATCCTAAACAAGAGCTATCACAATCACCAAGCCACCTTTCGTCGTAATTTGTACATGGTTTAATGTAAATGTTGGGAATTGATTATAGCGCGGTCATACCATAACATTACATCATCAGCACTGTCATCAATATCTACCATTCAACTTGGTCAGTCATTTTTAGCATTTATGTAACTTTTGACCATGCATTCGCGGTACGGTCAACAACGGTAAATGTTCCTCACAACCGAAGAAGCAGTGCATAAATGCAGCGCAAAGAAATACGTTATATAACCCCTTTCACTTTTGTGTATGTTTTAAGTTTAGCATTTATTGCCGACTGCTGTGTATTTTTATTAAGTTGTTATGAAGAGTTTGTGATTCGTCCTGAAGTCATCAGCATTGTTTTGGTGTTTTTGAATGTTACCTTTCATGACACCAGAATCGGCGCCTGCAGAGTGATACTGTCCCTATTATTTGTAGTATAAAATGCGGTATGATAGAGAACTACAATATTTCATATTAAGCTGACCTGCAAAGTATCCAAAACTGTCAGCATGTCGGTTTCCACCAGTATTTGTTCACTTTTGTTTGTATATTACGCATCAGGATGTGCAGGTTAATGATATGTCGGGGGTTGAGAAAGTGGGTAGACTGCAAATCGATGATTTAATCGTTAAACACACATTGCATTGTTTGGCTTTGCAATTATAGTGACCAATTCTACAAATGCGGCCAACTTTACAGATATGCGTTTATGGACAGGTGCAATAATGTCATTCATTATTTGCAATGCAGCGCTCAGCTGTATTCATTGCTGTCAAGGGCAAGGATGCCGATCTGCTCTTCTTTCAGTCAATTCGCCTATGAACCGAAAGTCGGTTCCCAAAGAACTAGATATTGACACATATCCTGTCACTGCCGGCGTCAGCAATCAAGGCTCGAGGGTAATTTTTTTAACCTAAAATTTGAAATATACAGTTAATTTTGTTAACGTCTTTAACAATGTATCCCTCTATCAACAAACAATGAATTAAAATGAAAATCAAAGTCGGATAGTTAGTCGGGGTTCAGGATATGCTATTAAGATATATTTATGTGCCCACACAATGTAGGTTGTAATGATCATGCAATTTCCAAACATCCCAGGAAGTTAATACATAATATACATCTCTCTTCATACACTGTATGAAACCTGGATCTATGCCTAACGTGGCCTACAGTCAGCTACGGTTCCTCGGTCATTAATGTTTTCTGTATATCATAATGTGAATCACAGTTAGTATTTTTATTCTGTAGCATGTTAGTAATGAAGTTTGCACTAAATGTTAGGATACAAAACGTTTGTCATGTAGTTTGTGAAAGGCGAGTACCACAGACTGCTTCCAATTATCGTAGATAGTTGGTTAAAGTATTGTCATGATAAAGTACGAAAGAAATTATAGCTATAACCTTGCATCTTGAACGTTTAACCCGGAAATTATTTTGTTTGAAACGACTTTATTGCCATTAGAGCAAGATAACCGATCACAGTGATAAGTAATTAGTTGTGGTGGGATCATTGATGGTTAATTTCAGCGGAATATGTCTTTTAATCAGTTTATTTCGGGTTTGATACACACTGACGCAAGTGCCCCGTAGCGACATTTTGCTGGGGAGGTATAAATTATCAGTATACAATATATCAGGTGCAATAGACTACATTTGTTAGTCAAGTGATAGGGTACACCAATAGGACAGTAGTAAATCAGCACTTACTATGTGTTTAAACAATAATTCCAAGGTTAGACAGTTGGCAAATGTAGTAGGGTGTTTATTAAGTGGATACTAGCAACGTGACACGACGGTTGAAACACGCTCATTGTATTTAATGCATCAAACTAGTGTAATGAAACAATCATGAGTTTTTATTCACCTTTTCGGCAGGCTGTGACTTATATTCAAACTTACATATATTTATTTGCAAATGGATATGTATTAATGCGTCTTGAACACAAATGGACAGCGTTATATTTACAAATGAAAGAACAAGTCGAAGCAAAATTGAGATGGCACGCCAAAGAGCGTGTCACATGGGTGGTTATGCTTGACCAATACATTTCGACGTGCTCGAGTCACAAGCAAATACGCATCTGGTTTTTGTGTCCGACCTTCATTGTTGTTCGCGCATTATTTACCCATTAGTATGTACTGCATGCAAAGCGTGTTTTCGTGAAATTGTATGTACCAAACAGGGTCTCATTTTTGATAGCAACATAATGGACGATTCCTATGACCACTAGAAATTATGCATATTGTCTTAAAAATATTTTCAACGGGAAATGTTTTGTTGCGCTCCTTTGGCCGAGTCTACTGTCTCGTCGCATTTGCTAGACAGAACGCTCGCCCATGGCTCACGCATGCATGTCATTTATTACCATATTGCTATAACGTTCTGGCCAGTATTTGATTTACACGGACATATTTCTATCCAACTGACGGCTCAAGCGAAGTTTTAGGGGGCAGTCTAATGCCTGACTGTCGATCGCAATCTAAACGTGATGTGACTCCTACCATCCACTATGCGATTATGCTCAATGTGTCATGTGCTGGCCGATTACTGCTGGACTGCATGCACGGTCATACACGAATCTAAGTCAATGAATCCATTAGCGACAGAAGTCAAAATGGCTATTTGCTAGAGTCAACCAATTTCTCCAATAATATTTTCCTACTGGCCAACTATTGAACCCTTCCTATTTGCAATAAATTAATAGCCCCATTTTAAGATGTAATAAAATCAATGCTGCAGATCTACTTCCATCAACTAATATTTGTGCAAGGAGTTACTTTAGAGTATCACAATATGAGGCTGATGGTTAATTGGTCATAAACTGTGCATGAGTTTGAGGATGAATAAGCACCATACCTGCGTTCATTTAATAATTTCATTTATACATGTCGAATGGGTTTGTATTCCAAAATATATTTGGACATAGATAGAATATATGCCGCCAAAGAACCTCCATTTACTTTCATTTATTATTCAAGTGCACTCAAGATAGCATGGAGATGCTGTATTCGCTTCAGAATAATCAAATATTTGTTCAATTAAGAGAACATGACCAATCAAGATAATCACCAAGCCGTATAAGGCAACATTCATCCGACATTACTCAATATTTAAGATCACTCCATAAGATCAATTGGTGAGATTGGGATAATCAAGGGTATGATGCCCAACTGATGCTCTATACAGGCATTGTTCCCGAGAGAATTTACTTATTCAGAACCTTGATATTTATACTATATGACCAATAGTTTAATTATAGCCAATTGGTTGACTTGGGTGAACAACAATATTTTCATCCGGGTGAATGGGTAGCTTAGAGATATTCATAAACCATGTAAAAGATACAAGTTGTACGCTGACCTTTATTTCAATTATCAAACCAGAGCATATGCCGAATACATTTAAGGGCTCACGCTGCAAACAAATTATTACCTTCTTTAATGCACCGATTAACCATTATGTAGATTTATAAGTTGATATTTCACCACTCATGAAAACCAGTCACAGGGGAAGAAATGATGATTCGAAGGGCTAAACTAAGTATAAGGTTAGTATAAACTTGCGCTCTTTTTGAACGTAATATCACAGCATAAACACACCTGTTAATCAGGGAAAGACGAAAATTGTGCAAAAGTATATTTAAGTATTTCTATGAATTTTATCAGGGTGTGGATGCATTGTGGAAATATAAGTAGGGCACCACCGAATCGGTTTGGCTTGAACAATCAGTGACACTCAAATAACCAAAAAAGCAAAATATAGCGCCGGATTAAACAAACTTAATCCTTGTGTTGCATATGAAAACCGTACTTATGCGGAGATTACACTGAAGGGCTGCATGATTTTGCATATGTTGAACCCTGGTTCCCATGTACGAGCCATTTAGCTGAATAAAGATGACGTTTGCCAGCCTCGCGGTTTTGTGCTGTATTTGTTGCCTACATTATTCTTCAATCAAACATTAGTGAATGACAACGCTCTGGTCAAGTGTCCAGCACTGATAGCCAACATTCACCAAGACATGATGCATAAGTGTACGATTAACACAATATACAAAATGGTGCATCATATAAAAGTGTGTTCTTATGCGACAAATATACCAAGCGGTAGTCCGCGGAATATCACCTAATGTAGATATTGTCATTTGGCAAGAACCGCACCCGACAATGGTGCTATGGTTCGCCTAATGTGATTTATTTTAATTCGAGCAAGCAAGGCGTTTGTAATGACTAAAACAGTTTGGTTGCAATGATAATCATGAAATTACATCAGAATATGAGCAGAATGAGCATTCATCTACGAAGCTTTGTTGTGCACTGACATCATATCCGATAGAGTTATACGATAGGTGCGACTCTTAGTCAGTATCTCGAAATTCTGTGAATATTATCCATGCTAACACATAAACGCTTTTTCGTAATTTTTGCGTCGGTTTTGACCTCTACTGGGAAGTCGTATCTCCTATGGAACAGTTGCGCGCAAATATAAAAAATATTATAGAGATTAGTTTATGTATACACAAGACTTTTGTCCGATTGACAACTCGAGGAATTTGTTTTACCTTATTTGGCTAATGAATATAATAAATACGATGCACATTGACAGGCAATCAATGCGTATCAGATATTGCCGGCCACAATAGGCCTAGCACTGAATGCTAGAAAGACAAAAAATATTTTTTTTCTTCATAATAACTCTCATTCGATGCTGCTCCAATCTTAAGGTACCGGGCGAAACAGGACTGACTGACTGTCGATAGCAATCTAAACAAGGAATGTACTCACGACCTGATATGGCTCATATCATCTGCTATGTGTTTATGCTACATGTGCGGATCAAATACTGTTTGATTGCGTGCAGGGATATGACATACGTTAGTGGGAAGCGCTTAATCGTGTCCTGTTTTACTAAAAAGACGTTTTTATTCAAAGGTAAATGTGATTTTGCCATGCTCCATATCCTTATTACAGTATTATATCACAATGTTCTGACCGGCATTTGATTTTTACGGGAATATGTTTATCCAAATGACGGCTCCAGCGAAGCCTACGAGAGGGCGACAGTAAAGAAAATGTGCAATGCTATAGGGCTAGGAGTTGAGCCATTTTGCGATTTTAATGTAAGATAACAAAATAAGCGGAAGAGCAGCTAGTGAGTCAACGTGGAACTGAACACAGTCGTGATTATATTTCAAAATGTTAAATAATTGTCCATTATGAAATCATCACTCCATGCCATTCTGTCATTAAGGCTATGCAAAATTTATAGGGGAAGCTACTTAAATGTGGAAGGATGAGAAGGCCACCGGGTCGTTTTTGTAAGAGCTCTAACTTATCATCGCATTGCACCATGCGCTACCGGCGCATTGGAATTGCCACTGCAGACCTTGGTATCAAACCCACATCACGGAACAAATCCTGATAATTACCAAGCCGTATAAGGCAACATTCATCTGACATTACTCAATCATTTAAGATTACTGCATAAGATCAAATGGTGAGATTGGGATAATCAAGGGTATGAAGTGATGATTCGAAGGGCGCAGCTAAGTATGAGGTTAGTATAAACTTGCGCTCTTTTTGGATGCAATATCGCAGCATAAGCACACCTGCCAATCGGGGAAAGACGAAAACTGTGCAAAAATATATGTAAGTATTTATATGAATTGTATCGGGTGTGGATGCATTGTGGAAATATAACATGGCCAGTAGGGCAAAACTGAATAGGTTTGGTTGAACAATCCATAACCAAAGCCCGGAACATGGCCCCAGATTAAACAAATCAAATGCTTGTGTTGCATATGTATGACCATAGTTCCCATGTACGAGCCATTTAGCGGAATAAAGATGACGTTTGCAAACCTCACTGATATGTGTTGTATTTGTTGCCTACAATATCTTCCAATCAAACATTTGTGATTGATTACACCCTAGTCACGAGTCCAGCACTGATAGCCAACATTCACCAAAACGTGACGCTTAAATTAAAAATCAACACGATATACAAAATAGATAGACTTTACAAGACATTCGGTTGGTACTCATATCAGGCCGGATCATATCATGACATTCATTGCAGAATAATATCAGGTTTCTCCCGCAGTTGTCTTCTGAAACGGGTTGATTGTTCACCTTACTACAAGCACAAGATATACCGATTGCCCGGTATATGTCAACATCTGATTAATCTGCATGATTACTTATTGTGACTGTTCCCATAAATTGAGATCACAGGTTCTGATTGCAGGGTGGCTGAATGGAACGGCTGAGATTTAGTTCGGGGAGCTGTTTTAATGCATTTGGCTAATAAACGGGGTTTTAGACAAGTTCTTCATTTTGAAATCCGGCATATAAATAACCGAAGCAAGAAAACGATTATGATTGATTATCTTTGATGTTAATGGTTCAGCTTCATAAATAGCTCTTGAGCACCGTCCTTGATATATAGATGGGACCAAGTCAGTCTCTTAACAGCACTAAGAGCTTGCGACCTTTAAGGCTATCTTTATCAAGACCAAAAATAATGTTGGATATGCTTATTGCTTCTTTTGAAAGGAAATTCGATCAATACGATGTATTCATATTTTGAAAACTGCACAAACTCTAATGCGTCTTTCGTTAACTTGAACAATTGATGTAGCGCACACGAATTTTTCTGGCTACGGCACATCATTAAACTATGTCAAGGGTTTGGCTAATATTGCCTCAATGTAGATCACATAGTGTCTCCAAGACGAGAGCAATACGCAAATTTAATAGCAGACATATCTGAAAAACTTCATGGCTTAAGTCAGCAACAGACATTGCCTATAGGCGTGATTTGCAAGTGTAATAACAGTAAATGGTTGACAGAATTTCAATACTGAGGGACGCGTATGTAACCAAAACAGCATCATGCACTCGAGATAACCTTTCTATACTTAGCCTTGACTCTTTATAAACCCCTAGCCACAATTTGGAATGAATACGAGATACAAATAAAGGCTGTTGTCAGCGGAAGATGAACCAAATGTTCACTAGATAACATTAACAGATATAGATAAATAAACATAAGGCCTATCGGGGATTTCAAACAAGCCCTAAATCTATCTTTTCTCCTTGAATTGAATAACACCCGGCACACATGGTAGTAATTCGATTTTTAAAAACAAGAAGAGCTATATGGGAATTTAGTAATGCAGAAGACAACGAAAAGCTTGTGTTACGTATTCCTAAGGTACCTCAGTGTGCTTTCTTAGCCTAGATGCTCTCATCGTTAGGCAAAACCCCGAATGAATGGGATTTATCGAAACTATCGTAAACCCTGTTAGCAAAAATGCCGTCGTAAACTAAACCGCTGCCGACGAACCTTTCGATTTGCTTCAGAATAACATATTAATAGATGTCACGGTGGTTTGTTATTTGATTGTTTACCTTTCTGTTGTCTTCGGGAACCGACGTGGTTGGTTATAAATTATTTGTGAAAGCGCGCGATTCCAATGAGATGATATAAATGACTTACACGATGCATTCACTTTAAAATGTCAGCAGTAGCAAGTTCATCAATTGACAATTTTTTTAAGAACCGTGTGCGCGATTGTACAAGGAAGACAGCAAAATCATTGCCTATTCATCCTTTTTTTCAGGCTATAAACACATCTAAAAGACTCACTACGGACACAGATTCATCATTGTGTTAAAAAAATCCTCGGCACCCTCACAGCCCATTCACAACCTACAATTCTATTGGCTATACTTATAAGCATTGCACAGCTCACATCACAGTTTGTCACTGTGACTAATGAATGGGAACGTACATCTAAGCACATTATCCATCTCTCACACAAAATCAATGACTGGGTGTTATTAGTTTACTATCAATGTGTTTTATGTCATCAAGAACTGAAGATGCTCATGCATTATTTGTCGCGCGAATATGATCACTCAATAGATACAGCCATCCTTCTCCATTTTCTGGTGCTACTGCACTGCCTTTTTCCTTAATCCGTATGCTCTTCTGCAGCCATTAGTCCATTGTCCTCTTATTACATGTAGCAGTCATATCGACAAACATGTGCATAATCGTTTTAAAAATCGCAGGTGTTCGAAAGACTTGAAACAACTACTACACTGTAAATTACTATTTGGTTGCTGTCTTTCATGTTCAGTAAATAACCAAGTAACTAGCAAATATATTAGCTTCAGTTTAGCATTATTCAATGTCACAATCACGGATAGCTTCTTGTGTAACGAGGTGATAAATATAAAAGCGAGATAATCGAATTCAATAACTTTTTTGTATCTATCAATTGGTGTATTGTGTTTGTTTATGTGTTTTGTAAATGCCAATATCAGTCAAATCATGCTCTAACCCTTGTTAAATCATACAATTTAATATTAAATGAAATTCAAATGCCATACGATATCAATATAAAGTTGGGTGTGTTCTTGGTAGACGTTCACGGTGTACTCTTAATTGACCGCTTTCCTCTCAAAAACAGGTTATTGAGAATATGTTTTGGCAGCATATTGGCTATCCATTAAGTTTTTTAGTTGGTAAAACCAATGCAATTGAATGATTAGCATCCTCGCCCTTATATTAATCACCTTTTTCGAATTCGCCATGAATAAATGAAGATATTATTCAGACTTGTCAAGTGACTTATATATATGTAACCTCGCTCATGTTTGTATGCATGTATGTATGTATGTATGTATGTATGTATGTATGTATGTATGTATGTATGTATGTATGTATGTATGTATGTATGTATGTATGTATGTATGTATGTATGTATGTATGTATGTATGTATGTATGTATGTATGTATGTATGTATGTATGTATGTATGTATGTATGTATGTATGTATGTATGTATGTATGTATGTATGTATGTATGTATGTATGTATGTATGTATGTATGTATGTATGTATGTATGTATGTATGTATGTATGTATGTATGTATGTATGTATGTATGTATGTATGTATGTATGTATGTATGTATGTATGTATGTATGTATGTATGTATGTATGTATGTATGTATGTATGTATGTATGTATGTATGTATGTATGTATGTATGTATGTATGTATGTATGTATGTATGTATGTATATATATGTATGTATGTATGTATGCATGTATGTATGTATGTATGTATGTATGTATGTATGTATGTATGTATGTATATGTATGTATGTATGTATGTATGTATGTATGTATGTATGTATGTATGTATGTATGTATGTATGTATGTATGTATGTATGTATGTATGTATGTATGTATGTATGTATGTATGTATGTATGTATGTATGTATGTATGTATGTATGTATGTATGCATGTATGCATGTATGTATGTATGTATGTATGTATGTATGTATGTATGTATGTATGTATGTATGTATGTATGTATGTATGTATGTATGTATATATATATATGTATGTATGTATGTATGTATGTATGTATGTATGTATGTGTATGTATGTATGTATGTATGTATGTATGTATGTATGTATGTATGTATGTATGTATGTATGTATGTATGTATGTATGTATGTATGTATGTATGTATGTATGTATGTATGTATATGTATGTATGTATGTATGTATGTATGTATGTATGTGCATGTATGTCTGTATGTATGTATGTATTATTATGTATGTATGTATATATGTATGTAAGTATGTATGTATGTATGTATGAATTTATGTATGTATGTATGTATGTATGTATGTATGTATGTATGTATGTATGTATGTATGTATGTATGTATGTATGTATGTATGTATGTATGTATGTATGTATGTATGTATGTATGTATGTATGTATGTATGTATGTATGTATGTATGTATGTATGTATGTATGTATGTATGTATGTATGTATGTAAGTATGTATGTAAGTATGTATGTTAGTATGTATGTATGTACCAAACCATTGGTGACAAATCTATAATAGCATACTTCTGGAAGAGATAAAGTAATATAACTAACCCTATCGACTTAATTATACTAGCAATTGCAAACACTTGGAAACGCACGAGCCACAGTCACACATATGCTCCACGGATTCATTCATCAAACCTGTGGATAAACGTTGTAACTGGAGCTTCCTCAGACTCATCACCAAATGTGGAATGCTCTAAAGCTGAAAACGATACAGGTATTTATATTTATCTTTACATATATGCTATGCCTTGATGATACTGTGTTTTGCACTACTCTCAAAAAATGCGAAATGTTTGCAGCTCCTTGGGAAATCTTCCCACATCGCTTTGGTTTTAATTTATATCGTGGGTGCCTTAGAGGAAGGCTGCGTGCCAGTCTCTTTTAGCAGCAGCTGATATCCCGGCTTTGTCAAAGCCGACAAGCAGCTACAAACACATAGAATGGGTGTTTACGAAGCCGATTTCTTGATTATTGGTTTATTACAACTTTTTCATATGAGAGTTTGATATCCTATTTATAAGTGCTGTCGCGTGAGAAAGACAACCATCCTGCTAATCGCAGTGAATTATACCATATTACGGGATATATTTCGGAATCAAATTTTCGGCTTCACGCATATGGAGCCGACCAAATGTCACCAACTGCATTTTGTGAGCTCCTTTTTTGAGATGACAAGCTTAAAAGGTATTTATTGATTATGTCAACTTATGTGCATGTCCAAGTTTACTTTAGGCTGGTCCTTGCCATTTTCCAAATTGTACTGGATCGCAACCACCCGGCATTATGCTGTTATTGAAGCCATTTAAAAGATAGATAATTCTGAAGAGTTCTTCTTCAATCTTTATCGAAAAAGATACTCTCCACTCGTTTTCAAATTCGAAGCGCAAGCTCGACTATATCTTAATTTAGCCATTTTGGTTTTCTTTCCAAGATAAAATTGCCCTGTAAAATCTAACGATTCTCAATGACATTCCTAACTCAGGGAGATAAAATTGTGTTATTCGGTGCAAATCTATACCAGGGGACCAGTCCACCTGCTGTCAGATCGTGGTGACAATAAGATGCCTGATAGTCAAAATTGCTGGATAACAGACAACATGTTGTTGTCGAATGTACACCACTCACTTGAAATCGAGTACCGTTGAATATATTTTTAAAGACATTGATTTTATGTGTCTCAACAGTATGTATAAAATCGATGCAGGATGCACACCGACCACATGGGAATTAACCTAACAAAGCATCAGCGTAACGAAATACGCTCTCAGCATCTAGCCTCACCAAAAACATCCCCGTTGCTGTGTGTGCTACTTGATGCAAAACTAGCTCTGAGTACCCCCAGGAGAAATGCACTCGTTGTTCATTATCCGTAAACACGCGTCTAGCAATAAGCTCATATATATTCAATATCATGTAGGGTAATGAATATAAATAGCCTTGGGGAATGCACCTTTTCCAGATACCGCTAATTAGAATCAGTAAAATGCACAGCAACTTTTTCGCAATATATTCCTGGCACATAAAGTAGAGAATTGCATACGAATTGCGTTAGCAAGTTTTTCACTCATATACTTAATCAAGGCCTCTAAATGCAATAATAACAGCATACGCAGCTGTGTATAGTCCATATCCTCTATCGTTGCTCATTGCAATTGCGGGAAGTAACATAAAATATTGCACGTGAGTCTAGAGATGCTACACTGTGTGTGCTGCACAATGTGACGTAAGTGAGGTTATCCTAGTAGTTTTGCAAACGCAAGGTTATGCAACAAATAATGTTATCTTTATGGCCAGTCTCTTTGACACACTAACGTTACTTTTTCGGAACAATGACTTTCTGTGCATCTTCCACAACCCTCTGTAACTCCTAAGTCGGTTTTTGAAGGCTTCTATGACAACAATGTAGCACGTTGGTCCATTAATATTAAAACCATATGAACGCTTTGTTCTGGTCAACACATTTTTCATAGCTCATAACGCGATGCAATATGCAAAGCATTGATATGTTTCACTGCACTAACGAAGCAAAATCAATCTTCCCTATAAGCACAATATATATTGATTAAGCCATAGATTAAGGGTTGCTTACATTAGGTTGACAAAAAGAAACGAATTATCAAATATTCATTTCTTATCTGCAGCAGTACCACATGTACTTTAACAATACCATGAGGAACAATCGTACAGTTGTGCCTAGAGGCAAATATGAGAAGAATGTCATATGGAACATCATTTGACAGTCACCTACCGTTATCATACGAGCTATACATCATTGATTTATGGAACTTTACATAATCATTTCATGTGCCTACAGATGCAACCTGTATCGTTCTTATAATCGACAATTCTTAGGCCGTTTCCAACCCGCTCGCTCAGCAGTAGCAGAAGTAATTATATTTGACTGAATTATAGTCAATAACTAAGCCGACATAGGTAAATGTATTGTATAGTGTTTTTTTCCGCTGCTTCTTTCCAATGCGTTACATATATTGTAAATGTTGCATGTAGCCTACGTAAATTATGTTGTAAATTGCCGTTATCCTATACAATTGGACATTGCAGTCTTTCTGTTACTGATGTTATTTCAAACAGCAACGCATTCTTGTCCAACAGGCAACTATCAACAGCACAATATACTAAAATATAATTGTTCCCGTGATAATGTTCTCCTCGATTGAGTATTACTGGATTCTCTTTGGTCACAATTGCTATTATCTTGGCAAGCAGGCGTTTGAATTATCTATAAAATAATACAGGTTTGTTTGCTCCGATCGTCCTTCTTGCCCGGCTCTCATCCGGTGCTACACAAATGAGCAATAGCATGTTAAGTTTTGAAAAATAAAAGGACGGCACCTTAACTAGAAATTGTAAAGCAGTACAACATTTGTTTTAAACAAAAATATACAAAAAATCAAAATGACGTTTATGAACATTAATGGATATTCATGTAGATCTCAGCGATTCTTACTTAATTGTCTGGAAATAAAGTCATGACTGTTTGTGCTCTATCCGGAACAACAATGTATTTTTGCCCCAGATAAACTTGGCTGTACGATCCTCTATGCATAATGGTTGTGGTGTATGCCAGGTAAATGCGCTATCACACTTCTCCGGGCATTATGCAACATATGATGCAAAGTTTGAAATTGTTATCTTATTAATCAATGCATGGTAAGGTAACTTAAAAGCATCGAGGATAATGTAATTATTTTTTCGTAGGTCGGTACATCCCAATGTTTTTTTACTGTAAGGCAACGGCCAGGCTAAAATTGAATAAGCGTTGAATAAGATAACATTTGTTCCTACGGACAAGAACCAAATGCCTACATCCGACGCAAACACAACTCTCAAGGAATGACGGTTTTATTGTTCCAAATCAGACAATAGTACTCCCAAATTGCTGTATGCAAGCAAAGAAAGTCTTAGGGTCACAATATTGCGTCAAGTTATGCCCTGGTCGTTATTTACAAGGATGTTCGAGAAAAAGAAGTCAGGCTCACATGCCGGCAATAACTTTATGCATATATGGTCCATGAAGCTTTATTTATTACATGAACATACATCACACAGGTAAAATGACAATAACGATTGAACACAAATATATTAAATGAGGTCATACCAAAAGGCTCATTGTGGTTTAAATAAACAAGATGGAATAAAATACGTACATGCATTTGTGTAATCATATAATAGTCTAAGTTGATCTGATTTGGCACATATATCAGCCTCTCCGTGCCATACGCTTTGATCTTTCTAAGACGCGATAAGACGTATAGGAACTTATCATATCAGAGTGTACCTAAGTCAGAATAACGATAATGCAGTTACATTATATCGATTTGATACGGAGGTTAAGTAAGGATGAAGGAGTGAGAAAGTGAGTAAGTTACTGATTATGCTTGTAAATGATCAAATGTGTGAGGGCTGAGTAGGTTGCTGAATAATTCCATGAGCATGCAAATAAATAAGTGCACGAGTGATCTCTTTTTGTGTGCAGTTATTACGAAATGAATGTGTAACACGATGTGTGAGTGAATGTATGTGATTGAAAGAGTGCATTGGTGATTTAGGGGTGCATTAATGTGCTAAATGGGATCGATAGGTGAATATCAAACAGTGAATCAAGGCATTAATTAATAATATCTATTGCGTAACTGCAGTTCAAATGCTTCTCCATAATACACGACATCTACTGAATGCTCTCGAGCACATCTCAGAGGATATCCAGGAAACAAATGGACTGGCGTGTAACTTGCAGATTAAGCAAACACGGGGGCAGTTGTACACAATTATTGGAACTAATATCATGTTGGAACTAACAAATCATCACTTGTTGTTATCTACTGAAACATTAATGCACGTCGTAAGCAGGCAATATATTATTTCTCTGTAATGCCACTATATCGATTCCCGCGAGAAAACGGATTAGGTCGTTTAACGACTTGTTTTGCATTTTGGTGTAATCGAGTTTCTAGAATAGATACAATTAGCCGTCGTTATACTGACATTACCCGTAAAATCATGGCGTAAAATCCTCATCAAAGCTCAGTTAACGTCTTTTTCTCCATTAAGACTTAGTTTTTATGCTTTGAAGAGTTAAAAAATACAAAAAGTCTGTTTTAGGGAACATACGTGTATGTAGAAATATATGTGTTATAGTGCCCCATCCTCACCCCGTATCCACCGTTAATTGCTCAAAGACTTATGCATACATCGGATTGCTTTGACTATTTGAAATCCTTAATAAACTTCAACCAGCACATGAACCGCATTTACCGTAATTGAATCCTAAGAAGCTTTGATCAAAATATTCTTTTATGTCCCTAGTACGATCCAACAGAGTAATTTTAAAGAAACCAATTAGTTTTCTGTAATTAATTGTCGATGCATAGATCTCATTGGGTACTTGTGTCGTTAGCTTTACGTGTGGCAATGAACGCTCAACTATTTGCGTGGTCGATACGGTGCACTGCGACCAAGATAACTAGAGAACCATCAATAATGAAATGATTAAACCACTCGGTTTTGCCTCAGAATGGGTGACCTTCCAGAACGATGCGGACACTGTAGCTGACCACCATTGACCGTCAATTGATAAAAAGCCGATAATATCTCATTCGATTACCTTTAAAATACGTTGATGATTATTATTGTACGTTCACATTAAGTAATGGTACATAATTTATGGAAAATCCTTCTCCCAACCACATCAATGGGTCACTGGGGTATGACTTAATTGAACTGCAGAGATATATATACGGTTTCAAGAATGCTATAGATGGTAGGTAAAACCCACGAAGGTCGTCGATGATTGCCTGGTGTGATTTGCTTTATATATATCCAAATAACCCTTTGTTACTTTGAGAACCCCTCACTCGGTATGAATGAACCATTGTGTAGTTACATATATGTGTCATCTATCACGCTTTGTTCCAACATAAAACTAACATAAACAAGACAACCCCATAGTTCCCTTCGGGTGGGATTTTTTAAGCCGAGCAAATAAAGCCAGACCATACAGAGTGAACAAGGATATAAAAAACCGCGCAGAATTCTAATCGTATAGGTATTATAAGAATTCAAAGACATCGTTTGAGACGCTTGCCTATCAATCGAATTTATTCACCTATTGTTTAATTAATTATACAAAAATTATCTGTCTGAAACTAGCTGCGCTATCCACCATTATCCCCGTTTACTCGAACACGTAACAAATAATCGCATACATCATCATGAATGTGAGCGATATCGAAAGTTATTATCTTAACCCGCCATTTTTACCCACCAAGCGATGTTTGTTCAAGCATTGCGATCATTTTAATTCTTTATGGCCAAAAATATTAATGTTCGAAAATGCTGTTAACATCCGGCGTTTCGTTTCGTTTTCAGTTATTTTCAGTCATGATGTCTTGCATTCCTGGCAGAAATTAGCACGTGTCAGGTAGAACCTGTTTCCCAATTGTTTTTCATCAATCACTATTGTTGTTAATTACATTCTATTATAATATAAATAGGGTCTCAGCCTCTAGATTGCCTAAGGAAGTGATGTCATGTATAGCTACAGGTATCTGGTGCAATGTGCTCAATGAGAAATGCAAGGCACATAATTGCTTAAGAGGCATGAGACACATAATAGCAAATTACATACTAGAACATGGGAACAATAGAGCGTGAAGAAAACCGGGTATGTAGGGCAACACAACTGGGCACTCACATCAGTGCCCAAGTGCGAAAATGGAACGTGACAGGCTCTATATAAGTTGATGATGACTGTGATTTCTATGTGGTCGTCAACAACAAAGCATACAAACTGATGCGTCTTGTTGGCGTCTTTCGTTAACCTGTCATCCTCCGTTTCATAAGGCTTGGCTCGCTCCTCTCGCTCGGTCGAAGATTCGGATTTCATGATTGACGGTTTATAGGCATCTAAGTGAGTGTCTATCATATTATTCTTCACAGTGTAAGTTTGGTCTTTGGGGACGAACACCAGGCTGGCGTAATCTGCAAATAGCGTTGGTGCAATGAGATGACAAGAGCATAACCACTTATCATGATAACATCAGCCACAGGTTCTTGTTCCAGCCACCAATCATATAGGGCTGATTTTCATAGCGACAACACATGTGCAGATATTATTCCCTGCCCTGGCGACAGATGAACAGCATAAGAAGAAGCCGACATCCTTTACAATGCTTCTGATTGAACTTTTTATTTTCCCTGCAAAGGGCTTCATCCATACCTCTACTCATGAGGTCGAAGATTTCAGTCTGATATGGAAGGCTCACTACCCGCAGTAAGCTAGAAAACCTGGGGACAATCTCGTGCGACTCGTGTACAGGCACTTTGCATCGAGTATGCCACAATTATGATAACACGGCTGCCTAGGCCAGTCTGGGAAACTTGCGTCGTAGCACAAATCATGAATGGTCGATTGAAATGATATAAGGATCGTTATTGTGGTGCTGTACAGTGCTACATCATCAATTCAGTGTATCGTCGTCATAACTTCCACCTGGCGATTTAAATGCTAAGTTGTGTATGGATCGACAACAATAACACGAGAAAATTTTAAAACAGACTATATGCTTCATTGCCAAAGAGTACAAGGCTGCAACATATTTGTCAATATTTTACAAAACCGGTTTAATATGGGTAACATTAAATGTCGCAAGTACCTGCTGAACTATGTTTCAACATGCATTAAGTTGGCATGAAAACACATGTTTAAAAGTCCAATTTAGAGATATTATCATCACTTAGTCACCTTCTACGACCGAAACTATAGGTCGGACTATGAGAGAGGAAAATTAAGTTTGTAACTAGCAATATCTATAAGTATGAGCACCTTAATGTTCGATTAATGCCGGTATGCGAATAAGCTTGTAGACAGTAGAACAAGAATGGAACAATTTCATTAATTTCGAAATAACACATAACGTAGTGTCAGTTTTTGAATTAACAGCATGATACATCCACGCGGGATTCCATGATGTTAACTGCTTCGGTCAAGCCTCGGCCAGATAATCCTTAAACACTTGAAGGTGCTATTATTTAATCTTGGTAAATGCACACGAGTAACAGGAGCCAAGCCAAAATATGTTAACGCATTGATCATACTATCCATACTATAAATAAAAATATAAATAATTAAGCGGATTCCGATTGCCCGTCTTAATGTTAATAGTTCAGCTTGAAAAATATGCCGAGAGTACATATTGTGGCAATAAAAGGGGAACAGTCAGTGTCTAAAATAGCATTGAATACCTGCGACTAGCAATGTTTCCAAGTTCAAACAGCCCTGGTGAACGTTGTAGTTTGCATCAAGGGTAAGCAAACTCCTCGAACAGATTGCATTCTTATTAATGATAGACAATGGCTTCTGCGTTCTAATCTTTGTGCATGGCATACAAAGCAAGTTTTGCAGCGCTAACGAACGTTTGAACGCATTCACATATCTGTATGCCCTAATATGACTGAAGGGTTGTCATTTGTAAAGTCAAGGTTATATTCAGCATATATTTATATTAAGATACTTTAATGCTATTTGCTGGTGTATTGATATTAAATTAGTCACCCAGACGTGATCAAGCTGAACCAACAAGCTGCGTTGTAAATGCTGTATTGTTGGTGATTGAGCTATTTGTGTTTTATATTTGCATGCAGTCGGTTGTATCATAAATTGGTTAGGGATTTAAAATGGAATGGTCAACCATTATCTGCCCAAGAAGGCGTTCTAAGAAATTGAGGTATCAATAACCAAATATTGTGTAAATGTTCATTAACATTCAAACATATATGATAGTCATCTGGATAGGGAATTTGAGCAATTCAAATGTAAATAAAGCATAATTTACCCATGAATGTGTTTTTCCGACCATACAAGCATTCATTGCCTTCTCGTAAACAGAAAGTAACTGATCAAACATAAGACAGATTACGCGGGCTTCTCAGTCTAAATCAGACAGCTTTTAACCGACTACTCATTGACTAATCAAAGCAACCTTTTAATCTTGACATCCAGTCACACATATTCATAACCAATTTGGTTGGTTTCTGTGCCCTGAGAGGCTTCTGTACAAGTACAAGTTGCTGCACAAACAGTAGCACAGACTTTTCCACTCTTAAGTTCCTTGCGATCTTTGATAATTAGCCGCCGGTTGACTGCTGGCGCTATACAGGAATTTCCACCGAATCCATTAATAGTCTAGTCGGTTTCGACTACCTGCAATACTCTTGTCAAATAACACATCGAAGGATATGACGACTTTCTATTTTTGCTATTGCTTAATAAGCGATGTGAAAAGCGTCTTGTATGATATAGGTAGATATATTACCCAAACAACGCAGTATTAAGAGAGTCACATCTGTAGTAGCTAGGGGACATGATTCACAATTTGCAAAACAATTCCATGTCGTTTATCATCACAACCTTACGATGACCTTTGGTAAGATATAAGCTATGCATACAAATACGCAATCATCCGTTCAGTACGCGCATATGAATGCGCTTTTTTTGTTCTTTTAATTAATGTTTTGTGCTTAGACAATGTGCTTTTAATAATATCCTATTTTCCCACGCGCCGCAGTAGATACCGCTGCCATTACTAAGGAGTTAATAAGAAAAATTTTAGACAAGTCTACAGTGCCACATAGAGGTGGTTTCTGCTGCAAATTTCTGATAAGTTGAATGGTAGCAAGAATAATGTTGAAGCGGGTAGCAGTACAGAACTATCGCTCAATAGTTGCACATCATGCTTTCAATAACACTACGTACATACCACATTTTATATAGTCCTTAGACACTGAAAGTATTCATCAGCAACGCACCAATTTAATTATCGGAACAATTATGTAGTAAATTTTGACAGAATATTTTTTTCGTTCTCCGCCATCAAATGCGCAATTGCTTTTCGCATAACTCAGCTATAGTTGACTGTTTAAGTAGTGTCGGTCAGCAGCGTTATAAGCATATTGTTCTTGGTAAACTGTCTTTATTATACTATGGTATACTGTGCGCATATCTGTGACATACACACACACACAAGGAAGTACATATATTGATATTTATATGTATATATATATATATATATATATATATATATATATATATATATATATATATATATGTATATATATATATGAGATATATATATATATATATATTTATATATATACATATATAATATATATATATATATATATTTATATACATTTATATATATATATATGTATTTATGTATATCAATATATTTGTATATACATACATTGATATATATATATATGCATTTATACATATATATATATATATATAAAGATAAATATATGCATATATATAAATATATATACATATATAGACATATATATTTACATTTATTAATATATGTATATATGCATATACATATAAATATATGTATTTACAAATATATATTTGTGGTTGATACCCATGGCGTCTATTCCTTTGCACTCGATGACAATATATTCTGTTTGACCATCAACTACCTTTCCAGCAAGGAATTGCATAAGTGTCATCATCTGTGTCATCCAAGATGTTGAATGTTAGATTGGACTATTGAAAAGCAGTTATAAGAATCACGATGCCATCAATCAAATACGTCCACGTTTAGTTATATGCAATTGCCAACTCGGATTCCAGGAATAAATGCGATACTAAAACATAAGCACTATCATATGTTAGTTATCCCATTTGCTCTGGTATGTCATCGTATATGCGACATTTGGATTAGCTTGGGAGAGTGGAGTGATTGATATGCACACGGCGGACGGCAGAACCATGCCAATTCAAAAAAAGGGGCCAGTTTGTACATATGATTCGACATATCGATTGCAGCGAATTCTTCTTAAGGAAGTGTAATTATGCCGAAAACCCTTAAATATTCAAATAACCAGTTAGAGGCGACTTCTATTGTGCTATACTGACTACTTATACGAGAGAATTGAAATTTGGTCATATCAGTAAAACGTTAATGCTTATGTAAGCCACATTTATGGTCCATTGTCGTGATTTACCAGTGAGAAAAACGTTAATGGTTGAAAGGATTTCAATGTTGTCGGACGAAAGAGACGCATATGTCACACAAATATCATTATGTAGTCGAGAAAATAGTTCCATACCAAGACTCTTTGTGAGCGTCTACCTACGTTTAATACGGATGAGTCAAGGAAAGTGTTTGTTGTCGGTTGAAGGTGCATGTAATGTGCCCTATTTACGATTTTATGGTGTTGAGGATTGTCCAACTATCTGTGCAGACCTTGTAAAGGCTGTTGGCTTAGACATAGGTTGATAAGTTAATTCTTAAGCCAACTTTCTATATTTTGTAATTCTATGTTTTGTATTAACATCACGTCAGGAATAAAGATATAGGTCAGCTGAATTGATCTATGATGAAAATCATCTGCATCTACCAACAATGGACACATACATATGATCAGCACTCTCTTGATTGACCATCATTCGAAAATCAATTCATGTCAACCATATTAGCCAACGTGACAGCCCCAATACAAGGAATAATGCTGACAACATAGCCGGGTTGAAAGCAAACACTCATTTCTGGCATGCAGAACCACATTTATCAATGAAGGTTATTCGTCAAAAACTTGATTGCCCGAAATTGCTAAGGCAGACCGGTAGGCATATGTGGGTGTAACTTCAGTCACCGCAGTTAACCACAGACTCCTCGTAATCCTGCCTGGAGTCCACCTTTATCCCCACAGTGACCTACTCTATTCCAACTATTACTTTATCGTAACCCTACGTTAGTTCTTGTAAATGTCGCAGCCTTATCTCCGCCAATATTGGTCTCTTATCCTCTGTTATCTGAGCTGCTGATAGCTTCGAGAAACCGACGCGAGTTAAACACTACACATCAAGCCAAAATTCGTGTTCCTACAGATACGTATAAGAACAAAAAAATGCGTATCGTTTCTGGGGAACTGAAGAACCATAGATCCCTTGCAATGATAAAACGTTCGTTAGCATCAGCTTTGGCAATGACAGTTTTCCCGTACTCGTTTGCAGCAATTCTGGCATGACGTATGACGTCAGCTTCCGCATGACTTGACGATTGCAGTAAGCATCTGCATTAGCGGCAATCGAACATACCACACGTTGTTCACAAACAGGAATGGTATCATTGAACAAATAAATGTGTTCGTTCCGTTGTTTTTAACATCACATTATGCATTGAAGCAAAAACGTTTTGTTTACAAGCATGAACAGCCGTTAATAAGATCAGGTTTTGTATACGTAGCAAACAGGTCACGTAGAAGGCTTCACAACTTTTATAACAGTGCGTATTGCTTGCAATGCCATTTTGGTATGAGCGACACCTCAGGACGCGAGATTTAGGTCTTGCCCTACATTAAACAGCTTACTTGATATCTGAGTACAATTAGATAAAGAGCCAGACGATGCTATCGTTTTTGTTACCTTCACTGTACGTAGCTTTTCAGATTTATTTAGCATTTTCTCTTATTCGAACATTTCTAAGCAGTACCTCCACCGTAAACATTGATCTGTTCAAAGCAGCTTTGTGCATGGTGCCATCCCCAAGAGCAAATATTTCGCTGCATAAGAGATTTTCTTCTAATAACGGACCATTGTTACCTCGTCGCAGTAAGCATGTATGCATGTATGTATGCAGTTTTTAACACTGCATCCACTATATTTATACGGCCTTTACTGAAGTGTTAGTTCTCTTATTCGAACATTTCTAAGCAGTACCTCCACCGTGAACATTAATCTAATCAAAGCAACTTTTTGCATGGTGCCATCCTCAAGAGCAAATATTTCGCCGCATAAGAGATTTACTTCCAATAACGGACCATTGTTACCTCGTCGCAGTTAGCATGTATGCATGTATGTATGCATTTTTTAACACTGCATCCACTATATTTATACGGCCTTTACTGGAGTGTTTAGCGAGAAGAATAAGCCGGTAGAGTACCAACAACAGTTACATGAAGTTTATAAAATGTAACAGAAAATATTTTATCGAAATTTGAAACGTGTATAAAAGGGGTTGATCAGTAGGGTTTATCTAACTTCAATATCTTTCCACTAAATGCTTCTGCACCAATCAATTAAACGCGGGATATTTAACGTGTGGCTTGTGTGCGTATATGTCCGGATCAGATATCAACAACCACGTTACTGCGTGGTTGGCTGTTTAAAAGAGTAAAACATTTGTTTTGTGACAAGGCTTAGAATATAACAGTGACTGGACGCATACAGCAAGACGTCAAAAGTTAAAGCAATGTATCTATATGGCAAAGTTTATCTATATTGCTCACTTAAATACTGGACAGCATTCTGGCTAGGGGTCTTGTTGGTCTCTATTAGTTCTAGACAGAGCCAATTAAGCTACATATCACAGTAATTTGACCGAGGCCGTTTACATGGGTAATGGAAAAGTCGAATCATAGACCATCAATAAAAAAGGCCATCGAGTTGGGTGGGGCGATCACAGCTTTTGCAACTCACCTCTGTTTAACAGAAAAAAGACTGCGACGAAATGAATCAAAACGAAAAAAATCAAGCAATTCTCAAGGTCCACCGGCTGAATCAACGAGGAAAGAATGTTTCGTCTTTGTGCGCAGAACGCATTTGTTACGCATGAACATAAACATGATTTCCATGGCTTCAATATCGACTAGCTATTGGCTTGCTCTTGGTGTAAAGACAGATGCCAAATAACATCAGTACATATGTCAACAACAGTCTTTGCAAGGTTGCGAACATCACTTGGCTCTGCTTTGGGTGAATGCATCTGTTTGTCATTGTTCTATATTTTTTGCAATAGATACATACCGGAGCTTTCTTGCAGAAGTCCGTTCAATAGCGACATGGCCCAGACAATACCATTCCTCAATTAAGGGCAATCACGAGCACGTATAACTCATAGTTATCCAATAACGGCTACGCATGATTTAGCATGAGTGTTTGGTTAATAACTGAGTGTATGAATTATAAATTGTCATGCCACTGAACCTCTCCGCATAATTACCATTCCAACATTCACATGATTGACTGCTGGTGTTAATTAGTAATAATTCGCTGCAAGCTACATATTTGTCTATCACTTTGAAATTATGCGGGTAGTCACTAATGAGAAGGTATGCGCGCCCGTCTTCTTAAACCTCCTGTTATGAAACTTATCTGTACTCATGGCAAACACCGGCCCTTGATATTTTTTCTATCTTACATAAGAGGGTGATAGAGAACTACGGGTGTATATCGTGATGATGTCAATTATATATCGTGCGGTGTGCACTAAACCGTTCGACGCAACTTCCACCCCTTCATTCATGTTATCGTCAATATACTCTATTACTGCTGCTCCGGCATATAACCCGTTTATCATGTATTCTTACACGCTATGTCAAAACAGATCTAACCAGCTAGACTCAGAGGTACAATAGCGGTGTATGGTTGCAAAGAATTAAAGAAACAATAACAAAGTTCCAGATTATCAACTGTGACATCGTGATTTTGCCAGGGCATGCTACTCTCCCATGAATCAGGAAACACATCAACCTACACAGAACCGGCGCATAGAGTGTATTAGAGTGTGGCTCCCATCGACTGGTGTACGATTAAAGGTGGTGATCGTGGTATCACCTAACGAATTTCGCAGTCAGTCACACTATCTGCAGGCAGAGCATCTGGTTATATTGTTTATGAACAACAATTTATGTTGACGGACATGCCCGCTCAAAATTTATCAAATGAATTTGGTAATCCGCAGTATCAGTTATTTTCGGAAACGATTTTGCTTTGTGTAAAATAGAATAACTGCATTACAAGTTTCATTTGTTATGCTCCACGTCTTTTGGATGAATATATATCTACGGTGATAAATTTACTTGCGAAATGCACAGAAGCACGGTCAACGTTTGACCTTTATCTACTATCTGCAAAAAAGCATGCATCAATCGAATGACATTAGCCAACAACACGATACTGCACTAATTCCCTTTCCTCACAAGCTATAAATGGCCCCAAGCTATATATTCAATATTCCGATTCAATAGCCGCCACCATTATGAACCTGATAGTATAAGATATCCGACGCGTCATTGCTTTCTTGACTGTTTAAAATTGATATTAATCAGACAGATCGTTACATTAAAGGTGCTGTTATGCATACATCAAGAAGCCTGAGGCCCATGTCATTATCGTTGGGAGTCGTTTATCAAAGCCATTAGTAATGCCGGCTTTACATTTGGGAACAATTTATTTGTCGATTTATAGCACCCAAATAAGATATCAAGCATATATGAACACCGACCTAGAGGTACGTTCGAGTATAAATCAGCCACAATCATACAATGCCTCTTTCGGCTACTGAATACATACCATTCGAGCATACATCGACAACACTTAAATAATGCTTTTTTTGGCTACTGAATACATAACATACCTTGTAAGTAACAGTCCCTAACGGGGAATAATAAGATAGCAGAAACCCGCTACAAGTCACGTAATACAAGCTTTGTGTTCCGAATAATTGCGGAAACAGATCAGCATATACCTTTGCACGTCCCTCAGACGACAATGAAGTGCGATTTTAGGACTTGAATACATGTGGTACTACATACCAACTTCAAACAAATTGTTGTTTCGTGGGTATATATTAATATCAAGACTTATGTGATATGCTTAATCATCTTCTCAAACGCTACATGAAATATACTCATAAAAGGTACTCTGAAAGTATGTCGGGAATTACGATATCCCACCTGAATACTTTAATGTTTCTGCGTATTGCGAGCAAAGCCAATTATCTTAGCTTATTTAACAATGAACGTACATAATGTACCAGTTTAACCGTAACATAATTAAGTTGCCGGGTGATTAATACTTAGTGCGCCAGACAAGATCCTCGTGGTGAACCGAATTCGGTTCATAAGACGATTGCAATTTCCCAAAACTCAACTGAATTTTGAACTATTTTTCGAATGATATATCATATCACCATCAGCAGTGGATATATATTCTAATCATTCAGCTTTCTCCAACGCAATTATCGGAATAGTTATGCATCATATACGATTTTACGCGATATTGGTAAACTGAAAACATAAGTATTGTGACAAAAAACACTGCAAAGAAAGTTGCAGGTAAATCGTGTAGATCCGTTACTTTGGCAGTTGAATATCCTGATTAATTATGGATGGAAAGGAGGAATGTAGGTTAATGTACATTAGTTTTAATGTGCCCGTAGTTCCATGTGGCATCAGTATCGGTGCAGATGGTGTGGCACCTAGCTGTAGTTTTGCTGATGCATTGTTCTAAACATCTCGTGCTTGTAAAATATATACATTAAAGACAGTGATTTCGAGACAAAAACAGTATATAATTCAAATATGAATAATATGAGTCAATACTTAATCAATCTTCTGATAAATGCAATGTATGCATTACATATATAAACTATTATAATCATTATATATTTCGCAAAGGCTTCGTATACGATGATGACAACGTCACTAGAAATAGACGAAGCAGTCATAGTGCCAATTAACGCTCAGCGTAGGTGATTTTCATCCAGTTCTTATGACTAGCAAAATGCTAAAACACGCGTGAAGCCATTAGCTGTTCTCTCCACTATATCATGACTCACAGCAAAATCCGTATCAAGCCTTTCATGGCGTGTATTGTCAGATACACGCCATGATGGACTTGATCTAATCTCAACGTTGTCAGGTCTATGTTGTAGTCACGCATTGACTTTTGCATTGAGCAGATTAACGGCCGATGTACTTCGCTATGTTTATGTTGATGTTGTTCGATTCTTACATCATAGATTATCTTTATCTATTGACTAAAGCTATTCCATTTGGAAGCAGTTGGTGGTTCACTAGTAAGTGTGTGCTACAAGCATGACCCGTGATTATGTAGGATTTCGGAAGCACACGAGATGTGTTAATGTGTCGCATAAAGCTCCTTAATGGCGTGGTACCCACACGCTTGTCGCTGCAGCTGACTACCAGCGCCAAGATGACTTACAGCCGAATGTGTAGAAGATGCTTGATATACTGTCAAGCTAATGCGGGTTTGTAGTCTAACCTGAAAATGTACGCTATTGCTTGCATGAGAGCTTTAAGTTAGATTCGGTGTTATTGTCTTCATTGCCTATGTTAGTGATAGAGACACCCCAGCTAGTCGTCGGCATTTAATACTATTGCCTACTTGCCCATCAACCGCATATGTCGGTTTTTATATATTTTAACTTCATTATGCACATTCGTCAATATGCAGTTGTCCGTCAGACCCACAAACAGTCGCAAATATTCCTGAATTACGAAACATGTTTGATGCACATCTCATTGTATGAATGATGACACCTGCTTTCATTAGAAGAAAAGGTAGATCAAAGAATCCATTGACCACCTACCGACGATATGAATTAGGGGTCGGCCAATCTTTTTACTGAGCAATGTGTTTTCATGAAAGAGAGAGGGTGACAATGTGCGCCGGTGGCAAGATTCTGATATGTACAATATGTGCACGCCCTAAAAACCACCAATTGATTTCTTGTTTAGCTTCATGCATTATGAATTATGTATGTACATTGTTTTAACGTTCGTGTACTGGTATAGTTATGCTATGCGAAAATATTATTATTCCCTACTAGCATTTAAATCACTGATATTATCTCGGGGTGGTGAACCAATGTAATGCATGTCAAAAGGCTTACACGTTGTGCGGGACTTTGGCAATATTGGCAGATAACGTTGATTATATCGCCAAATCCCACTTCCTTCACTCAACAATTGTTTGAAAGGCGCTTGCGCTGCGGATGATAACTTCTTCCAATGATTGATGAAGTTCATTAGTACGAGGCCCTGCAAATTTGCCACCATGGTTTTTATGTCGAGCAAATGAAAATAATGCGAGCCAACTACTAGAGAGAGGCAAGGTTTAGAAATGCGCCTTTTCATGCATCAGGAGGTAGAATGCGATCCGTCTCGTTGCATGGAGGAATACACTTGACTCGGACCATTGCTGTTCGATGATTGAAAATGAAAAAAGAAAACGTTCAATAAAAGATCTTTCATTTTTGTCAAGTTTAATTATGCCGGCAGTGTGATTGCTACAACCCAGATATGCATAATATGATGAATCCATGAATCCGTGAACATTCTTGGTAAATGCAAACAAGAATAGTTACCTAATTTCCTGGGTATGCCAAGTGTTTGCAGACCATCATCACACACATTAGATGCAGTGAGCCACTTCACTCCAGTTTAAGAAATGATGACTGGTAAGAGATCACAACCCCACACCATCATGTGATATTACATACAATATCGAAGAGTTCTTTGTGCAAATACGTACCCATCCGATATATCAACAGTGGCGTGGTTGCTTGTATTTTGCAGGTTATTGCTAGTAAATGACTACCCTTTACACATTTTCTGTCTGTTCCTCGGCGGCTGTTTGGTTTTGCTCTTCGCATTAATCAGTCCTCAAGGCAGCCATAAGATTCAACTAATGATATCGCTTCATATCATGCATGAATTTGAAAAGATAAGTCAGCCTCGTAGTTAACAATACAGCGATCTAGCTGATAATTAGCGGTACCATCAGACTGTTACAATACTTAACCTACGTTATCACAGATTGGTAGCATTTCGTATACACTGATTGTTGGCGGCTGGTGATTCAATTTATAGAATATACACAATTTAGTACTTGACGTTGTTGATACGTTTCACACGACTAAGATATACGAGCAATAAACATGACACCATCTTTTTGTGTCAGGCTAGTAAGACGCGATCGTGAACCGATGTAACAGCGTGTTTTTGTGTGTATGAGCGCGTGATTGTGCGTGTGTTTTGCCCTGTGGTTTGATTTGGGGGGGGGGGGGAGCTTGAACAGATGTAACAGTGTGTGTTAGTGTGTGTGTTAGTATGTGTGTGTGTGTGAGCGTGTGAATTTGTGAATGTGTGTGCGTGTGTTTTGACCTATGGGTTGATTTTGGGTGGGGTGCGTGGTGGGCTAGGTGTCAAGCAAAGTGTAACGTTGACTTTTGACCCGGCTAACCAGCAACAATATCACAATTTTTAATATATAGTATGATTTGTAGGTCCTGTGGATAGATGTATCGATTGCAACGAGGGGCGGGAGTAGGTGTTGTGTAGGCGCAGGGAATGGTGAGGAAGGGAGGAGCCGCAGGTTAGCATTGAGTATTGCTTTGAGCTGATCCCAAACCTCGGTACCCAACTTGCCGCACATCAGAAAAAGATCATATTTTCGCTCGTTTGACCTGAAGGACCAATTCCAATGACTATTGACGATGGGCCATTTCGGAAAAGCCGCTCAGCAAATATCATTGCACAATAACAATATTCCTTAACATAGCGAAGATTTAATGGGTGGTGTTCATGTTTGGAAAAGCGGAATAGTTGTGATTTACATTGAAACATATTTTGAGTAAAATTGGGTACATTGATGAGGAAGGGCAGTAGATTATCGCCTAAGTATTTGCTATGTCCAATATGCCGTAGCCTAGACCTCGAAAACAATAGGACACATGATCTCACCAGATTGCTTTCACATGACACCGTTTCTCGCTTAGTACGAAAGTGATATTGACGCATTACAAAAAGGGATATACAACAGGAATAGTAACCATAATTGCGCAAAAAACAAAGTACCAATTGCAAAAGGCTTAATCCTTTTTGGATGGCACAGTCGATCTATTGACATAGCTATAAATATATTGTTAATTTATACCACGGTCTTAAAAAGCGATCAAATTTAATATAATGCAAGAGTATATGTCTATTTTATTAAATGGTCATTGCATTTATCCGATATATTGCTCAATTCAGAAAATATTTACTACTATTGGTCTTCTGTCCAGCATATTCGATGTTTGATTATGTTTGATAGCCTGTCATATAAAAACTAAAGGAATATTTACCGTCCATGCGTGCTGAATATCCAATCTATAGATCAGCATTAAAGAAACTCTGACGATTAAAGTACAAGCCTATATCCTGCTGAAATGCTAACCGCTGACGTACTTGCTACATTTGAACAGGAATCCAATTTCAAACAGCGATACGACGACTTCACAGAGTCAGTCCAAAATCGACAATGTGTTCTATGATTTGTCTGTTCGCAAGCACGGCTCGCCCCGTGATGCTGCAAATTTTCCGCCGATCCCATGCGTTCTGTCGCAACGACTACTTTTAATTACCCACAATAAGCCGTAGGCGCATATTCTTTCAATAATGCTTATATGTATTGTGCTTAACCCATCGCCAGCCAGTTACGGGGAGTGGTAAATCTGTCCTTCCTTGACATCTATCTACGCTTCTTACTCGGTTTCCAATAAAAGAACAGCAACATTAGCATAGAATGCAAAACAAAAACTAAAAACTAGCGTTAAATGTCTGAGACTGATCTGATTCTTTGCAATACATATCATCAATAAGAAATATTTATGTAATATATATTATAAATTCGAACTCATGGCACCAAAAAGCGAGAAGCGTGATGTATTAGATGATTGACAAGTTCTGAGCAACCTACAGCTGAATGAAGAGGCAAACGGATATTATAACAAGATATCTCGAATCGTAAAATCAATCTTTTTGTAGAGGTATTCATCCTTAAATAATTTATTTAAAATATTTATATTCTGTTAAAGTATGTATCAGTACCGATAGCTATCTGGGTAACGACTCATCCACACAATAGGGATAGTAATAAGCTCTCGTGAGCAGGGGACCAGTCGACCAAGTGATTTCAAAATCTGGAGGCTATCAGACGACGTGAGGGTTCACCTTTTTTACAATATCTATACATTTAAAATATCTATACAAAGTCAACGTGGTCTTCTGAAATCTTCTCGTTATGCATAATCAGTCTGACTCAGATTAAATTACACTAGACCAGACCTTTTGCTCACTCGCTAGCCCACCCTCATGCAGTTAGAATGCGATCCGTCTCGTTGCATCCGAAAGCTTCCTACCTGATTTAGGGGTTTGACTGACAATCTCTGATATCCATTGTTATGTCATAAATCGGGAGGAATACACTTGACTCGGACCATTGCTGTTCGATAACTGAAGATGAAAAAAGAAAACGTTCAATAAAAGATCCTTCATTTTTGTCGAGTTTAAATATGCCGGCTGTGTGATTGCTACAACCCATATATTTATAATATGATGAATCTATGAATCCGTGAACATTCTTGGTAAATGCTAACAAGGATAGTTACCTAATTTCCTGGGTATGCCAAGTGTTTGCAGACCATCATCACACACATTAGATGCAGTGAGCCACTTCACTCCAGTTTAAGAAATGATTACTGGTAAGAGATCCCAACCCCACACCATCATGTGGTATTACATACAATATCGATGAGTTCTTTGTGCAAATACGTACCCATCCGATATATCAACAGTGGCGTGGTCGCTTGTGTTTTGCAGGTTATTGCTAGTAAATGACTACCCTTTACACATTTTCTGTCTGTTCCTCGGCAGCTGTTTGGTTGTGCTCTTCGCATTAATCAGTCCTCAAGGCAACCATAAGATTCAACTAATGATATCGCTTCATATCATGCATGAATTTGAAAAGATAAGTCAGCCTCGTAGTTAACAATATAGCGATCTAGCTGATAATTAACGGTACCATCAGACTGTTACAATACTTAACCTACGTTATCACAGATTGGTAGCATTTCGTATACACTGATTGTTGGCGGCTGGTGATTCAATTTATAGAATATACACAATTTAGTACTTGACGTTGTTGATACGTTTCACACGACTAAGATATACGAGCAATAAACATGACACCATCTTTTTGTGTCAGGCTAGTAAGACGCGATCGTGAACCGATGTAACAGCGTGTTTTTGTGTGTATGAGCGCGTGATTGTGCGTGTGTTTTGCCCCGTGGTTTGATTTTTGAGGGGAGCTTGAACAGATGTAACAGTGTGTTAGTGTGTGTGTTAGTATGTGTGTGTGTGTTTGTTTGTGTGAGCGTGTGAATGTGTTAGCGCGTGTTTTGACCTATGGGTTGATTTTGGGTGGGATGCGTTGTGGGCTGGGTGTCAAGCAAAGTGTAACGTTGACTTTTGACCCCGCAACAATATCACAATTTCTAATATATAGCATGTTTTGTAGGTCCTGTGGATAGATGTATCGATTGCAACGAGAGGCGGGAGTAGGTGCTGTGTAGGCGCAGGGAATGGTGAGAAAGGGAGGAGCCGCAGGTTAGCATTGAGTATTGCTTTGAGCTGATCCTAAACCTCGATACCCAACTTGCCGCACATCAGAAAAAGATCATATTTTCGCTCGTTTGACCTGGAGGACCAATTCCAATGACTATTGACGATGGGCCATTTCGGAAAAGCCGCTCAGCAAATATCATTGCACAATAACAATATTCCTTAACATAGCGAAGATCTAATGGGTGGTGTTCATGTTTGGAAAAGCGGAATAGTTGTGATTTACATTGAAACATATTTTGAGTAAAATTGGGTACATTGATAAGGAAGGGCAGTAGATTATCGCCTAAGTATTTGCTATGTCCAATATGCCGTAGCCTAAACCTAGAAAACAATAGGACACATTATCTCACCAGATTGCTTTCACTTGACACCGTTTCTCACTTAGTACGAAAGTGATATTGACGCATTACAAAAAGGGATATACAATAGGAATAGTAACCATAATTGCTCAAAAAACAAAGTACCAATCGCAAAAGGCTTAATCCTTTTTGGATGGCACAGTCGATCTATTGACATAGCTATAAATATATTGTTTATTCATACCACGGTAGGGGAGAATGATAAATAATGCTCTTCAGCAGTAACCTGGAAACCTCTACGATCAAAATGAAATTAAAGTTCTTAAAAAGCGATCAAATTTAATATAATGCAACAGTATATGTCTATTTTATTAAATGGTCATTGCATTTATCCGATATATTGCTCAATTCAGAAAATATTTACTACTATTGGTCTTCTGTCCAGCATATTCGATGATTGATTATGTTGATATTAAACTAGTTTAAACGCATGTTACGGGAATGACAGGTATCTGTTATATCGATATGCAACTTACAAACCATGTCAGATGGCCGCCAGCATACTTTGTTATGTATTGTTTTTTGAATGCACCAAATGAATACGGAAACGAAAGGAAACATATGGAAAGCAAATAATTAATTTCGTTCCAAAGCACTAAACGTTCTTTCGTCATTAATGTTCTGGTTCCTGACCGACGACATATTGATCAACAATTGCTAAGTAACCCCTTAGCAAATCTATCAGCATAATACACGTAAATACGTCGCTGCCATAAGTATTGAGTTTACTGAGCCCATGCTGTGCTAAGACAATGAAATATACATAGGGATAGAAGTTTATTGGAGTGAGATGCAAAGCACCCAGTTGCAAGTTCCAATTTGTATTGGACGCGGTCTCTTAATCATGCAGCAATCACTATGGTCCAGGGTATTTACATATTATACTTGCTTCAGCAGAGTCTCTTTGTATATGTCACGTCTGAAGCCATGATATCCATCGTCCTTGATAGTAGCAATTACTGAAATCGTAGCGCAATTTTATATTTATTCAGTAAGCCTTTCTGTTTACCAAAGCATGATTGCAATAAAGCGGGCATTATCGATAGCATGCTGCCTTTTATTCTTAACGATTGCAGTACCTACTATGGTCAGCTCCAAACACGAGGCGCAATCCTCACATATAAAGCAACTTTACTGTTAGGCCTCGGTCTGTGACGCGAGAGGTCTTTCTGGAAGTCATCTAACACCTACCCTACTAATTAAGCGACAAAGTTTAGCTATTGGCTACATTCTGTTCAATACGGGTAACAATTGCCCATAATAAACTGTAGTTCTCCTCCCATTGAATATCTTGCAAACATCACGATTGCTATAATAGATTGCTGATGACCTAATGCAGTGATCCATTTAAGTGGAATCTGTTCACATAGAATATCGTCATGGTGATTTATCAAGTAATTAAATTACGAAGTAGATCAACATGATGTTTATTAAGTCATTTGTACCAATCACATACGACATTTAACTTAGGACGGAGTAAATGGTCGTTTAGAAAATCCAGCTGATATCATATCGGTGCATCAATGGCTTGTAACGGCGCGTACAATTCAAACATTGGATGATATGTCCTGTGCATTTGGACATAAGCCTTGGACCGCGAAAGTACACATGTGGCTCAATACTTGTAATAGATTTGCGTATGTTTGTTTGTACTCACCTCACCACGATTCTGCATAACGTATCATAGGGTTACCATTAAGGAATATTTACCGTCCATGCGTGCTGAATATCCAATCTATAGATCAGCATTAAAGAAACTCCGACGTTTAACATACAAACCTATATCCTGCTGAAATAATAATCGCGGACGTATTGCTTCATTGAACAGGAATCCAATTGCAATCAGCGATACGAATACTTCACAGAGTCTGACCAAAATCGACAATGTATTCTATGATTTGTCTGATCGCAAGCACGGCTCGCCCCGTGATGCTGCAAATTGTCCGCCGATCCAATGCGTTCTGTCGCAACGAATACTTCTAATTACCCACGATAAGCCGTAGGAGCATAGTGTTTCAATAATGCTTATATGTATTGTGCTTAACCCATCGCCAACCAGTTACGGGGAGTGGTAAATCTGTCCTTCCTTGACATCTACCAATGCTTCTTACTCTGTTTCCAATCAAAGCAAGCAACATTAGCATAGAATGCAAAACTAAAACAAACAACTAGCGTTAAATGTCTTAGACTGATCTGATTCTTTGCAATACATATCATCAATAATGAATATTTATGTAATATATATATTTTAAATTCGAATTCATGGTACCAAGAAGCGAGAAGCGTGACGTATTAGATGATTGAAAAGTTCTGAGCAACCTACAGCTGAATGAAGAGGCTAACGGATATGACATTAAGATATCTCGAATCGTAAAAGAAATCCTTTTGTAGAGGTATTCATCCCTAAATAATATATTAAAAATATTTATATTTTGTTACAGTATGTATCAATGCCGCTCGCTATTTTGGTAACGACTCATCCACACAATAGTGATAGTAATAAGCTCTCGAGATCAGGGGACCAGCCGACCAAGTGATTTCAAAATCTAGAGGCTATCAGACGACGTGAGGGTTCACCTTTTTTACAATATCTATACATTTAAAGAATCCTACAGTCAACGTAGTCTATTGAAATCTTCTCGTTATGCGTAATCAGTCGTGAGAAAAATTTGAGTGATATAAAATGTCAGGGTGAAGAGGTGTTGTCAAACCATTAATTGTGCAGGTCTTGTTCATTGATCACTAAGATGCAGAGAGCCAGACCAGTGTTTAACTCTCTCGCCAAAGAGGCCAATATTTGTAAATATCTACTGACTCAGAATAAATTACACTAGACCAGACCTTTTGCTCACTCGCTAGCCCACCCTCCTGCTTGAAGACACCAAGTCAGATGTATGAGCGTTATTATAAAAACGTGTCAACACTGGCAGGGCCCAGGTGGTGACCTTGTGACCTAATCCTTTTGACTTCCTCTCCATCTTAAATCTAGATATATATCGAAATCCAAGATAACATCAATACCAATATATGTGTGTGTGTGTGTGTGTGTGTGTGTGTGTGTGTGTGTGTGTGTGTGTGTGTGTGTGTGTGTGTGTGTGTGTGTGTGTGTGTGTGTGTGTGTGTGTGTGTGTGTGTGTGTGTGTGTGTGTGTGTGTGTGTATTCCGCCTACAACCCTTGAAATTGATCTTGTCCATTCGCATTGCTCTTCGCAATACGTACGGTCTCTCATCTGGGTTGATTATGTGCGGATACATTGGCTGAACTATGGCGATTGATAACATGGTTAGATGTGTTTCCTATGTTATTCGACGATAGACGTCAAATGCGGGTCGTCGTGCTGCTAGACTACATAACAAATGGTTTATAGTGTATCCGGTTCAACAAACAGCTCGTTTTTTCCCGAAATATTACGAGATGTCACAATATGGAATAAAAACCGTATGATATTCAGATCAATTCGCATATCAGTCTCGATTGCTCTATTGCTTTTCAGATGAGACTAAGTGTCTCCATGTCAGCTTGCCAAGGCGACTTAAGCAATCACTCAGCATCAGCTGGGACCTGTACCTCTAGTAACCTGTCGAGTGTCGCCAGCCATGACAGATATACTACAGCCGAGCGGTCTTGCCGAGAAATGTGGAAACAACATAATATTTTGCCAACAATTTCAGCTCCACATCTCGGAACACAAACAAATATATGCTTTGATAATATTGTTTGATACATTCAGGATAGTCCATTGAAATTTAAGTAGTAGCCAAGCATCTTGTTTAGGCAAATTAATATAGTAATTCCTCGCCTGGTGACTGGTTTCTTATGATGGAGCCTGGAGACACGATAACGCGACGATTAAAAGCAAGTTCTATTGCTAGCAAGCGATGTGCTTTTGGCATGCAAGATATGACTGTTGATGAGTGTACATATAAATATATGTATATCTTTAGGTACTAACATATATAGGGATATTGCTATGTTTATATACATAAACATATATGTATGTATGAATATCTATACCATGATATATCTTTATATTGATGTATGTATGCATATATATTCTAACATATTTACATATATGTTAATATACATATATATATATATATATATATATATATATATATATATATATATATATATATATATATATATATATATATATATATATATATATATATATATATAAATATAATATATATATATATAATAAACCGCATTAGGGCGACTGGTGATATATCTCTTAATTACCATTAACAATACACATATGCATTTTTTGACGTTATATAACCCTTGTTGTCGAATATAAGTAGTTTATGTGAAGTATTGGGAGATATATGACTTTTGGTCGGTCGCCCTAAAACCAACATCGCAAATATCCAAGCATACGACGACCGCTGGTTGCTGTTGTATATCTACAAGCTTAGGACGACGTTGTATTCTGTAGTAAACCGCATATGGACGACCGAACTATCAAGCTATCTTCTCATCGTCATAGTTCTGCTGAGTTGCTTCATAGCGTTAAGATTTAAATGGTTTTATCATGTTGATTTAATTGAATCTACCGGTGCTACCGGCAAACAATGATTTCATAACCCTATTACTGAAATGCAACAATGATGCGCAGCCTCCATGTTAAATAACGTGTAACGGGCAGTCTAGATGTTAAGCATGGAGGGGCGGGGTGGGATGGTGGGTTGATATGGGTCGATCAACATATGGTACAGTGGCTGCCTTAGTAATGTGATGCTGGCCTACATATTTTCGATTAAAAAGAAATATCAACCTGACCTATGCTCTGCTGGGTGCGGGATTTCGTTAGAGGCTAGTTTTAACCAGACCAAGCTCCCGCTGAGATGGACAACACGGCGAGTCGCTAGAGCGTCACCTGTGAGCCGGTGTTGGCGAGATAGAGGTGTACCAAAACAAATACCCTCCACACATGACAGAGGAGCCTTATGGTGAATTTTGGAGTCGCAGTAGAAGTGACACGGTCGGAAAAAGGGGGAATGAAACATGCCCCTAAACTATACATACGAAAGTGTCAGCAAATGATTAATAGAGATCTCAGTAGATTAGATGGTGGAGCGATCTTCAAGGTAAACCAATGGTCCCGGGTTCGATTCTCATGAGCGAAATTTTTACCCGGGGGGGTCACAAAAGCTGAAACACGATATCATTACAGTAAAATGTAAAAAAACAACACTTGTAGCCGCCGACAGTTTGCTGTTGATAGCGAAGTTGCTGCACTTTCCACATAATGTAGCGGGTAAATAGGGTCGCTGTCAAACATCGCAACTGAGTTGTTGAGACGGTTACACATGGGATCGTTCATTGCAATTGATATTAAGAGAAAGTCAGGCTTCTATTACTGGAAAATGACCGCTATTATTTTTCGACATTGATATAATAATCCTGCCTGGCGGCTAAATGATAGAGCCTGTGGAAATCAGTTAATAACGATTACTTGACATACAGCAGTGACATCCAATGCAAACGGCATTATGTTACCAGCGCTGTACAGACCGGTTCGCGCTGTTTCTTTGATTTCATTTGCTGAGCAGCAGCGACGTTTGAAATCTGATAAAAAACATGGATGGTAACACACTTCAGTGTGCTTTGCATTACTTTCGACTACTGATGTGGAATGCATGGTAAGTGTATCTCTCCATATGGAATCGACTTTCCGTATTCAATTAACGTCACATAGACCTCGAAGATTGCAAACTACACATATGTATATATACTTGTTGACACTATTTGGTGATGATTTTTATCAAATAATCGCCAGCATCGGTAAACGCTGCGATGAATCTTAATGGGGCATATATGAATATGTATATATAGTTAAATATATATATGCCCATGTATTTATACGTATATTAATATATCTATATATCCGCAAATATATATGTATATATATATATATATATTTAAATATATATATCGATATCTAATTATGTATACACATACTTGAATATTGATATATACATATATATAGACTTGTATTCCTATATATATATAGATGTAAATTGAAATGAATATTTATAGGTAAACGTATATAGATGTAAATATATATAATATATTATTAAATACATGCATTCATGTATGTATTTTCTAAATGCGCGTCTGTTATAATTTAGTTTAAATACATACGATTATATGTATATATATAAATATAAATATATATATATATATATATATATATATATATATATATATATGTATATACATATATATATATATATGTATATATATATATTAAGATACATTTGCGTGTTTAATTATAGATATATACATCCATATAATTAGTTAATTGAATAATATCGATATATGTAAATGCATATAAATATATCAATATATATACTGGTATGGTTAGGTATATGATGAGCATATAAATATATATACATATGACTTTATAAATATACTATATACCTATGTATATATATATATACATATACATATATTTATATGTAACTATATAAGTCTATATAAACATATATATATAAATGAATATTTATATATATATATTTATGTATATATATGTATAAATATATATTTGTGTATATATATGCATATGGATATATATATATAATAGTATATATATGAATATAAATATGCTTTATATATATATATATATACAAGAGATATATATATATATATATAGATATATATATATATAGATATATGATATATATATATATATATATATAAATATATATATATATATATATATATATATATATACTATATATATATATATATATATATATATATATATATATATATATATATATATATATATATATATATATATATATATATATATATGCTATATATGCTCATTTTGGGTAATAACGTCCGCCATCACCGGTTATTCCACATTTGAACCCTGCAGTATACGTCTTGCAACAAAACATACGATGGACTTTCTACCATAAAGAGTAAATGTTTCCATTCATTCTTCGGCGTAATTGCAGTAAAACACAAACACAATAGTCGTGCTTTTAGGAAAAAGCGTGGCTTTGTGACCTCACGAGTATTCAATAAGTGCGCAATGCTTTTTGCCTTTGATGTACTTCATACAGCATAGCAGACATAGTCATATCATTTTCCTGCCGTCAAAACAGTCAAGCATCGACCATAAATGAGCATATGTATAATATGCTTGATATACAGCGACATTATATACCAAGATTAATGATATAATACAAATATATGTTACAGATTTATAATGTCATTGTGTAATCCATGTTTAAACGGACATATTTATGCAGCAATGTGTAGGCGACAATATCATTTTTGAACATGTAGATGAGATGGTTCAAGGTAATATATTCTGCAAGCTGCAATACACGGATGAAGTTTACCATTAAGCTGGCTTGTCTAAAGCTACATGATATGTTACAAGTTAAAGGGAGGAATGTCAACTTATAACGATCAGCTGGTAATGGCCCTCAATTTGACCGAATATCTCGTATAAAGATGCCGGAATTCGATGTGCAATGTAATATGATTCCTACTGACTGAAACGGCAAAACATAATCCCTCTAATCGTTGCGTCAATAACGGAGCGACAGTTGTCAATGGCTCCAATAAGGACGACATTATCTTCTAGCATAAAGCTGCTGATTGATGGCTTGGCCAGCTGAGTGCATTTAGATATCAATATCATCGTGTGGGGTTATGAGTATAATTTGAGACCCTTATGGAATGCTACAGGCACGTCCTATGGCTATTCAAGCCTGACAGAAACATTCTTCCTTGGCTTTTATTACAGATAATTTTGTCGTCAGTTGCACATATGAAGATTTCAAGAACGACGATCAATTGCCTCGACAAAACATATTTGTCACGCTGATGGTGCTGTGTTGTCAACGTCCTTTAAATAACGTATCAAGGTAATGCGCTTCTTTTATGCGAGATCATGAAGTTTCTCGATCCTTCTAGCCATGAGTCACTACACAATGTCAATGGCGAACACTACATTCATTGCATCTCGATATTACGACATTAATAACCTTTCCTAGATGAAACACATCGATATTCCAAAAACAGCTCTGCTTACATTTATCAATGGGTCTCAATATGTCGTACATTAACACCTTAAAATAGGAACTATCCTGCTATTTGTTGTGCGAACATACCATATGTAGAAATGTAATGGAAAGAGCTAGGCAATATGTTACGCTGAACAGTGGGAAGTTGATAGAATATAAGGAATTAACAGTTGCAGTAGCAGTATAGATTCCGGTATTCCCAAATACAACCGGAATCATTTTATGACATCATGATGCGCATTTTTTTCTAACTTGAACATATGCACTTAATTAACTTTATCGTGATAGGTAGTGTTTTTGTGGTTTCTCAAAAAGATAAATCATTAACCGCTGTGTAATGTCATTCTTTTGCCATTTGGGTGAATTGCCTTGAATAATGTAGCAATTCAAAAATAAAGCATCTTAAATCAATTATTCGTATCTTTACAGCTTTCAGTCACATAGCTACCGGATTTATTTAATCAATAAACTGTTATAAATTATTATTTAAAACATTGTCTGTATCAATAGTATTAGGTTCGGTCCTGATTTAAGTAGGAGAGCGGATGTATAGTCGATTGAATATGACAGTAAATATTCGTGTTATTGATCAATTTGAACTCTCTTTTCATATCAGTGTCCTGAGAGCGCCGTGTCGTGGTTTTGTTAAACAAAATGTGAACGTACCAAATTGTACAATAGTATCCTTTAGTATATTTCAATGACATTCAATCACATCATTAATGCAGTAACAAAATTTGCACTATGCTAACATCGTTCATACTGACAATAGGGAAGGGGTCCGACTTACAGGGTTATCATGTAAATGATCGACAAGACGCAAAACATATGTAAAGAAGCGATATGATAAGAATGAATACTTGCTGGTTTATGACCTTCTTGATAAGCTCTGAATGTGTCTGCATCTCGTTGTTGTTTAATGGACACATGTAACTTTGCAAAACAAATAGTTGTGAATAGGCGATCACTTCAACAAATCACTCATTCGGAATATGTAGTACATAGTTCTTTGAGACTCACCCGTTACATATATATAAAACAAACACTAGGTTTGTCAATCTGTCCGCAACCCAGCCTCACATTTAAAATTGCCAAGCTGATAAGGCCGTTCGGCAATAGATCATGTTGGAGGAAGGCGACATTTCAAAATACTGCCATGCAGCAAGCAAACAATTGAATGTCACATACAACGGGCCCGAGCGTGCTGAGACTCAATATGCTTGCTAAAAGGCTATTGCTATCAGTTTTCCGTTGCAAGCACAAATCCGTCAGCCCTGTTCGTTATTGATTGTGTCAGGGCCTAATACAGTCCATGATTCATTACAAATTTCATCAGTCGTTGGTAGCCCATAAATAAGGTGGTTGTCCCCTGGTACACTTGACGTTGCCAGAATGTTTTATAGAATACATTCAGTGGTGAATAATGATGGTGTCAATATCACTTACTGCTTACGACTCAGTGTCACATCCTAATGACCGTGTCTATTTTTTCTTGACATAAACCGGTACATGTATCCAGTCTGCGATCCTGAACATAAAAATTGGGTCAAGGCATCGACATAAAAGAAAATATATAATATGCTCTGAATGCAAACATGATCTTGGCATATTCAAGGTCGTTTGGGGGATTCAAAAAAGCATCAAATTAAGTTCAACATAAAACTGTTTACATAAAATAATAGACATCTGTCCCCGCAGTCTAGCCATGCTAGTTTTCAAGGAGTCGGGTAGCAGTAGATCGACGGTGTACAAGATCAAAACGCAGACAGCCATAATTCAAGACATGTTTTATCTGACATCGTGTTTCACAATTTTTCCGTCATTAGAATCGAATATTCATCTGATGATGCATAAGGCTATGAATAACTATTAAACCCACTGACATTTATCCTTTGGGACATGGTGTCTGATATTCTTTATTTCAGCAAAAGTTATGGGCACGTGAAAATAAAGAAAATTGGTTAACTATTATTGCTTCTTTTGCAGTATAGGCGAGGTTTATGGTTGTAACTACTATATACTGGGTTCAACTCATACCTAATTCTAGATTATTTTTTTGTTTTTGTATTCATCTGAGCGAAATCGGAAATATAAGATAAACAATCCCGTATTAAGCAAATCAAATTTAATAAAATCGCGCAATCAATATTTCAAATTCACAATTTTGGTAAGCGGAAGTTATATCACTTCCATTCTGACATTTTGACCGGCCAGTTGATAGTTCCAGACATGAGATAGTTGCCCCTCGTCATGGTCTACAGTGCACGCCCCTCCCTTGACGCTGCTCAAACAACGTGATTCGTTCTACAAAAGGTTTTAGATGCTACAATTGCCTGATTGATATCAGCTTATAATTCCTGATATGTTAAAACCCGCTCCTCAATTATTCACAACCATTGCCATCCGAGAGACTTTATCTATTTATTTCGGCGGAGGAGGCCTGGGATCGGTAAGTGAACGCTTGTGAACAGTATGTGTAGATGAAGAGTATCATTCATGGCCGGTGTTAAGCCTATGTGTCAGGGATGTGCGATAATTGTGAGCGCGCAGAAGTGAATGGGGTAAAAGCAATGTTTCCGTTTGAAATGACTGTACGATTCGTATGAGCGTCTCAATCGATGATGATATCTGGGTCTGAGTAATTCATGCAGTTTTATTGCATAACACAATGTTGTAAGGCAAGTACGCCTATATCTTCGTTTTACCATTTGGGTTTTCGTTTCTACGATAAAATTGTCCTGTCCAATCTAATGATTTTCCAAAACATTCCTAACTCAGGGAGATAGAATTGTGTTACTTGGAGCAAGGCAACTATATCAGTGCATCAGTCAACCTTCCTGGCAATCGAATACCGTTGAAAATATTTAAACACATTGGTTTTATGTGTCTGAACAGAATTTATAGAATCGATGTACAATGCTCACATACGACATGGGAATTAACCTAACAAAGCATCAGCGTAACGAAATACACTCACGGCATATAGCCTCACCAACAACCACCCCGCTGCTTAGTGTGTTACTAGATGCAAAACTAGCCCTGAGTACCCCCAGGAGATATGCACTCGTTGTTCATTACGCGTAAATATGCGTCTAGCAATCAGCTCATATGTATTCACCGCCATGGAGGTTAATGAATATAAATCGCCGTGGGGAATGCACCTTTTCCGGATACCGCTAATTAGCATCGGTAAACTGCACAGCAAATTTTTCGCCACATATTAATGCCACATGGAGTAGAGAATCGCATACGAATTACGTCAGCAAATTTTTCACTCATACACTTATTCCAAGCCTCTCAATAGAATTATAACAGAATAGCCAACTGTGCATAATTCATATCTTCTCTCTTTCCTCATTGCAACTGTGGGTAGTCGTAACATAAAACATTGCAGGATTGCTGGAGTCTAGATATGTTTGACTGTGTTTGCTGCACAATATGACGCAGGTGAAGTAAGCCTAGTAGTCTTTTCAAACGAAAGGTCCTGCAACTTATAATGCTATCTTTACGGCCAGCCTCTTTGGCACAAAAACGTTACTTGTTCGGAACAATGACTTCCGATGCATATGGCACGAACCTGCTTAACATCTAAGTCGGTGTTAAGGCTTCTTTAACAACAGTGTAGTAGTAGACATGTTGTTCCATTCATATTTAAACCATATGAAAGCTTTGTTCTGGTCAACACATTTTCCACAGCTCATAACGCGATGCAATGTATCAATGCTTTGATCTGTTTCACTGCGTTAACGAAACAAAATCAATCGTCCCTATTGGCAAAATAGATATTGCAGTCGTAAATTAAGGATTGACTGAAATGGCGCGAATTATCGAGTATTTATTTCGTATCTGCAACAGTACCAAATGTACTATAACATGGGGAACAATCGTACAGATATGCCTAGAGGAAATTATGAGAAGGATGTCATATGGAACATTATTGGACAGTCACTTACCGTTATCATACGAGCTATACATCATTGATTTATAGCAACTTAAATAATCATTTCATGTGCCTCAAGATGCAGTCTGTATCGTGTTGATAATCGATAAATATCAGGCCGTTTCCAACCCCCTCGCTTTATTGTCTTTCGTGGACGACCTTTCGAGGACAAAAAGTATCTATCAGGAATAAAAAGTGCCAAAAAGAATTTGATTCGCATTGAACTATTTCATTGTACCAATTAAAATATGCCGAATTAATAATTGATAATTGATTATAGCAAAAATGTATTACTAATATTTGTTCACGATTGATTGGAGTCTAAGAGCGGTTGTAATCGCCACTATATATATAGATACACACACACACACACACACACACACATATATATATATATATATATATATATATAGATATATATATATATATATATATATATATATATATATATATATATATATATATATATATATATATATACATATATATATATATATATATATATATATATATATATATATATATATATATATATATATATATATATATATATATATATATATATATGTATTGATCACCCCGTAGTTGCATGATCGAGTGCTTTTTAAGCCAGAATATAAGTATTTCGATACATTTTCGTATAGAAATTCTTTATAGACACTCAGAGCTGCATGCAAGCCTTATCTGGATTCAAACGACCCGTAGAGATAACGATGACTACATAATATCATTGCAAATAAAGGGCGCCAGGGGAAATGATAGCAGCCGCATCGGAGATATGAGGCCCTCCACTTATAAATTACCCTCCATAATGGACAATAGATGGACACAAACAAATAATCTTGCACTTCGGCCGCAAGAAAGAACCCTTATAGAGCCTTCAGTTTGTTCCTCATAGCCGCATTAGCATACGGTTCCTATCATTAATTGTTCCCACAAAATGTCGGACTAATCGTCAATTTTCATCCTCTAGGTACAATGGTAACCTATCATCATAATAGCAAATATTGCGAACTATCACGATTAATACCGATGAGCAGGAATGAACAATGAGGTATTTGTATTCTGTTGAACGTGGTTTACTTATATTGCACAATACTCCAGTTCTATCGCTCCATTCCGGTAAGCCATGCTACAATATATATATTCATGGATTCCGGACCGAGATTTTACGGCTGCAAGGTCGTAATTGCATACGTCATAAGACGTTTAGGAACTCGAAGTACTAAACATATCTGAGTGTACCGAGGTCAGAATAAAGATATGACAGTAACATTATATCGATCTGATACGGAGATTAAATAAGTATGAAGGAGTGCGAAAGTGTGTAAATAACTGGAAATGCTTCCAAACGATACATAAGAATGAAGGATGAGAAGGATGCTGAATAAACTTATAAGCATTGTAAATAAATAACTGCCTAAGTGAGCTCTTTTTAAGTGGAGCAGTTACGGAATGAATGTGTAAGCCGATGTGTTAGTCAAGGTATGTGAGTTACAGAGTGCATTGGCGATTGAGGGGTGCATTAATGCGTTAAATGGGGTCGATGGTGAATATCAAATAGTAAATCCAGGCATTAATTTATAACATCTAATGTGTAACTGTAGCTCACATGCTTCTCAATATTACACGGCAGCTGCTGAATGCTCTCGAGTGCATCTCAGAGAATATCTCGAAAACTAATGGATTGGCATGTAATTTGCAAATTAAGCAAACACGGGGATAGTTGTGCGCAATTTTCGGAGCTAATATCATGTTGCAAGTAACAAATCATCACTTTAGGTTATCTATTGAGTCATTAAAGCACGTCGTAAGCAGGCAAAATATTTTTTCCGTCTGCAATGCCACTATATCGATTCATACGAAAAAAGGATGGGGCGTTTTAACTTCTTGATTCGCCTTTTGATGCAACCGAGTTTCTAGAATAGCTACAATTTGCCGTCGTCAGACTGACACAACACTGAAAATCATGACGTAAAATATTCATCAAAGCTCAGTTAACGACTTTATCTTCATTAAGGCTTAGTTTTTATGCTGTGAAGTGTTAACAAATACAGAAGGTCTGTCTTAAAGAGACTGTTCAGCCCCATATAAGGAAAGTGGTTGCCTAGCAAGCTGCTTGGTAACAGCACCTTGGAAATCAAAAATGTTACATTTTCAGACTTTCAGTCGCTACGCGGCGCTGTGGTCTCAGAAAAAAGATCTTTACTTCGGCTGTCGCCATTTATGTTGTCGGACATTATCCTTCTTGCTTGTCGGTCTAATGTGTGCACAATTATGCCCACAACTTGAATGAGTGAAGATTTAATGAAATCTACATTATGTAACTAAAGCGGAAGAATACACATCGTTAGTGAGGAAAATTCAGAGCGCGTTATGATTTACAGCTAACATTCGTGTAGTTCATGGTTTTAGGGAGGCACCGTTATCGATGGAACGACATAACTGAATAAAACAGATCTCCACAGTATATCATGAATATTTCCAGTCAAATAATAATGTTAAAAACTTATCAACATAACTTCCATCATGTAAAGTCGGAGGCACAAATTAGAAGATGTCATTACTTACGTCTGCGTTAATCGTAGTAATGTAATAACGAAATGATCCCTGATTGCCTTATATGTGGCTGAACAGTCTCTTTAAGTAACTTACGTGTATGTTAGTTTGAAGAAACATATATGTTATAGCGCCCAATCCCAACCTAGTATTCACCATTAATTGTTCAATGCATTTTCCATAAGTCGTAGTACATTGATTATTTTGGAACCCTCCGTCCACTTCAACCCAACACGTGAACCGGATTTACCGTTATTGAATCCTAAGAAGCTAATATCAAAATATTCGCGTATGACCCCGGCACGATCAAACTAAGTAAACCAATTAGTTTTCTGTAATTTTATCTGCATAAATCTCATTGGGTACATGCGTCGTGATGCTTTACGTGCGGTAATGAACGCTTAACTATTTTCTTGGTCGATACGGTGCACGACGGCCAAGATAATGAGAGGACCATCCAAAATTAAATGATTAAACCACTCGGTTTTGCAAATATCTTATTCGATTAAGATAAGTTTATGACAATGTTGGTAGGGTCACAGCCAGTGATATTACATTTTTTGTGGAAAGCCCTGCTCCAAATTAGACCCCAAAATATATGGCGTTTGAACTGCGCAGGTATATATGATTTCAAGGATGCATTAGATGCTAGAAAAGAACCACCAAGGTCGTCGATGACGCCGTAATGCCCTGAAAGAGGGTTTGGCGATAAAGGATCAAGGTAGCCTTCATGGTAGGATGATTGCCTGCTGTGAATTGCGTGCATATATGTCCAAAGAGCCCTTAGTTACTCTGATAACCCCCCCCCCCCCCCCATTCGATATAAATGTACTATTGTGTAGTTATATATGCGTGTCATCTATCACGCTTTGTTCGAACATAAAACTAACGTAAACAAGGCATCCCTATCGGTCCCTTCTGGTGCTATCCTTCAAGCCGAGCAAATACAGCCGTATCATACATCGCGAACAATAAACAAAGCAGCCCGGACTCCTATTAATATATGTTTGATGGGAATTGAGAGCCATCGTTTAAGGCGACGGATGAACAGCTTCAGAAGAAGCCGACAGCCTTCACAATGCATTGGATGGAAATAATTCCCGGCGAAGGGCTTTATCCATACCTCAACGTATGTATTGCAGTTCAAATGGTGGGCAACTACGTTTTTGGTGGTGGTACGTTGTGACATATTCTAGACTTTCAAGCTCATGAAATCGAAGGTTTCGGCTTGATAAAGATAGCAAGCTAGTAAACGTGTGGACAATCTCTTTGCTCATGACACCCAGTCTGTTAGGTCACGCCCCAACAAGTATGCCGCTTAGTAATCTGCGATATATTGTAGCACGGAATTGCCAGTTTTGTACAGTTAAATTGCAAAGTAGTTTACGTGACTCATCTCGCTCCGTCGCCACCCTTGATGCCAGTTCATGAGGCGGGTCAATATCCTTTGCCAACTTCAGGGTCTGTTTGTTCCTGTTATCTGCTCCACTATAATGCTCATTGTCAAACGGTGAGCATTATAAAAAAGCAGTCCCCCAATTATTTGATTTCTCAAACCATTACTGTAAATGCATTATCATAGTACACCACCGTACATCGCACAACGAGCAGATGTAAACAGAAATCGGCTTTATAGAACCGTGAAAATATATGCAACAGATGGAAATGTAAAGGCTGCATCATAGAAAGGATGAGGCGGAATAGGGCATGGGATAAGGAAAAACGACCGCTTCACAGGATTACATGATTGTAGGCCGATAACCTGATAGATATAGTTTGCGTAAACTGTGAAGGATGCGCTATGCAGGATGGCGTCAAAGTAGGGAGCTCCTTCCTACCCCTCACCAAAGATAATTGGGAAGTCACGTAACTGTCAAGCAATTTGTACATCAATTGAATTATGTGACTTACATTATTTTCGTCATAAGAAAAATCTAACACGCATTGTTCAGTATAAACTCCCAGATCACTAATATCATGCAAACCTAACCGGTTAGCTAACACCTGAATAAACCTGCAAAAACAAATTTGAATATTTACTTTGCCATCATTACTGTATATACAACTCGACGGGTAGAATATATGGCGTGTAATCAAGTTAATAATTATGTGCTCTTGGGACCATACTCTAAACGTTTATAAACCGTAGCACATAATTCGCGGTCATAAGCATCACGTGCGACTCTTGTACATGCACTTTTCATCGAATATGCCACAATAATGATGATATGGCTGCTTAGGGTAGTCTGGGGAACTTGTGTCGTAGCTTTAATCACGAATGGTCGATTGAAATGATATAAGGATCGTTATTGTGGCGCTTCGCAGGGCTAGATTATCAATTCAGTGTATTGTCGGTCATAACTTCCACTTCATGAATTAAATGCTAAGTCGTTTATGGATTGACAATAATAAAGCTACAACATTTTGAAACAGGCGATATTCTTCATTGCTTCACATAAAGTGCCAAAAAGTCTGAAGCCGCAACATATTGGTCAATATTTAACAAATCGTTTTAACATGGGTAACATAATATGTCGAAAGCACCTGCTGCAATATTTTGCAACAAGCATGAAGTTGGCCGGAGCACACATGTGTAGAAGTCCCAGTTAGAGCTGTAATTATCACCAAGACACCTTCACTGACCGTAACAATATTGTTAAGTAGGAGCATAATTGTTCAATTGATGCTAGTTAGCTATTAAGCGTGTAGATAAGCCATTTCCGCCAGTAAGTTGCTTGCGATCTTTGATTGTTGGTCGCCGGATGACTGATGGCGCTATACAGAATTTTCTACCGAATCCATAAATAGTCCAGACGGTTTCGACTACCTGCAATACTCTTGTTAAATTACTCATCGAAGGATAAGACAACTTTCCATTTTGGCTAATATTTAATTAGCGATGTGCCAAGCGTCTAGTATGATATAGGTAGATCCATTACCCAAACAACGCAGTACTCAGACAGTCACGTCTGGAGTAGCTAGGGGGCAACATTCACGATTTACAAAACAATTCCGTGTCGTTTATCAACACAACTTTACAATGACCTTTGGTTGGCGTCACAATAAGATATAAGCTATGCATACCAATACGCAACCATCCGTTCATTACTCGCACATGAATGCGCGTTATTTGTTCTTTTCGGTAAAGATGTCAAAGGATCATCGTGGCTGGGGAATGATGAGGCTGTTTTTTCTTGCGGTCGGATGTTTGCTTTTGTACTTAGACAATGTGCGTGCAATAATATCCTATTCTCCGAGGCGCCGCAAAAGATACCACTGCCATTAATAAGAAATAAAAAAGAAATTCCGATATGTTTACGGTGCCATACAAAACTGGTTTCTGCTGTCAATATCCGATAAGGTGAATGGTAGCAAGAATAATCTTGAAGCGGGTAGTAGTACAGAAATATCGCTCAATAGATGCACAGCATGCTTTCATTTTACAAAAAAAAAAATACATACCGCACGGATTTTATATAGCCTTTTGATACTGAGAGTATTCATCTGCAATTAGCCAATTTAATTGTCTGAACAATTATATCAAAATGCTGAAATCATTTTGTTTTCGTTCTCCGCCGGGTAAACATTAAATGCGCAATTGCAATTGAAATACTTCAGCACTAGTTGACTGTTTATGTTGTTTCGGTCAGCCGTGTAATAAGAAATAATGTTCTAGGTAGACTGCGTTTATTATAATATTATATATTGTGCGCATATCAGTGCCATTCACACATATCGAAATGGGGTGGATGATATCCGCAGGTAGGTAATGTAGGTTATTGGCCATAGAGGTTGGCAAATCTAACTAGTCTGTTTAATTTAGTGATCGTATTTATTTACATCTCATGCACTCGATTGCAGTTTAGATTACCTTTACAATTGGCAATAGATAAGTTAATTCTGGCCAATGTTTTCACAGCTTTGATACACAAAGGCGTCAGATAGTACTGACCATCAAGCCTAGCTTTTGGAACAATCGCTTGGTTTGGTTAAATGTTTATACATTGATATGTTAACGATCTTTGTATTTGCACTATTATCAGGGCCAGCGATTGCCTCCTCATACAATTGAAGAGTCTTCATACGCCATTTACCAGTAAGATAAATTGCTTTAAGGCATTAGTATCTATTCGCTCATAGCCATAAAATGCATTCATTTTCCGAATTAGATGTTACTATATACTTGGCAAATAAACCGGTAGACCACAAAAGATATATAAATGGTAATAGCCCGAGCAAGCACTGTTAATGTTTGGTCATCGTTGAATGGTCATGATTTTGTCGATTATATGTAAACACTAACAATAGGCTAACAAAGAATTTTCTTCACTAAAGAGAATGGTGGCCTTGGTGAAAACTGTCACTTGATATATCTTAAACGTAATTACCGTCGCGATCTCTCTGACTATGACCTTCCTGCCTACGTTATGAATGGCTACATACCACAGCAACGTCGCACTAGGATAGCTATGAAAACACACTTTCCTACGATCATTTTGCCATTATTAGGGAAAGATATTCCTGGAATGATAAACGCAAGCGGTATTGCGATACTTAGGCATTAAGCAGAAATTTTGTCAGCATAAATCACATGACATTGACCAAATATGGATAATGGCTTTGCCCAATAGCGTAGCCTTGAGGCCGCCGCGTGCGCGCCCATGATTTGAATAGTGACGGTAGAACATCCAGCTGCCTATGGTCTGTTGGAGGCGATAATAGCGCATTGCTTTTAGCTAATACAAGCTAATGCGAGTGCAGCAATTTTTGGCGGTTTTAAACAGGGTACCATTTATACTGAACGAATGTAGAGGCGAATTCGGTCTCAGTGAAGAGGTGTTAGGGATATATGAATACAATTTGTTATACCGGGCAGTGATTATTCCGCTTAATGGTAATTGAGATAAGATTTTGCCTTGAAAATGTATGTTAATGCATCGCTTGGGCTGGTTATTAAATCAAATGCAAGCGCACTCTTGCTAGTAGGCATACATAACATTGGCCTTCTGTGGCTATATCTTCGTGGCTTTTAAAATAATATATACTAGAATATTTTTCACGAAATTTCTCATTTATGATCCATACTTTGGTTTACTATATAAACGTCGGGTTGACTGAAGATAGCACAACAGTCCCGATCCAAATTGATTACCACTACCTTTAACCTGATAAAATAGTCCTAGTAAGTTTGATATATTACACGGTACATTGATATCATTGACATCGTGAAAGTACACTGAGTACAGTCGTTGTGCCACTAAATAACTATTGGCGTGCACGTTAAAGGCAATAGGTGGCCCACGCGGTCGCCTGGAAAGCATTTAGGATTTGTATATATTAATAGTTCCATCCATATTGTCATGAATAAATCCAGCCAAATGCAACAATTGACTAATCGCCTTCAGCCGCGCCTTCCTCACACGACGTATATTCTCTTGACAAAAACGGAAATTTTGGCATGACGTAATGTGATTCAAAAGGCCACTATGATGATATTAAGCAATAGCCAAACAATAAAACGCCAGCAAATTTGGGTTGGTGTGATCAGTGATGTTGCTATTTAGCTGTGAATATATATTTATCACATATATGCTTCGACCGATTATGTATCAAAAGCAGGCATTATATAAAATAGCAAATAATTAGCATGTTACGGTTTGAGCAGTGCTTAGGGGTGTAAGAACTCCCACTTATGTCGCCTTCACTGTGTTTACACGTAGTTCACATGCCTTGCAACAGATTGCTTTTATTTATTATGCGCTTTATCAGCTAGGCAAATATGACCAGACGTTATAAAGGGAATTTGCCTCGCATGTCATAGAGATATATGACTTCTAAGAATGTGACTTACCACTGTTATGCCAATTTAGAGCTTTTTAAATACCCTATTCATGCAACTATGAGATTAAGGAACGGGATTAATGAAAAACAGAAGCATTGTGGTTTCATACAAAGATGAAGGTGCGATGTTTTGGACATTTGCATGTGTTATCATGACTTAAAGCGGTGTTATGAAAATGTGATATTTCCCTAGTTTGATTTTATGATTGGGCATAGGGAAGAAACCGAAGGACTCTTAGACAGAAATGCCCATGACGAAAATCAATTGTGGCTTCCCATAGACTGCGCGGATCTATCATTTTTTTATTTCTGTTCATAGTAAATATATCACTGCACCATATTACCAAGTTTAGTTCAAAATTCAGTGGTCGAATTTTTTTATGGAGGTTTGAATATTGTAATACACCACACTCACGGAATACAACCGAAAATCCATTGTGGCTTCCCATAGACTAAGCGGACCTTATATTATTTAATTTATGTTCATAGTACATATATCACTTCACCATAATTTAGTTAAAACTCAGTGGTAAATTTTTTTTATGGAGATGTGAAGTCATTCTTGAGAAAAATTAACAATAAATTCATAAATGGCTTGCCGTAGGGTGCGGCGAGACATCATTTGTTTCTTGATATTTTGTAAAGCAGATATTGTTCTGTCTGTATGTTGAATATGATGTAATTCGCTGAATGAGCTTTTCTGTAGAACCAAAATATTATCAAAAACGCTGTGTTCCACAATGTAATCAGTTCCAGTAGTCACCCGCTGTGCCATTACAATGTGGGCACATCGAATGAGGCGCGGCTTCAGGCCACGTCGTTCATATTCTATGACTTTTCATGTAACTTTTATGTAGCTATTTAATCCATTCATGCTTCAAACGTGATGGTGTCTTGTGATTAGTCAGCTTTTTAATTGTCTTTTCAATCTCATTCTATTCACGAGTCAATACATAAGTAAATGAATGTTGTCTTCAATGTTCACGAGGGGTTGTCGATGTTTTTGAAACGATATACCTCGCTGTCAGCCGCTTTTTTTGCTGCACATTGACAATAACGATAACCAAACACTTAATGATAACCTGCAGGCACGACAATGTGGTCGTAAAAGACCCCATGTGCTATCTTCGGTCGATGCATCTAACAATTATGGTATCAATAAAACATTGCATTGCCTCTTCATCAGCTATATGATAGCACATTAGAGACATATCAGTAAAACGTTAATGCTGATGTAAGTCACATTTATGGTCCATTGTTGTGAGTTACCAGTGAGAAAACAATAAATGGTTGAAAGGATTTCAATGTTGCAGGACTAAAGAGACACATAATCACACGAATAGCATTATGCAGTCGAGAAAATAGTTTCATACCTAGACTCTTTGTGAGCCACTACTAAAATTAAATACGAATAAGAGTCGGAGCAAGTATTTGATGTGTAGAGGGGTGCAGGTAATGTGCACTATATTACGATTTTATGGTGTTGCGGATTCTCCAACTATACGTACCGACCTTGTAATGGATGTTGGCTTAGATATTGGCTAATAGGTGAATTTTTTAACCAAGCCCCAAAACCATCGGTCTGCTTTATGTTCGATTGCGCATAAAATTTTAAGTTGAATGAAATAAGAATTAAACAGTAACAAGGTTTATCTATTCTCAATATGCATCAATACAAACCCTTAAGCTTCGACTAATTAAATAACTTTGAAACTCTAGTTAACATATCAAATTGGCATTGTTGTAGCAGATTTAATATGGAAGGCGTAGGCGATCATAAAATCATTATTTAAATCTGCATGAGCGAGGAGGCGGTGAAAAAATCATTTAGTCAATAGTGTTTGCGCTGCTTGGTTCGCGGTTAGGGAGTGTTTGGTTCATAGTTCATAGAACATAGTATATCACAAACCTTGAGCTTGTATACGCTGTGTATGTTTTTACATCCCAATCAACCATGCAACGTATGTAAGAAGTATACATAACCTTGGACTTCTTATATTCCCCGCCCGCTAAGTGGTCAACATCACAGTTTACGTATGCTATATAAGCCATGATGGGTTATCATCTTGTGTAATAGTAGCAGCCATGTACTGCATGCAACTTTGGACTCACTGCTGCTATATATGAGACCACAATGACCGAACAATAATTCATTTTCCGCGGCAGAATCGAAGTGCTGATCAAAAAGCAGTTTAATAATGTGCGTCAAATGCAGGTGCAGATTCCTACGCAACGGATTGCCCTATGTCACCAAAGCATTCGAGCCAGTGACATTGCAGCATAGAGAATACGATTGTGCGAGTGCAAATTGCTAATGAAGCGATTTGCATGCGCAAAAGAGAAATAATGTCGTCAATCGCTAATGAATTCTTTTTTTCAAGGCCCGATAACCAAGTGCAGTTAAAATCCTTGAGTGTGAAAACAAATCCTTGGAGAAATGACATTAGCACATCATACAGCTAAGCAGTCGATGTCGTTGCTAGAAGCTACATGGAACATCAATTTCGCTTTTCTATAATTGATCGATATTTGAATTGCTATTTACACAATGTATATAGGCACTTCTAAGAATATGTCATCAAGCAGGCCTAAATACATAACACACTTCTGCTCAAGAAGTACTGAGAACTGGTATGCTTAAAGGTAGAAAGACTATGAAACGTATTGATCAGGATTGTGTCTCAGGACCATTCAATTCGCGATATTTAATGTGTTGCTTGTGTGCAAATATATCCGGATTGAATATCTCCAACCATGTTTTTGTGTGGTTGGCTGTTTTAAGCCAGACGTCAACCGTAAAAGTGGTGTATCTATGTGGCACAATAGTAACCCGCTCAATAAATACTGGACAGCATTTTGGCTAGACGTCTTGTCAGTTTCCATTAGTTCTGAACAGAGCCAATTAGGCTACATGTCTTAGTAATTAAGGAGAAGCTGTTTACAGGTGTAATGGTAGCAGGTATCACAGACACTCCCCTCTGTTTAATAGAGAAAAGACTGCGACGAAATGAATCAAGAGACTCCCGAGGTCCACAAGCTGAATCAACTAGCGATTAACGTTTCGTCTTTGTACTCAGAACGCATCTGTTAGGCGTCAACATTGACAAGATTTCCATGACGTCAGTATCGACTAGCTATGGACTGGCTGTTTGAGTAAAGACCGATGCCAAATGATATCAGTACATAAGTCAAAAACCGAGTTTGAAAACATGAGAGTATCACTTGGCTCTTCTTTGGTTGAATGTATCTGTGTGTCATTGTTCTATATTTGTTGACATAGATATATACGGTAGCTTTCCACAGGAAGTCCGTCCAATAGCGACGTAGCCCATAAGGGGGTGGCTTGCTTGGAGCAATGCCATATTGTTAGATAAAAATGTCGACTCAACGACGCTTATGACGTACCCTTTCAAACCCTATTGTACTATTTGGTATGTACAAACTGTTTGACACTCGAATCATATATAGCTAGAATATTTCGTACAGCGTGGGATAAATGAGCTGGAAAAGTTTTCAAGTGATCCCATAAAACTTACTAGGTATTTGACAGCAATGCCTGGGACTCTGTCTTCAAGATATTGATTGATGCATTCATCAATGTTTGCATACCTGACATCGAGCTCCCAACAGTGTGTTCTCAAAAACTAGTACATTCGGCTTAAGTTGTGTAGGTCAGATCAATCGTAGAATCAGAATTTAGATAAAACCATATATAACTGATTTTAAGTTCCAAGCAAGCCACCTCCCTGGATCTAGAGGTAGAAAAGGCCGACTGTTATCCTCCTGCATGTCGTTTGAGGCGATTATTAGGCAGCTAGTTTGTCTTTGGTTGAACCTAGTGTCGGAGGATATCACCCATACCGACTGCGTTAATGACTATATCCAGTCACCCGGCAGTGACGGTATGCCCTAGGATAGTCTTCTTTGCTCCACCTGCTGTTCATTTCCATTCACATGTATTCCTCTTTTATCCACTTATCATAGATATTTACTGCTTCATCAGGTTTATCTCTTCATATTTACTCTATCTTGTACGCCCGATATACTACACTAGCGTAGGTGTGCTGTTAACAAAATGGTTGTTGTTATACACCAGATATATTGCCAGCAAGATCAGTATTTTTTTGTCGGTCATCAGTCGATGGGAGCTACACTCTAGTACTCTATGTACGTGGGTTCTTTGTCGCTCATAGTGCTTCTTGGTTCATGTTGGAGTAGCATACTCTGGAAAAAACATATAGTCATAGTTGATAACATGAGACTCTCTTGCCGTTTGCAATCTAAATCGAAACACTTTCATATGTGAAATTAATATGCTGCCCAGGTGTAAGGTATTTTCATTTGCATGCCGGAACAATATATTTGCACAAATAAGCGCCATAACCATATGTACAGTATTGTAAAATTATATGTCGTTGCATGCAATGTGATAGTGTTCAAACTTAAATTGTCAAACGTAAGGTGGTTTGCTCAATTGCGGAAACAATTGTTGTATTAGCAGCAGTTTTCTTGTGCCACAAACAATATCAGACGCTTTATCCTATTCCTACCAATCGTTTTCGCCAGACATGTATGACTGGAAAAAGCAATCAACGCACTTGCACAAGTTATGACACGCCTAAAGCAAGTAGTCATTAATTACAGACAATACGATTGACTGTTCGTATGACATAATATTTTGAAGAAACCGATATATGCAACTGACAAAACTCTTTTATCAAAATTGTGTAGACAAGCCTCGTCGATTTGAACAGATAAGCAGTGTTAACATCCACTATTAGCTTACACAAATGCATGCACATAGGCACACATATAAACACAAGAACGAACGCATACATAGACGCGTACCCGAGGTTCTGTCAACTAGACATAAGGTAACGAAAACATGAACAAGGCAAAATGACGACCAGTTTGTACCTAAGCATTTCGAGTGTAAAACGAAAACTCTATGTGTAAATGTAATAAGTCACGTAGTAATGTGTGAGTATCAGTGGCTGATGATACGTAATCAATAAATAAAGTTGCTGCAGTTGTCAAATAAGCAAAATATAATACACATGGTGATCATTTAAACAAAATGCTGCTCCAACGTAGCGAATATCCAATTTTCTTCAAAACGATACTCTGCCGTATTACTACAATCGATATACATGCACATAAGGAAGCCTTCTAACGACATTTACGTTGGTCCCCCCGATAAACACTTTCATACATTAGGCCGGGGCCGTATAATTACATTCTTGTTTCCATTATCAGACATACTCATTGAATAATTACCGTCTCCATAATCAATTTGTGCAAGTGATTCATGACAAAATGTAGCTACGTAAAAACAGCCTTTCTGTGTTAGTTTGATTGCGAACAATTAGGTATTGTTCGAACAATAACAACATCAACAGTAGAATAACTCATGTCTACTATAGGTTGTTGCTACACAACGTACATGACAATCTACTTACAGAGAGTGCATGATTCGTTACATCGTACCGAAATGCAGATTAATGGATGGAGTATTTTGGAACGATTTAAGCTTGGTTTTGCAGATGCGATTTTTCAAGCTAAAGAGACTTATTTTTATCTGCGAGCTACTAGACTTATGTTGCAGCAGCCCTCAACTTACTCACCGAAACGATGCGGTTGATAAAGTTCCAGCGATCAGGGAATATATTTGTTGATATTGCGCTGTGCTATTGATTGGTTGGTGTTAGATGCAGACGATGAGTATGCCGCTGATCATTTGCTCATTTCGATTCAATTTGGATTTTACAACCATCCCCTTCAGTTCCGCATGTTATATACATTGTACAACCACCTGGCTTAAGTTTAGATAAATTAGCTGGTTATATAATTAGTATGAGGCGTTTGCATGATGTAATGACGCATAGGTTATGGACAATAATGTGCGCGAATGCTGTGTTAATTAAGTTTGAAACGTGGACCACAGGCTGGCGTGGCATCAATTATGCTGACTGATGCGCCAACATCGCGTGTCGCACCACATGTGACCTACGTATAAAACAGTGCAGCATTCATGTGAGCAATATTTCACACTGCATCAGACAATTACATTTCTGTAAAGAAATTGTAGTATTGATGTGTTCAACAGCGATAAACATTTCCATAGTGAATGTGCATATGTTCCACGATATCTGAAAGGCTACATGAAATCGCTGCCAAAATAGTATTACCTAACGAATTTCAAAATCAGTCACACTATTTTGCAGGCAGTGCAATAAATGTAATTGTAATTGTGCTTCGTTTGTAAGAAATGATTTTACTTTGAAAAAATATGATCTGGTTATTTTGTTTAACAACAATCAGCATTATGCAATTTAAATGCACGCTCATGGAAATAGATTTAGTTTGTTTGTTTTCTGCAGTGTAAGCTAATTGCTAATAAATTTTGCTTTGTCAGAATAACTGCATTAGACGTTTCAATTGATTCTCTATCTGAATGACGTGGCTATACGATATCAAGATATCTCGATTCGTAAAAAAATTCTTTTGTGGAGGTATCCATGCCTAAATAATTCATCATTTTAAAAATATTTATATTTTGTTAAAATATGTATCAGTGCCACACGCTTATCTGGTAACGACTCATCTATACAACAGGTATAGAAATAACCTCTCGTAATCAAGGGACCGGTGTAACAAGTGATTTCACAATCTAGAGGCCATCAGACGAAGTGAGGGTTCACAGTTTTTACAATAGTTACACATTTACAAATCCTGCAATCAACGAAATCTTCAGAAATATTCTAGCTACGTATAAACAGTCGTGAGAAAACTAAGTGTTATATATAATGATAGGGAGAAGAGACGTTGTCAAACCATACATTTTGCAGCTTTTGTTGATGGATCAGTAGGGTTCAGAGACCCATACCAAAGAGGAGGGAATGCCTTATCTCTTCCGCCAATGGGGCCAATATTTGTAAATATCTGCCTACTCAGAATCATTTTCACCCGTCTAGACTTTGACTCACTCGCTAGCCCACCCATCTGCTTGAAGACATCAAGCCGAGTGTTCTGATATATGAGTGTCATTATACAAACGTTTCGTTACTGGCCCAGGTGGTGACCCTGTGACCTGATCCTTCTGACTCCATCTCCATCTTAAAACTAGATATAGATCGAAATTTGAGATAACATTAATAATAAGTCATTCAATTTACCCGGCAGATCGGTGAGGCAATGACGCCGTTGTATAACTAAGTATATACATTCAAGTAGCCGCCGCATATATATATATATATATATATATATATAGATATATATATATATATAGAGAGATATATATATATATATAGAGAGAGAGAGAGAAATAGATATATATCTAGATATAGAGAGAGAGGGAGAGATATATATAGAGAGATAACAGAGATATATATAGAGAAGATGACAGAGAGATAAATACACAGATTATATAGAGAAACAGATATACGTTTATATATTATATATTTTATATCTATTATATATATATACATATAGATGTACATATTTATATATATATGACATATTTATATACGTATATATATATAAATATATAGACATATAGATATATATATATATATATATATATATATAGAGAGATATATATAGATATATATATACATGTTTATATATAGATATATATATATATACTTTAGATATAGATAGGGAGAGATATATATATATATATAGAGATAGAGAGAGAGATAGATATATATAGATAGAGATATATATATATAGATATATATAGAGATATATATATATATATATATATATATATATATATATATATATATATATATATATATATATATATATATATATATATATATATATATATATATATCTATATATATATAGGGGTCGTCTTGCTTTTAGGAAACATGAGACACGGGATTTATCCTATCCGGTTCAACAAACAGCTCTTTCATTTCCGAAATATTATCTGTTGTCACAACATGGAATAATAACCGTATGAGATTCAGATCACTGGGCATTTCGGTCTCGAATGCTATATTTCTTTTCAGATGAGACTAAGTGTCTCCATCTCAGTCTTGCCAAGACGTCATAAGCAATAATTCAACATCTGCTTGTGCCTGTACCTCTAATAACGTGTCGATGGCCGCCAACAATGACATACATAATACAGCCGAGCTGTGTAGCCGAATATTATTAATAGCAGCATACTATTTTACCAAAAATCTTAACTCTCCATCTCGAAGCACAAACAAACATAATGCTTTATTAATATTGTTGGATACATTTCGTAAAGTCCATTTAAATTTGAATGATATCCGAGGATCTATATTTGCAAAATAGATACAGTGATTCATTGCCTTTTCAACAACAACGTGACTGGTTGCTAATGATATAGGTTGGAGGAATATACGATAAAGCGACGATGAAAAGCGAGTTCTGTGTGTGTGTGTGTGTGGGGTGTGCTTGTGGGAATAGATGGATATGAGTGTATATATACAAAATAGATATATATATATATAGATATATATATATATATATATAGATATAGATACATATAGAGATACACACACTCACACACACACACACACACACACACATATATATATATATATATATATATATATATATATATATATATATATATATATATATATATATATATATATATATATATATATATATATATATATATATATATATATATATATATATATATATCCCACTTGGATTCCTCTTGCTTTGTAGTAATCAGTGATAAAAGTTATTCGATCGGTCATTTATCCGATCACACATCACAGAGGTGAATAGATACGGAAACTGGTATAGGCAATCTGCTGCGACACTGAATGTAGTCTTTGTATTACTCAACAGTTGTGTTCAATTGACTTTCTTTAAATATCGTGGTACTGCATGATTTCTTATCGTACAGTTTCAACGTCTGGCAGTAGTAACACAATCACGGGCAGCCGTCATTCCTGATTCACGCTTTAACTCCCAGGTCTTAAATGCATATTTGCCCTAACTGAAGGAAAATCTCTGATATGTTCGAACATGAACTGTCCTCCGAGGGACGTTTTTGCCGCGTGTAACATGGAAACTAATTAGGCACTTGCAAGTATGTTACTTGTTACCTGTATAGAACGTTTTTCATCAATTAAAGCGCATTTTGCGTATCGTGATGTTTCAGGCAAATGCAGTCAATTGTTCCTTGTATCGTTGCAAGCACATGTAATATTTTCCCTGTCCTGGCTGACGTCGACGAACTCTCACAAAGCATTTGATGTGACATAAAACATTGTACTAATATTGCAATTCCGTTCAAATATACTGGACAAGGGATAGAGCAAGCTTAATGTACTACGGTATTATGAACTAGCACTAAATTTATGACACATAGAGACTTTGCGAATATATGCTGTCACTATGTAACCCACGTAAATTTGGCCATAAATAGTTAGACCGCAATATACCAGCATGAATCGAAATCGTGATTATGCTGACTAAATTGCTCTAGAAAGTATACTCATCAAGCTATTAGCTAAGTCGACTACGATGAACAATGTGACTTAATCCCTATTTTGGTGAACATTATCCCATTCATAATTGTGTCAATAAACGAGCTACTGTTTCCAATGGATTTAATGAGAACTGACATTTGCATTACCTTCTAGCATGAAGCGGTGGATTGATAGCATGACGAATTCAGTGCATTATGACATCAATAACATTGCACAGACACGTCTTATGGCTATTCGACCCCATCAACAAAATTTGTGACAGGCTCTGATTTCCGATAATGTGCCGTCAGATTAGCTACATATTGGCTACGCTGAAAGGGCAATATAATGCGCTTCGTATTTGGAAGATCATGATGGGTCTTGCTCATTTAAGCTACAGTGCAATCTTGTGATTGTAGATGAAAAAAACAATGCATTCATTGCATCTCAATATCAAATCATTGACAAGATATACCTGGACTAGAATGGAGTACCTAGGTCAAGTTTACAGTTGCAAATAGCAATTTTCAATGCTGCACAGTGTTAATTCACAATTCGGTCGAAATATGACATGTTTAAACGACTTGTGAATTGCTAGATCCTTATCTTCGCAACATTAGAATACATCGGCCCTATTTCCTTCTTTTTCATTTTGTAAGGATATACATTGTTGGGTATATTTACGTATAAGGCCACCGTAGGCTAATATGTAGATCATCAAATAATACAATTTTTCTACATATGTGGAATTGCGTTGCATTCTTAGCACGACTCAGTCAAGGCAATCCAGAATCTGATCATATCTGTTGGATTATCTCATGCTAACGTTCCAGTTACTATACGCTCTGTCACTCAGTGAATAGGCGGTAAATAATAAGATATTAGGAAAATAATAACATTGAAACAATTGGCAATGTATTTACTATCAGCGTATACGTATCCGATATTGTTATTATTTCTGGTTATCAGACTGTATCTATTGCAGATTACTTTTCCATGTCTAACAGGCATGATGTTCAGTGTTTGAAATTGCCGTTGTAGGCGTAGCACCAGACATCAAGTGATCACTCATTTAGAGGTTTCTCTACAATCACGTAGGCCTGACTAATAATAATACTCTTCCTATGCCAATGTTTAAATTAAAGCTATTGCAAGCCTGAACTGGATTATTTTGATTGGTCGTTTTCCGCTGCGCAATACTCTACTTGGATGATGGACGAGCAAATTTTTCGTTTTAGCTAAACGATGCAATTATATTAACAATAAGCAAGTTTCGATTGCATCTGTGCACGACCGGCTAAGTAATTATGGATCATGCGGCAGTGACCGCATATTTTATGATTGTCAGCCACCAGACATCAGCGAGCAAATTATTACATCTGCTCCATGAGCGTGTTCGAAGGTTGCTTCTATGTTAAGATCAAGTAAGCACAAATTTATAACACAAATCCAATCAAATGAACAATAAAGGAAGTTTTTATTGATACACGCAGATTACTGAAAACCTCCACGGCCTAACAATCATCAGGTTATTAGATATTTGAAAACATCTTGGCAGATATTTTTTCGTAAAGTAACCCGTTTTGCTTTCCCTTATATTATTGGTATTGCAGCTGTTAAATTTTCAGGTTATAATATTTTTGGTCCAGATAATGAACAATTACATCAGATGATATTGATTCTGACTCGTGGTTTATAATCATTGTAAGTAAAAAGCATTGGTTATCTGCTCACTCATTAAATAAACTACAATGGCTGGCAGAACACGACTATGCTAGTGGAAATCTTTGTTCAGAACCTTGCTCTTAAGCCATACACTAGAGTGTCGTCGCATGAAAAACAATCTACTTACGATGAACCAACATATAACTTATTCGTCATTTATGGTAAGTACCATCCTCGCTGAAAGATCTCGTGGCTCGAGGGTATTAACCGCAGAAAATTATTACTGCATCAAATTGAATTATACACTAAATCTATGCCGTATCCATTAAGAAGAAACTGCTTTATTATCGGAAGATAAAACTTTGCCTGACCACAACATGACGCCTGTATAAGACTCTGGACACAGAGTACCTTATGTGAGTTGCGCCTCGCTGCCACGTTAACAGCACTCAGCAGACAGGGCAAAGATTAATTCCTTTATCGTAGTGTCGACGGTTGCATCTACGTTGGGTATTTTCGATGCCAATAATACAATGGTGATCTTGTCAGGAGTTGTCATCGGCATGATATATGTCAAATCCAGATGAAGGCAAAATCATTATGAAACATTTATGGTAAACAATATGTTACGTTGAAGTAACACATATCAAAAGCAGGTTTTAACTATTTAACAAAACAACTCACGGACGTTTCGAAATTTGTGCGTAGGTTAAAGTGACATAAAAGAGTATCCGTGCTTTTAGAGTAAGTGTTTACAGTGCTTATTTCACTGCTCATAGTAAATGGGGATTGCTTCGACTAAAGCGTATTCAAAACTGCTGAAACTATCTAACAGAGCTGCTCCTTTGGCATAATAGCTAATGTACCTGTCCAGAGATCTAAGAATGAACGTTGCTTGTACCTAGGGTCGCAGCGCTACAAAATATTGCCTACTAGCCATTCTTCGTTGATGCAATACGGTTATAAATATGATGTTTACAATAAACAGCTAGTCCATATTCGGGTTGTGTTTAATAGAGATTAATGACCCGGGTCACTTTACTTACACTTAAATGCGATGTGACAGGTTGCACATATCGCATAAGGAATTATTTCCGGAACAGTGAGCGTTTACGAAAATAGCCGGTTTATCTCACGGTTAGGTCTCACTGAGTATGAGAACACGGGGCATACTTAAATGATAAATCATTTAAAACAAATACCTCGCCATAACATAAGTAATCCAAACAGATCATTAGATGATTTCAACTGGTTGCTGATAATCCAAATCGCGGTGACGTCATAGGTTGTTGTAACATTATGTGTAAGCTATGGCCCCCCAGAAATCAATTATTTCGTTTAGGGGGATTGGTTCGCATAGATCGACTATATTGAGCAACTGTGTTTCCAAAGACGACCACTGAGATAAGAAGTAATCCAACAGAACCTTTATCATTCCTTTGTACTAAATAACATCTGCTTTACCACATCTGGCATATACCCTGTACTGCAATAATTTCAGGTCGCATAAAGTATATATCTCTACCTTTTACGGGACTACATACACTCATTATTACCTCTATCCCTGTTTTATGGCGCAAAAAAAGCTGAATGACAATATGCAGCTAAAACTTGACATCTATTTTAGCGGTTTGTTGTGTTAATTGTGCCATTGATTGATAAGCACAACTGTGTTTCTTCAGAACCGAACTGTATATAGTTATCAGGATTAAAGTTATCATTTATGACAACAGTTATATGCGATATGCAGTGGCTTTTATCGTTACCGGCTGTACGACCTCGTGATACAACTGAACAATACAGAAGGTTAGACAGCAATGACTACTCGAACAAGTGTCGAACAGAAAATATATCTACTGATACAATAATGGATGGACGATCATCGGGTAGCTTACAAAATAGGCTCAACCCACTAACTTATAACTACGCTAAGAGGTAATAGCGCCAATTAGAACCATGGTGAGCTTTACTTCAGCCATACGCATCACAAATAGCTTTAGGGGGGCAGTTTGTGGTTCACATCGATCAATGCATCTGGCAGCGGGTCGTAAGGCAAGTCGTTGCATAACTTAAAATCTGATGCTGCTACCAGAAGGTTTAATGATAATTCAAGTAACAGAGTAAGACAGCTTGACATTTTAACCACCACCCCTAGAGGAGGACAGCATTTCCAGGTTGTCTATCAGATCAGCAGATATGCATCTGATAGACACCGGCGCTCAGCTATTGCCTTTAATAAACCGGCAATAATGTCCCCCACCCTACCCGAATATCACAAACAAAACCAAAATAACCCATTTTGGACTGTTGCAAAATCTTTGGAGTCATCGAATATTATATAGCTATTGCCGGCACATGTTCGACGTAGTGGATCTTCAACATTATTTTGATCAAGGCATCGTCAATATGGTTGATGACATTCGCCGTTATTCGGAGCTCAACACTTAATGCTCTTGCTATACACATCTTCCTTGTTAACAAGTTTCATCTCTTACCTTCCTTCGTGACAATGTGTAGTTTCCCGTCTAAATCTATATTGAGCGAGTAAGCTATTTTTTCGCTGATGTAGTTGCCTACGGATATGTTGGGTATATACTAGGACGGATGGTTATGCTCAGATAATATTCAACTAGCACGCATGCCATTGTTGTTGCTCACATTTACCTCGTTTCAGCGTATTTATGTTGAGATATATTCAAAAGAAACACTAATCGGCTCTTTGCACTCAAACAAGTTGGTCGAAATGCAAGCGCAATTCACCACAGAAATAATTGTTACTGATACAGCTGCTTACAAGCTGTGCATACCGTGGACTTGTACGTGTAAACCATCAGATGACATCAAGGAAATTGCTATTTGTATTTGTTGTGCAGATGGCATAGTTCCTACATAGAAATGGATGGTCGCCATATGTACACTGTCACAATAAGGCTATTTGATTGCCAAACAGAAAGATTTTGCTATATGGTTTGATTCTTCGCCGATTTTGCGGGTGGATTGCAAGCTATTCTACTTTTAACCTAAAATATATCATCAACTTAGCGAGCATGAATAGTCTATTATTTCTCAGTTGGTCGGTGGTCATTTGAAAAGGGTTTTAAATCAAAGGCATTTGATTTATATAAATTATCTGTTCTGTGCTTACTGTGGCTGGTTGTTGCATTTTCGGTCCTATTAGCCAAAGGAGATCACATGCAAGCTTAGATAAAATTATCCTTTATTTTGAAAAAGCAGTCACCGATTTTGAACAAGCATCAAAAATTTTGAGCTGTGGCACGCAGTTTTCACAAAAGGAATTTGCACATGTTTCCTGCGAAATATTCTCGGTAATGTTTTAATTACAGTGAATCACCTTGTATATATATAACCTCTTGGAGGCGCTGATTTTTGAATGCATCCTAACAATCACAAGGCATATGTAAGGATTTGATGTCGACATCAATTCAGTTTATCCTTATAATAGTAATTGAGCTGGTTCCGTTGGTCTCTTGGTAACAATGATAATATTTAGCTGCCGCGGACATAAATCTGAAACCAGGTTCAAATTTCGATATGTCATCTTGAAATTGCATGCTATTTGTGTGGTTTGAGATTTATTATTTCACAAACAGTTGCCTTGTGCAGAAGAGAAACCAACAAAATAGTAAGGCTATAAAAAGGACTATATCATATATGCGTTATACGATGTTGCAAATTGTTTTTGGACACCAGTCGTTATTCGTAAATAGTAAGTTACGTACGTAGCAGCCACACTGTCCGTAGTATTTGCAAACCACCACATTTTATTGTATGTTTATCCTATTATCCCGACCCGGTAATTCAATGATATTCTGGTTTTACGTGGACCCCGATTAGATAATGCATACACGAGAATGCTTTCCAAGCATCACAATTATTCACTTACATCACCGTCGTGAAATCACCTCTTTGGTAAAGCCATCGTAGAAGCCAGTAATCTGTTTTCTTTAATTAGATAATCATCTATTCATTTCTGCCGTCATATAATCTTTCTTGATGGTTCACTACTTACATCAATTTCGCAATCAAAAATGTATTTTTGTCATATCCCGGCTATTTGTTATCAAGAAAAACAGACTGTTCTGTTCGACATTATTTACGCCAAGAAATAAGTCATCGTCATTTATCATCAAGTAGTATGCTAAATAGGGATTCTTGACCATCTATCTAAGTCACTTAACGCACTAAACTAACCTCAAGCAATATCAGCGTTGCGTAACCAGCCATGCGCAACCAAGTCAACTACGAAACTATTCTGAAAGTCGAGAGTCAAAGGCTTTAATGGTAACCATGGTCAATGGCAAACAAGTGACCGGTCAAATGATGCAGGCTTTAACAATAGATTGGTTGTCACCAATGTCGGGAAGGGTTGGCCAAAGACCAGTTGTTTTTGCCGTTCGTAAGTCAAACCAATATGCAAAAGGCAACCAACACACCATCTGAGAGCATTATAAACATGTCGCATTATATAATACGTCACAGAAAAAGGCCGAGGCTACTATGAGCTGGCAAAGCATTCGATGGCTTTTACACGGTGTTAAAGATTCTAGTGGTTATAGAGATATTTGTGCGTTTGCCATATGGCCGGCACACTATTCTAGCAAGTGACGGAAGCGGCTACCAAGCAGCAGATGCAGGTGCTCCCATACATTCCCAAGCAAATTCCTAATATATGAATCAGATATGTAACACATGAGATGTACCCACAACGGTATTTCATTGATGTGATCTGCATTAGTTTCACTGCTACACTGATAACCCTGTGAGCCATTAGACGAAGTACCGGCGGGAGCTCAATCCATACATCATTCAAAGCGCTTAAGTGAAAAGCAAAGGCGGAACCATAATGACGTTTGGTGTATTCAGCAGCTTAAACTAGTTATGGAGGAGGAACACGATGAAGCGCTGACACTTGCATGCTGCACTTGGCGCCAGGATACGTAGAATAGGTAGCATTAATATTGTACGGGCGAAATCTCGCAATGGGTGAGCAATCACTTGCTCGCTTTATAAGTAATTGTGCATGCAAGCATTTAAGAATAGATTTTGATCGTGGTTATATCAAACACTTCAAAAGAGACGCTGGAAGACGATCAATTCAGAATGTACTGCCACGTTGAACGCACAATGTTAGAATGGAATAGATTTGTTCACGACATCAGAACGTAGATGCTGAATCTCTTCTAATACGAGTCACAATCATATAACAAGTTTCCATCAATGGGGTCATTTCGCGTGTGATTAAATCTGACTGGTGATTGGTGGTGCTTTTTTCAATGATCACATTGCGGTACAATATGTGTTTATATCACATATTCATCGGTCAAAATAACACACAAACTTTCTCTCTGTAAAATGTATCTGTCAAACAAATAAGCACCAGTTTTTGTAATATGTGTCATGCTTCACAGATAAGATGCGTCAAGAAGAGTTAATGAATAACGATGAAAGATGTTCATTGACGTACTTGCTACCGAAGGAATAACGAGAATCATATAATGAAGCAATCCTCATTGCTCACATGATAGAAGCGTTACTTGAAGTACTGTAAACATTCATATATTCTAGCACTTAACATATAACTAGACTTATACGATGTGCGCATTAGTCTTGGAGGTTAATTACGAGAAGCAGATATTTTCTAAATCCTGCTGTGGCTATAATCTGCAGGATATAAATATTACAAGCTCACAAAAACGTTGATGTTGCAAGATCAATATATAGATATATATATATATATATATATATATATATATATATATAGATATATATATATATATATATATATATATAGATATATAGATATATATATATATATATATATATATAGATATATATATACAGATATATAAAAATATACATATGTATGTATATATATATATGTAATATATATATATATATATATGCATATATATCTATATATAAATATCTATCTATATATATATATGTATATATTTATATCTATATATATTTTATATAGATGTATATATGTATATAATTATATATATATAACTATATATATATATATTTATATGAATATATATATATATAAATATATATATATATATATCTCTATATATGAATATATATATATGTATATGCATATATATATGTATATATATATATATATCTAAATATATATATATATATATATATATATCTCTCTCTATCTATATATCTATATATATCTCTCTATCTCTATATATATCTATCTCTATATATATATATATATCTCTATATATATATATATATATATATATTGGCGGAACGTTTCATAACCGTCCAACTCTAACCGCAGTTTTTTGTTTGCTTTGTGACAGCTAAGCGGGATGTAAAGACGGTTGTTGACCTACTACGCATGTTGAGAAGGTCCTTGTGGTCACACTTTATATCGCCTCTCTCCGGGACTTATTTTTTGTCAACCTAATATTAGCCCTCTGTCAATGAACTTCGTTCTACCTTGCGTAAACATCATGTTCTGCATGAAAACCGCTTATTTATATACGCTTTTGTAATCGTATGAAACAGCAACTTCAATAACGAGCCCTCCATTGGCACTCCAAGATTGTAAGATTAATTTTATTTTTCGTAGATATCAGTAAGTACACTTTTGGGTGATCGCCCATAGAAATTTGAAAACCTCGAATAACTAGTTGTTCTGATTTACATAGTATGGGGTCGCAGCAAAATTTGACAACAAGGTATGATCGAATCTGTCGCCTCATTGCATTGAAATACCTCCGACGAAAATGTCGCTCTTTGCTACATGTATATGCCTCGGGTGAAGCGTTAACCCCTATGCTTAAATATCATTGCTGATCAATCTGGTTTTAATATAATAAACACAACAATAACTACTTTAGCGATATTGTCTCGAGCAGTGTCATACCTACACAAAAATACACACGAAATGCTCCTGCTATATTTTACAATATATATTCAGTTTCTTGAAATAATCAATTCACCAATACACTTTCAATTTACTATTGTAAGTCGAATAGATTTCAGCTCACCAATGGTACAGAGAATAAACATTAATAGATGCAGATAAAAAAAACGCTCTCCATAGATGACAAGGTAAACCCTAGATCCACCTTGCGCCAATAATGCATATATGGTATAAAGCAACTACAAATATGTTTGATATTATGAATAACGATTTAAAAGCCATGTCGTGGTCTTATGTTTATCAAAAGCTGCAAGGCAAGGCATTTTGGGTCACTCTCTGATCGAAACTGTTTAAGTCTATGATAATGCAGTTGCATATAATTGTATTCAGCATTGTAGACACTGGTCTTAAGAAAAGGCTCGATATCATAGCGACCAATGTCGTCACCGAACCGTTTAATATTGTGTGCCATTCGTGCATCAATAATTAGCAAATATAGCTATGGTCCCGATTAATAAATGCATTTCCGCGACACTGTATCATTCACTGGTATATCAGGATACTATAAATAGCGAGATATACGAAGGTAGCTCACATTCCGATATTGTCAACATGACAATTGCTCTCAAAATATATCGATGGTTACAAGCATGCTTATGATTAAAGATGGGTCGGTTTTGATCTCTGAGTAGTGTGCATGTTGTGGATGACGTAGATAGCAGCCCATCTATTATTAGGGATATTCTTATACAGCTGATATGAGAGACTAGTCTCATTGCAATATCACAGCGCATTTCATGGTATGATATCGCTTGTGATAGCACCAAGGTCACCTGGTGGAATTTATGTATACCAAAACGCATAATTTATAAACCAGGGCAGTGGAAGAACGCATCATACGGGCCTTATAGCCACCTCAGTTAGTTATCCATGTTTGACGACGCAGCAGCTTGCTTCTTCATTCCCAGGTGCCTCACGCGTCGAGTCGTTGCTTGTTGAGGTATATTTGATACATATTCTTGTTGGTCACCAACCTACTCATGTGGAATAGGAAACGTGCAGACCACAATCACTGACAACATCCTTAGAAAATAGTTGTTCGGATGTATTGACATAATGCACACTCATTACGACACCGTTGTTGTGTTGGTTTTCACTCGGCTATGCTGATTGATCAACGCTACCTATAGCATATCTCACGGGAACGCGATATATGAAAGAGCGTTTGCCCGGTTAAGATTGATACCGTATTCACATATGCAATTTACAATCCACACGCTGCGAATGGCGTTAACCACTATCGGGCATTGAGCAATGGCCAACCTTTACTTTCCTGAACGGAACTCATTTAAAAACACAATCCAGATGTATATTTGCAATTTTCAGTTTTGTTGCATCTATTTTAACAGGGGTTTTGTTTTAGTTAGTGCAACTACATTAAGAGGGTAAATCTTTGTCCATGCCACAATGACTGGTTCCATGGGAACGATCACCGCTTATCGATCACTGCCCATCTGTGCAGTTGCTGATGGGGCTTTCATCAAACAACCAGTCAATGTTTGTCAAACTATTTCCAGCTATTTAGCATAAGTTTGATTTTGTCCCAAAATTATTATCGGAGGGGTACATGGGTTGGAGCCATAGCCGATGCGTCGTCAATTAACTGAACGCAAACTATCACCTCAGGAAATTGTTAAAGCATAGCTCAGTTGGAGTATTGGAGTTTTCTCCGAAGTATAGTCAAGACATTTTCGTTCATCACTATTATTGCCTTGAAGCAAATAATCATAAAAACTTCTATAAACATTAATCTAAAACAATCCATCTATATAGTTCATGCACACTGTATGAAGAAATGTTTTTGCTGGGCAATGAGCGACACCAAATTGAAACAAACCGTATATTCGGCTTGAATCTTGATTAAAGACTGAACCCGGTTTAATATGATGGTTGCAAAATGTTTGCAACAGGGTGTATCCGAATCAAACTTTTGCAACGTGAGCCTCATATAAATTTGTTTTTAGCAACGATCATCTGATATATTTGAATACTTACAAGCAAGTCACTTGCTGCTGTCACATTTTGCTGATTTCAAGACGTGCTTGTTAGATACAACGGGTATAGCACAACTCACTCAGTGCGTTCTATGATCAAAAAGTATTGCGAAAAAACGAGTGATACAAAATTGTGCAAAACAAACTGCAGGACATCTCAGATCTGCTAGGCGTCACTTTCACTTGTGTATTTTCAAGTCAATTTGATCAATAATGTTACTCCTGATATGCAGATCGTCGTCCGAATCTGTCCCAATATCAATTCGTCTACCCTAGAATGCTTTTGTTGGGTCTTTTGCAGAATTGTGTTAGACTTGCCAGTAATATCGTTGTTATCAAAACGTGAACATTATCCATTATATACTCATAGGGAATGCAAGATCTCCCTATGCTGAGAATATAAATCCGGTCTTTCAACGCGTAACATATTGTTAATGATGGCATAATGTTAGTGTCAGGTGTGCGGACATGACCATGGATGATGCGCGTTCTACTAAGAGAAAGACTCCCAATCTACCAGAACAAGTGTTCATACTCTACCACAACCATAAGCTCGAGGTAGAGTGAAAACAAGGGATATGTCACAAAATGCATTATTTGACCGACATAGGTACATATAGCGGAAAACCTTGGTTAAATGTTCGTGTTTTTGTGCACATAATTAGCAATTTGCTGTTTTGTCTACCATTGATATATGCATCATAGAATTTGATCTAACAATATTCCGAAGCAGACTGAAAAATGATTTTGCTTAACAGTTGTACTATGATTTCGGAATAAACGTGGAATCCTTTGCATATGTCATTTCGATAAATGCTGTATCTCATTTCGGTGCCCAAAATCTTTTCGTCGTGATGTGATGTACACAATTTATTAAATTCAATAACGTTTTCGAAAAGTAACACCGAATATTGCAAATGAAAACACAAAACAACACTGTTCGCTAACTATTTTCAATGATTGCTACAAAGGCGCATTGCCACCATATGATCTAAATGGCATATAAGAATATCTGAAGTAATGATTCGGAATAATAATTATGAGTACTGTAACTTTAGTCATCGTAGTCGAACCAATGTTTCTGATGCATGTCACCCCTGTAGATACATATCGATATATGCATACAAATATGTATATATGTAAATATATATATATGCATATACAAATGTGCGTGTATATATATTTTAGCATTTATATATATTTATATAAATGTATATATATATATATATATATATATATATATATATATATATATATATATATACATATATATATATATATATTTATATATATATATATATAAATATATATATATATTAATATATATATATATTTATATGTATATATATATATATAAATATATAATATATGTATTAAGAAGGATTTCAATAATTACGTCTTTTATCTTTTGAATGGATTATTTCAAACACAATAAACTGTACACCGATATACTTGTTCAACGCAATATTATCACTTGTCACAATATATAATATAAAACGTATGCGAGTCAGGTCAATGGACATATCATTTACAAGTGCTCTATTACTTTTCCAGACAACCAGATGAGACTACAAGTCTCGGTTATAGCCTTGCCAAGATGACCAAAGCAATTATTCAACATCAGCTTGGACCTGCATCTATAATAACCTGTCGACAATCGCCAACTATGACAAATATGGCATAGCCAGACGGTCTAGTCGAAAATTATATTCTACCATTACGTTCACTTCTCCAAGTATTTCATAAGCATCTCGAAATGCAACCAAATATTTAGTTGTAGAAACAATGATTTACATCACCTTGGATCGGTCATTGCAATATATATATACATATATTAAGAGAAGTTCAAGCTGGAAAATGAACGCTTTGATATTTTGACGTTGATATAATAATATTGACTGGCTGATAAATGACAGATAATAACGATTCGGATAATAATAATCGGATAATAACGATTACTTGACGTACAGTAGTGACACACATTGCAAACGGCCTCATGTGACAAGCAATGTACCGATCGGCTCCCGTCATTTCTTTGATTGCATTTGCTGATCAGCAGCGACGTTTGAAATCTGAAAGACTGCAATTAAACAACACATGGATTGTAAGACACCTCAGCGCGCTGTGTATTACTGTCGACTGATGTTGAATGCATTGTTAGTTTATCTCTCCATTAGGAATCGAAATTTACGTAATTTCAGATAGACCTCAGATATTACATAGCAGTGTACATTGAAATGTAAATATATATTACATCATACCAACGCGTTATTCTAGCTTGAATCGATAAAAGTTTATCGTAAAGATCGATCTGTAATAGCACATTCAAAGGGAACCCCTCGGTAATGACCATAGTCAACACATATTTGTTATTAATTGTGAACTCATGCTGGGGTTTATGACGTCCGCAGTCACCTGTTCAACTGATTTGAATCATGTAGTATACCTTTTTCAGCAAAACATCCCAGCGACTGTCGACCATTAAGAGTTAATGTTTTCATTCAAACTCCGGCGTAATTGCAGTAAAACGCCACAATAGGCGTGCTTTTTTGCAAAAGTGCTGCTGTGCTACGTCGCAAGTATGCAAAACATGTGCAATGCCTTTTTCCTTTGACGTACTTTATATAACAAAGCAGACTCAGTCATTTACTCTCCCTGCCGTTAAAACAGTCATACCACGACCATAAATGAACATAGGTATAGTGTGTTTGACATACGACATATTGTACCAAGATTTAAGATATAACACGAAGAACCTTTACGGATTTATGTTCTCACGTTTAAATGGACATCAATATGTATACCGCAATGTGTCAGCGACAATCACCTATTCGAACATCCGGACCGAATGGTTACAGGCAAGATATTCTGCAAGCTGAAATCAACGGATGAACTATACAAAGAAGCTAGCTTGTCTTAAGCTGCATGTTATGTAACAAGTTTATGGGAAGAAATTCCACTTATAACGACGATCATCTAGTAGTGACCGCCAATTGGACTGCATATCTCGTATAGAGAAGCTGGTATTCGATGTGCAATGTGATATGATTCCTATTGACTGAAACTGCAAAACACAATCTCTCTAATCATTGCGTCAATAACGGAGCGACAGTTTTCAATGGCTTCAATAAGGACGACACTATCTTCTAGCATGATGCTGTTGATAGATGGCATGACGAGCTGAGTACATTGTGATATCAATATCATCGAGGGGGTTATGTGTATATTGTGAGACCCTTATGGAATGCCACAGGCACGTCCCATGGCTATTCAAGCCTGACAGAAAAATTCATCCTTGGCTCTGATTACAGATAATTTCGCGGTCAATTGCATATATGAAGGTTTCAAGAACAACGATCAATTGCGTCGACAAAACATATTTGTCACGCTGATGGTGCAGTGTTGTAAACGTTCTTTAAATATTTGATATTATATTAACTTAATGTGCTTCTTTTAGGCGAGATCATGAAGTTTCTCGATCCATCTAGCGATGAGACAAAACATGATGCAAAGAGCAAACACTACATTTATTACATCGACGTAGACAAACCTTTCCAAGATCAATCAAGTACATAATTGGCACATAATGAAGCGAATCGAAATTCTAAAAACTGCTCTGCTTGACTTCATCAATAGGTCTCAATACGTCGCATTTAAACGAATTGAAATTTAATAGTTGCTGTTATTTGTTGTGCGAACACATCATATGTAGAGATGTAGCAGAAAGAGCTAGTTATAATGTGTTACGCTTATATACTAAATCACAGCTTGTGAGTGTCGACACGTTAACACCAATAATTTGGCGCCCATGGAATCATCAACATAGCCTAGATAAAGTTCAGTACAAACAGCTGGAATGAACTGGAAACTACAGCAAACAACTGGAAAGGCAGCGTGCACTCTAAAACTTCAACACAGTAATACAGCAGGTAGATTATTGATACCGTGATACAGTTCGATATCGTAGCGTAAGCAGCTGCACAAACCACTCACAATCAATTACCCGATAATGAGGCGTAAATATTATTTAATCATTGCATATCTATTTGGTAACAGCATATAGTTTTTGGCAGCTTGCGATTTGTAATAGTAAAATGCGGAACGTTTGCAATGTACAAATATCATCCTGAGTCGTGAATTTCATACAAAACGCGGCAAGGGATTATTTTCCATGCAATGCCATTAACAAAGAGTTTGAGCAAACCGTATAAGCGTGCAGAGCAATTCGTATTCTCGTGGCACTAGTCTATTAGTTTTGCTAGATCCGTCAGCTCTACTGGTAATACCGAGTTTCTTGTCATCTACACTCCGCATCACGAATCAAGTGCATCACACCCAGACTAGCATATTATACTTGCTCGGGTAACAACCAATTTTGTATCACAAACTACCACATGTACGGTATTATCAGCTCTCAGGCAAACCTCCATGAAGCGAGCCTGCAAAATCTAGCTTTGCCATCCGTGCAATAACATTTCTCAATTATTATACAATACAGTTCAGTACTGCATCTGTGTGCCTACCGGCACAACATAGAATACGCCCAAAATGTTTGTAAATTGCTGGTGACAGTGCTTCATCCCGTCATTATCCTCGCAAATCAGGACATAGTATGTGGCTTGTTTCAAGTTTAAGCTGGAAACTGGTACATTTAAATCTCATTCATTTCATTTTTCATTTTTTGTTTAAATTCTGCGTGTGCTATGTGACATATTAATAACCGTGGCATAATTTGCTCCAAAAAGTGATATGCGCAAAAGATTTTATGGCACTTATGCCTTAAACGTCCACTAGCTATCATATAATTAATTTTTGGTGCCTTGACCGGCTGATTGGAATCAAATAAATGCTATAAAATCGATGCTTACACGTTTGTGCTGTATGCTGATAAGGTGGTGCTACTATTTTGTTCATTAAAATTTCCGTATTCTCATGTGCCCAACATAATATCTAGCCAGGTTTACGAGGCATTGATGTCGTAAGCGACTTCTTTGTAATTATCTATGTGAAAGCATGTTTCGGACATTGCATGGGCTATTATTAGGCGTGTCATGTGGCTGCTCGTTAACACCAATCATAGTTTCGAGGGTTATATTTCTGCATACTAAAATATTTGCTGGTACAATAAAATGTGATCTTGGTGTGCCTTATCTTTATACTGAAAGCATGTTGAATGTAGTTTGTGCTCTTGTTGTTTGCCGTGTTAAGAAGTCGATGTGCCAGTCGAGGACACATTGAACTGAGGTCCCGGCGCAAAAGAGTTCACAAGCGTATTAGTATGCCTTGTTTTGCAATTTTAAAACTGAAATTGTACCTGCTTAGAATATAATTGATCAAGTGTTGATCTACGGACGATAAAAGTAACTTAAAAGGTAATTTGGGTTAAAACGGGGTTATATTGTTGTCATATTGCCACTAACCGATTATGTGAGAAGGGTTACGGTCAGGCGACACATATTTCCGCAAGCAATGGTCCCTGTCAACCTAACCTACCTGGTTACGATTTGCATTCAAGACGTTCTATCAACGTTACACATCGTCAACAGATCGTCCGCGGTTGATAACACTTTACCATTGACTGTCTGCATACAGCGCTTTTATTATATACTTTGCTCCGTAAGCAGTATGTTAATTTCTATACCACAGTTTAAAAAGAGCAACTGTGCAAATTGGATCAACATAATTAAAATTGTTTTGTGCCGTACAGCCTGGCCTTCAACAGCAAGGAAGAGAGTTTTGGAGCATCCAAAACAAAAAGACGACAGCTGTTAATTGTGCCTATATGCGTATTGTGTGGACGAGGGTGAATATCCGTATCCGAGGTCTGAACTTCATATTCACATTAGATGCATGCATTCAAGTTATTTACAGTTCTTACAATTAAAACAAAATGGTACATGCATGAATGTATTTACGCATTTATGATCGCAAAAATCCGAAACACTATTAATAACGCATCCATGATTTTGGATTTACCTGATTTTTACCTAATCCAGGACTATGGAAAAACAACAAGATTCTGTAAGCTGCAGCTGCAAACACGATTTGGTGACTTGCGATAAGCATACCATATGAGCGATCGATCCCCACAACTAGGGCACTTGCAGATTTATAATCGAGAATGTATTGTCGAGCCAATGGGAATATGGACAACCCAAAATAAAACATGGCCGACCATCGTATCAGGGCGTTAAAAGTTTTTGTAATACTTTTTTTCGCTTGAGAATGACATACTCCCTCAGGGCATGCATAGTTTGCAGTGAATTTACTGTTATCAGGTTCAGTAGAGACTCAAAACGAGAAAACTCTAAACTCTGCAAATTATTAATTTTACTCTGATAAGCTTCAAACAAGCGTTTTTTTTTCTACCGGCACAAACTTACTTTCAAGCATCTCACATCAGATGTGATATTTCGACTGCTGTTTTATAACGACAGATCATGGGTTATCAATTAGAAAGCTTACATAATAGTTTTTTTATTACGGGCAATATTTCATATGACTAACAAATGTACACTTTATGGCCAAGCTGTTGAAATTGTCACATTTTCGTTAGGCACTTGCCACGGCCCATCATTTGCGAGCACAAATAAAACCCAGGGTTAGAGTGGCGCATAGTGTTCACCTCTACACAGGAAAGGGCTAAATCCATCACCGTGTTTTTGTTAATGATGTTCTTATATGAATCACAATGCTCATTTGACGATAACATAAACGAAATCCCTGGTCGAATAGTACCCGTAAGCGAACATCACATGGGCTTTTTAATGAGGCACTTATAATAAAGGTGCAAAACTTGCATTCTATTTTATCCTGAGATTTATCAGACATTCATTTGTTATATAAGGTGCTATTTTGCCAGGAGTTTGGCCGCAATTTAGCTCTCTCTATAGGAGGTTTTTTTCCAAATGCAATAATTTCCCCGTATCGTTAGTAATATCGTACGCACTGATGAACTTTTAAATAGAACACGATTATACCAATTAGTTTTCCGTGCGAATCCATGCTCATGCCATAGCCTTAGAACCTTGTGTAAACATACTGATCGCTAATCCAACATAATGATTCTCAAGGAATGCATCGGGGCACCATGGGCTGTTCCAGATAATACAAATACCTTTCTAAAAATACATAATCTGTCAGATAGGGCTTTGATAAAACATTGAATATTGGCTATACCTTGAGGCATGAGTCCCTACCGACCATCTTAAACATCTATAATCGTCCAATATTGCTCTGTGCCAATGACCTCGTTAGTATACAGGCATATATTGCTACCACAAATAGAACCCTTTCAAAATTCTTGCGGTTGACTTGCATGGGTCAAATGTGTTATGTGTGTATTCTTTATTTATGAAATTTATTCAATTCGTGTCCTAAATTGTTTGATGCGTGAATTTAGCCAGGAAACGAAATGAATTTGAATGACGATCTACATATATATCTATCACACACTTACTACATTAGTCCATTAGTCGGACTTCTTCGTGGAGGATGGTGAGCAGCTTGTAGAAGTTTATTTGGCAGACGTAGAGCTCCTGCAGTCTGTCATTGATGGTCCGGTCTTGAAGTTTCTAGAACGCAGGCTCGGAGTGTGCTGGAAAGAAGGGGAGAGAGAAGAGACGGTGTATCATATTGCAAACAGCAGGGTCCTCAGTGTAACCATGTAAGAGCCCAAAAATATACCTAAGTCTGTCACGACTGTCTCAACCTGGGCCTCCAGAGGCAAAGACCTCTTCAGAGCTTTGAACACGCGCTTGTAGTCCTTCTTCCTCCTACGGCTCATCAAACAAAAGAAAGGGGCAGGCAATACGCGTAGCGTAAGCTATCCACCTGTTTCGACTTCCCTCGTCGACTGCCTTTCTCGAGTATCTTGTAACTTGGGTGGGGTCGGCGCAGAGAAAATCTGATAAGTGAATGATCAAATGCAGACATCAGTACCTTATATAGGAATGCATACCAGGTCACAGCATTCTTGACGCTTCCCGCTCACAACTCACCAAGTGTCAAGTCGCGATGTGCTTTGTACTCAGGACGCTTCCAGCTCACAACTCACCAAGTGTCACGTCGCGATGTGCTGTGTACTCATGACGCTTCCTGCTCACAACTCACCACGTGTTAAGTCGCAGAGCACTTTGATCGTATCCACGTGCTCAGCCTATCTACTCCATCTTTCAAAATGCAATTGCGTAATTGTATGAATGTAGAGTCCGACTTGTATCATGTTTGTTTTGATGTATGTTTTATGAATGTTGAATAAAGAGCCCAGGTTGTATTGAGTTATATGTATGCATGTGTGCGCATTTACTTCATATTCCTCTATTCTTATATTCATGTCATGTATGATTTATTAATTTTGAATAAAGAGCCTGAGTTGTGTATGCATGTGTGCGTTTTTAGTTAATATTCCTCTATTTATTTCGTATTCCTGTTTTATTTCACTGGTTTGTTTTGATGTGTGTTTTATGAATGTTGAATAAAGATCCAGTGTCGTATTGAATTGTTGTGTGCATTTTAAGTTTGTATTCCTCGATTTACTTCGTATTCTTGTGATCAACTATAACATATGCTACTGCCATAAATAAAATATACCACACATTCTTCTGGTACTCGGTTTCTGTATCTGTACTTGTTTTGTTCAAGTGGCAAATCGTCCCGAGACGACGGCCCGGCCAAATGCCCTAACCGCCGAGTCCAAACGCCCTTACAGCACTCTATTCGGGGACGATGACCGGTAGACATTATGCTTTAAATTTAAGTCATATCAAGATAATAAATACATTAATATATAAATTCATTAATACTGTTCCTTTATTAAATAAAATAGGTAGCATTCAATATATTCCTTCTGTTAAACAAGGGCGTAGCATTGTGGGGGCGAACTGACCCGGGGGCGAACCGTCCCGGGGGCGAAGTGACCCGCAACCCAAAACAACAACAAAACGCATCAAAAATTAGTAATTTTACAAGGTGTAGAATTACAGACAAAGCTCCGCGTCCAGGAAAAGAGCAGTTGGTCCATTCAGAGTGGAGAGTGATGATACGAGTAGATCAGATGATAGGGCGGTGGTTGATAGGGTTAAGCAAGAGGTTGAGGCGTTGACAGAGGACGGGAATACCGCCAGGCTAGTGTTAGAGGTTGTGACGAATTAAGACTTTTACGCTTTTGGCGAAGCATTGTAAATACGATGACAAAGTTGGAGGTAGCAGTTTGTTCTAGTTCACCATATGTAGTTGCTATAACGGAGAGCGGGACGCATGGGAATATTAGAGATGCTTATATCACGTTTGCAGGTTATCAGCTCTTGAGGAAAGAAAGGCAGGTTATAAGGGCGGGGGGGGGGGAGTTGGGGTTTCCGTCAGATTATCTTTTGGGGCAATAAACAGACTTCTCGGGATGATCAGACGGACGTTCCCTTACCAAGGGTATTCTCAAAACATTTTTCACTGGGACATGCATACTCGTTTCCGTCAGATTATCTTTTGGGGCAATACCACATGTGACTCTTGATGAGTGTTGTGACTTAGCGTTGCAAATGTGGTGTAAAATCAAACATGCCAAGTACTGCATGTAGATGGGGCAATTGAGAAGTATGAACATCGAACGGGCAGATCTCTTCTAGATGAGGTGCCTGAAGAATGCGATTTAGGTGTCATAATTGATCAGTCATTCAAATCCAGCACACTATGCGGTGAAGCCTCAGAAAAGGCAGACCGACTTCTCGGGATGATCAGACGGACGTTCCCTTGTCTCACCAAGGGCATTCTCAAAACATTTCTCAGCCTACTTTATGATGCATAATGCTTGTCCTATCTGTAGATCAATAGCTCGCTGTTTATATAGAGAAACAATATAAGTAAATCTACTTATGACCAAAAGTGCTAATATTCATAGAAATTATGATTTTATTGATTTAGAAGTACTTGCAAAAAGGGCTCCATACTTGCACCTCTAATGATATGAATGACATGAAAAAAGCTGCACTGTTATCCATAACTCTAACGTAAGCACTGAACCTCAAAACGTTGCATGGGCTTCTTCATTTGAACATACAAATTCCAAAATGTAATTATCAAGCGCGAGCTTTTCTCAATGCTCTTATCAAACGAGTAAAGAGTGCCGCTTATAAGGTGCAAATATGCGACGGATTCATTCTATACAATTTAGAACACACACGGTTGGTGATCGGGAAAGTCGTGTGCTAAGCGAATAGCAGATTTTGAAAATATCCGAAGGCCGTACAGTTTCCTACGATTAATAACATGGATAGTTTTGCTTTTTCATTTACATTTATGAGACGCTTTAGTTAAAACGTTGTTAACATTGCACTATGAGAAAGCTTTTGGTTCTTAAATTCTGATATAATGTTGCATAAGTTTTAATCACATAGCCATCAACAGTAATCTATGGTTGACTGTTTATCATTTCGTCTGACATCAATTTGTACGACAGCCTGTGTTGGGAATAGGAAATCATTGGTAAATTAATACAAGCAAGAATAATAAGATCATGCGCGACGCATTAATATAATTCAGGCGTTTTCCCCTAAAATGAATACAATGTGCATGGTCATCTGTAACATGTTTCTTGCGGTAGCATCGGCGTTACGTGCCGTATACACGCACACCGGTTAAAGCCTTATATGACAAAAACGTTTATCACCTACCAACTACCATGGACGCACTGGTTTTCTAAATTATTCACAACGGCCAGTGCCAATAGAAATAGCCATGTTTGCTTGCGCCAAATGTGTTTGAAATTGCATGTCTCATTTTACCAAATCACTCGACATTGCCATAAAAGAGGGTTTACATTAAAGCAGGCGATATAGCATGGTTTATCCATGGCAAATCCACGTACAACGACAGAAGTAATAGTACATCTCTCGCCATTACATGTTCAATATGTATTTGAATTATACGCAATACCTGGTTGTTTTCTTGCATTGTAATCTCATACTGGTTTGAACATTCAGGAACATATTTCCCCTGATTTAAAGTTCTATTGCGGAAATGCGCTTTTGAAAACTTCATTCTTGCTCGTATTTGGATCCCTACGACAAACGATTTGCACCTAGTAAAGTATTTACTTTAGCCATTTAATGCTGCATCTCTTGCCAAGTCCCACTAATGTTCATCCGTATGCCAGATCATATATTTAACCAGCTAAGTGAAAGTGGACGCCACCAGACGACATAAATATCGTAGCTGATGTATTGACATTGTTCAAGGTGATTGTATGATTATCATGCGTTGCGATTAATGATGTTGTGGGTAACTCCATTACCGTTAATGGATAATTTATCAACACAACCGATAAGGTTTGCCACCAATCTTTGAGATATATGCGTACATTTGACTAAGTACCAATTCGAGATTTTCATAGTAATCGGTCACCGCGATACAGACGAAACAGATTCAAAAACATTTGTTAGCCTTTAACTTCTACAGTTAACCTAACTCTATATGTATTGACTATATACATGAAACTTGGTAGGCATGTCATTTGCCGTACAATATATATATATACAATATGGCTGTGATGAAAAGTATAATTATTGGAAATCTTTACAGTAACGTGTACAGTATCTGGCATGGCAACAGTCTTAATTTGTTAAACGATGGTTGAAAGCTCAGCATCTACCAAGCACATCATGGCAAACATCCTAATAGTAAAGAAATCTGTTGAAGAACAAATTAATCGGTCAAAAACAAGTTGGCCGTGAATTGGCGGCTTTAGTTTACGGGCAAATTTTCTCAGGTGCATTTTATGGGCTCTAACAGCTGATAAGGAGTTGTATAAATATCTGGTATCCCATTATTCAACTGTACTACCCTAAAATGCCAAATAAGTTAAGATTATTTGAGCGTTCATTATGGTGATTTGTTTTTTTCAATAAAGTTTCTTTTGCGATTTTACTTCTTGCTTATCCCTTTTGTTGCCCGTGATGCAATATTCGGTCCCTACTTAAACGTTAGGTACCGTGAGAATTTACAATCCATTCAGACGAACGTACAGGAAGTTATGTGTTTAGCTATTTTTCATACAAGTAATTAATTAAAATGTAGTTCTATGGCGTACCTCACCGGGCCTCCATTTAAACATCGTCATCAAAGAGTGTTTTATTTGGCTATTGTGTAAAACACGCAAGGGCAACATATTTCTTTCTGTCCAGAATCGCTGACGCCATTGACCGACATTAGGTTGATGTTAATTTTGTATGATGGCTTCGTTCGTCAATGAAACGTTCGCCTAAATATCCGGCTATTATTAACGCACGCGATTAAATGATTATATAGAAATACAAGACTGCCCTATCCACCTGCTTCATTTCGATATAGCTTCAATGGCTACATTTAACAGACGCGAAACAGAACGTTATGACGCATCACTTCCATTGAATTGCTGCTTCTCAGCAGACTCATCCACGAAATCATTAGTCTTTTATATGTTGCTTTTACGATCTAATTTAATGAGGACCTTGGTGATCTGCTGCGACGGACAAGTGACATGGAAACAACGAGAGACCACAAAGTTATATGCGACCAGGGAGGCTTATCTTGTCCTCTACATCAGTTGTCTTCCTGAATAATAACCCCGTATTGCATGTCCCATGTGACTAAGCATAGCAAGGCCATTGGCGTATGGATGTGCTTTGTCGTACCAGTTATTAACTGCCCCCAGCTGGAGGTACTACTGGCTGCGCGTTGCAATCAATGAAATTCCTATCGCCAATGATAGCAAGGTTTACTTCATTATTTACTGTCTTTTGGTAGATGGTGTCAGGCAATTTATGAGAAGTAGATTTGCTGAACTGTTTACATGATGGTGTATTATAGCAAGCAACAACTTTAGCCTGAGGCTATGAAACACGTGAGTTGACGGATGAGTTGGAGATAAACTGAATAACCAACATGCCTCTTCCACGCGCACTACTTGTCTAATTGGCGACACAGGCACAGAGGATTTATTGTTCAGTTTCATTCAAAGCTTAAATGTGCGTCGGACGTACCCCTCGATAGGAATCATACAGGGCTCAATTTAGGGCTGGTTGCAGACTGGCTAATTACGGTTATTATTGAATAACAACTTAATCGAATTTGTTAAATACTAAGAATTAATCACATCGGTTAGTGAACCATACAGATGGTTCAATATCCACCTATCACAACTTGCTCTTTCGAATATGCTTCATAGTGGAACAAACCTGTCAGAAAACAACGTGTGTTGCAAACAAATTATAGGGGATTGTGTTGGATGTCATTTTCTTTTTCTCTAAATAAAGCACCAACTGCTCGTGATCGGTGTAACATGGCGTTTGGACGACATATAACGTGAATGAGTGCATGAATGAAATGAGGTGGAGTGAATGACGGGTATGTGGATGTACACGATTATTCACTGACTGGGTAAACATATCGGCGCAGGCTTCAGTGTGAGCCAACGGATATCAGTGAGACATAGTGAGACATAGCCATTAGTTTTTTATCCTAAACAAGAGCTATCACAATCATAAAGCCACCTTTCGTCGTAATTTGTACATGGTTTAATGTAAATGTTGTGAATTGATTAAAGCGCGGTCATACCATAACATTATATCATCAGCACTGTCATCAATATCTACCATTCAACTTGGTCAGTCATTTATAGCATCTATGTAACTTTTGACCATGCATTCGCGGTGCGGTCAACAACGGTAAATGTTCCTCACAACCGAAGAAGCAGTGCATAAATGCAGCGCAAAGAAATACGTTATATAACCCTTTTTCACTTTTGTGTATGTTTTAAGTTTAGCATTTACAGCCGACTGCTGTGTGATTCGTCTTGAAGTCATCGGCATTGTTTTGTTGTTTTTGAATGTTACCTTTAATGACACCAGAATCGGCGCCCGCAGAGTGATACTGGCTCTATTATTTGTAGTATAAAATGCGGTATGATAGAGAACTACAATATTTCATATTAAGCTGACCTGCAAAGTATCCAAAACTGTCAGCATGTCGGTTTACACCAGTATTTGTTTACTTTTGCTTGTATATTACGAATCAGGATGCGCAGGTTAATGATATGGCGGGGGTTGAGAAAGTGGGTAGACTGCAAATCGATGATTTAATCGTTAAACACATATTGCATTGTTTGGCTTTGCAATTATATTGACCAATTCTACAAATGCGGCCAACTATACACATATGCGTTTATGGACAGGTACAATTATGTCATTCATTATTTGCAATGCAGCGCTCAGCTGTATTCATTGCTGTCAAGGGCAAGGATGCCGATCTGCTCTTCTTTCAGTCAATTCGCCTATGAAACAAAAGTCGGTTCCAAAGAACTAGATATTGGAACATATCCTGTCACTGCCGGCGTCAGCAATCATGGCTCGAGGGTAATTTTTTTAACCTAAAATTTGAAACACAGTTAATTATGTTAACGTCTTAAACAATGTTTCCATCTATCAACAAACAATGAATTAAAATGGAAATCAAAGTCGGATAGTTAGTCGGGGTTCAGGATATGCTATTACGATATATTAATGTGCCAACGCAATGTAGGTAATAATGATCATGCAATTTTCAAACATCCCAAGGAGTTAATAGATAATATACATCTCTCTTCATACACTGTATGAAACCTGGATCTATGCCTAACGTGGCCTACAGTCAGCTACGGTTCCTCTGTCATTAATGTTTTCTGTATATCATAATGTGAATCACAGTTAGTACCTTTATTCTGTAGCATGTTAGTAATGAAGTTTGCACTAAACGTTAGGGTACAAAGCGTTTGTCATGTAGTTTGTGAAACGCGAGTACCACAAACTGCTTCCAATTATCGTAGATAGTTGGTTAAAGTATTGTCAGGATAAAGTACGAAAGTAATTATAGCTATAACCTTGCATCTTGCACGTTTAACCCGGATATTATTTTGTTTGAAACTTTTATTGCCATTACAGCAAGATAACCGATCACAGGGATAAGTAATTAGTTGTGGCGGGATCATTGATGGTTAATTTCAGCGGAATATGTCTTTTAATCAGTTTGTTTCGGGTTTGATACACACTGACGCAAGTGCCCCGTAGCGACATTTTGCTGGGGAGGTATAAATTATCAGTAGACAATATATCAGGTGCAATGGACTACATTTGTTAGTCAAGTGATAGGGTACACCAATAGGACAGTAGTAAATCAGCACTTACTATGTGTTTAAACAATAATTACCAGGTTAGACAGTTTGAGTGTTGCACAAAGTGCGATGTTCTTACCACATATAGCATTTGCAAATGTAGTAGGGTGTTTATTAAGTGGATACTAGCAACGTGACACGACCGTTGAAACACGCACATTGTAATTAATGCATCAAACTAGTGTAATGAAACAATCATGAGTTTTTATTCACCTTTTCGGCAGGCTGTGACCTCTATTCAACTTACATATATTTATTTGCAAATGGATATGTATTAATGCGTCTTGAACACGATTGGACAGCGTTATATTTACAAATGAATAAACAAGTCGAAACAAAATTGATATGGCACACAAAAGAGCGTGTCACATGGGTGGTTATGCTTGATCAATACATTTCGACGTGCTCGAGTCACAAGCAAATACGCATCTGGTTTTTGTGTCCGACCTTTATTGTTGTTCGCGCATTATTTACTCATTAGTATTTACTGCATGCAAAGCGTGTTTTCGTGAAATTGTACGTACCAAACAGGGTCTCATTTTTGATAGCAACATAATGGACGATTCCTATGACCACTAGAAATTATGCATATTGTCTTAAAAATATTTTCAACGGGAAATGTTTTGTTGCGCTCCTTTGGCCGAGTCTACTGTCTCGTCGCATTTGCTAGACAGAACGCTCTCCCAAGTCTCACGCATGCATGTCATTTATTACCATATTCCTATAACGTTCTGGCCAGTATTTGATTTACACGGACATATTTCTATCCAACTGACGGCTCAAGCGAAGTTTAGGAAAGGGAGGCAGTCTGATGCCTAACTGTCGATTGCAATATAAACGTGATGTGACTCCCACCATCCACTATGCGATTATGCTCAATGTGTCATGTGCTGGTCGAATACTGCTTGACTGCATGCACGGTCATACACGAATCTAAGTCAATGAATCCATTAGCGACAGAAGTCCAAATGCCTATTTGCTAGAGTCAACCAATTTCTCCAATAATATTTTCCTACTGGCCAACTATTGAACCCTTCCTATTTGCTATAAATTAATAGCCCCATTTTAAGATATAATAAAATCAATGCTGCAGATCTACTTCCATCAACTAATATTTGTGCATGGAGTAACTTTGGAGTATCACAATATGAGGCTGATGGTTAATTGGTCATAAACTGTGCATGAGTTTGAGGATGAATAAGCACCATATCTGCGTTCATTTAATAATTTCATTTATACATGTCGAATGGGTTTGTATTCCAAAATATATTTGGACATAGATAGAATATATGCCGCCAAAGAACCTCCATTTACTTTCATTTATTATTCAAGTGCACTCAAGATAGCATGGGGATGCTGTATTCGCTTCAGAATAATCAAATATTTGTTCAATTAAGAGAACATGTCCAATCAAGATAATCACCAAGCCGTATAAGGCAACATTCATCCGACATTACTCAATATTTAAGATCACTCCATAAGATCAATTGGTGAGATTGGGATAATCAAGGGTATGATGCCAACTGATGCTCTATACAGGCATTGTTCCCGAGAGAATTTACTTATTCAGAACCTTGATATTTATACTATATGACCAATAGTTTAATTATAGCCAATTGGTTGACTTGGGTGAACAACAATATTTTCATCCGGGTGAATGGGTAGCTTAGAGATATTCATAAACCATGTAAAAGATACAAGTTGTACGCTGACCTTTATTTCAATTATCAAACCAGAGCATATGCCGAATACATTTAAGGGCTCACGCTGCAAACAAATTATTACCTTCTTTAATGCACCGATTAACCATTATGTAGATTTATAAGTTGATATTTCACCACTCATGAAAACCAGTCACAGGGGAAGAAATGATGATTCGAAGGGCTAAGCTAAGTATAAGGTTAGTATAAACTTGCGCTCTTTTTGAACGTAATATCACAGCATAAACACACCTGTTAATCGGGGAAAGACGAAAATTGTGCAAAAGTATATTTAAGTATTTCTATGAATTTTATCAGGGTGTGGATGCATTGTGGAAATATAACTTGATCAGTAGGGCCTAACCAAATCGGTTTGGCTTGAACAATCCGTGACACTCAAATAACCAAGAAAGCAGAATATCGCGCCGGATTAAACAAACTTAATCCTTGTGTTGCATATGAAAACCGTACTTATGCGGAGATTACAATGAAGGGCTGCATGATTTTGCATATGTTTAACCCTGGTTCCCATGTACGAGCCATTTAGCTGAATAAAGCCAGCCTCGCGGTTTTGTGTTGTATTTGTTGCCTACATTATTCGTCAATCAAACATTAGTGAATGACAACGCTCTGGTCAAGTGTCCAGCACTGATAGCCAACATTCACCAAGACATGATGCATAAGTGTACGATCAACACAATATACAAAATGGTGCATCATATAAAAGTGTGTTTTTATGCGACAAATATACCAAGCGGTAGTCCGCGGAATATCACCTAATGTAGATATTGTCAATTAGCAAGAACCGCATCTGACAATGGTGCTTTCATTCGTCTAGTGTGATTTATTGTTATTAGAGCAAGCAATGTGTTTTTACGACTAAAACAGTTTGGGTGGATTGATGATGGTATTACATCATGATGTGAGCAAAATGAGCATACATTTACGAAGTTTAGTTATACACTCATATCATATCCGATTGAACTATACGAAAATTGCGGCTTTTAATCAGTATCTCTAAATTCTGTAAATATTATCCATGCTAACAAATAAAAGCTATTTCGTAATGTTTGTGTCGGTTTGACACAGTATATCGTTCTACCTCCATTGGGAAGTCGTATCTTCTATGGTACAGTTGCGCGCTCATATAGAAAATAAATAAAAAATAGCTCTTCAGGGTTGGCGAATTGTAGGCTCGCTTTGGTTTCCTCCTAATGGCAGAAGTGTGAATTATTTCCCGTGATAAAAAAATGCAATTCATATATGATGGTAATTCAGATTGGTACTTTGCATGAATGGGGCCTCCTCAAATAAGGCGAACTGTGCATCAAACATACAGAAAGCACAAAACATTGCGATAAATTTGGCTCTTCACAGACCACATGGCGACTGTACCTTGTTAAGGTCTCGTACCAACTATAATTATGAATGGTTATATCGCTGTGTCATTATTTCCATTAACAATAGAAAGGATAAAGACTGTAATAAACACAGATTTAGTTGGTTATGGAAACCGAGCATGCGCTGCGCCCTATGTAAGTCACATTGGTGACGGTAAACGCTGTAGTAGATCACAATATATAGGTAATGAGAAATACTGGACATTTCAATGTATGCAACATTGCACACGTCAATAATGCCGCAAGAATTAGCCCTACATTAGGTCCAAATATCACGATGGCATATGTGGTGGTACCAGAAGCTGCTCTTCTACACCTTAACAACTGATGTCGTGACTTGGGGGAATGTGATAAGGGCCAGTTGTCTGGTATCACTACATATTTTGCTGTTTGCGAAATGACATATTGAAAATAGTTTATGTATACACAAATCTTTTATCAGATGGACGACTCGAGGACTTATTTGCCTTATTAATATCATAAATATGATGCATTATGACAGGCAATCAATGTGTATCAGATATTGCCACATTAGGCCCAACAATAAAGGCGAAGTGACTTTTAAACTGAATATCTAAAGCTTTAATTTATCGAATTATTTCACTGATATGATGCAAGTGGCAATGCTGCCGCATGCTTCATTTTGTATTTCTAGTCCTCCATGAAACCTATATTTGTACTTTAGAACTGCTAGATGCACAATACCTTGTAGCATTGTACCCTTGAGACTGAATTATCTTTGACGATGAAGGCTCCAGATGTCGTTGTTCACGTTAGATAATAAAAAAGTGTACGGTGTATGTGGGTCGGCTGACAGCGGAATAGTTGCACCTACATCCACGAATAATAAAACTTTGGCTTCAAATGTATTCTGATTTAATTGAGGCGCAACCATTATTCGCCTCGATTAAAAGGAGTAGTTCATAACAGCTATATTCTGGACTACACTTCATCACCGTTTTGAGAAAATAAGAACCCACACCTAGCCATGAGGTAGACATGAATATTATACCGACTCACCAGTTAACAATTTATAATGCAGTGAACCCAAATATTGCGTGAGTGATAAAGAGGTCGCAGGAATGTAAGACAGATTTCGTGTGCGCTTTGCGATGAGCGACCAATGGGTATTTATTAAAGAATTCTTAGGTGGCTTTGATAACTGAAACACGTTTATTCATACATAGTACTCAATTTGCAGAATATAACATTAAGTGACTTTTCCCACAATTTTATTGAGTAGCGTTTATCACTTGCAGTCGTATGATTTGCGTAGCATTCGTGACATATGGACGAATATGACAATTTTCTGTCATGCAAAACTATCCTATTTCCCCAATCTGCATTATCATACTGATCCGACGCAAATACAAAAATATCCTACGGTAATGGATCGCAGTTCTGCAGACTAAAAACTTGCATTGATCAATAACACAAAAGGTAGCATAATGGTCAGAACATAATCACGAGTTAATGGATGCTTTATTGATTGCGTGAGTGAGTGGATGAGAGAGTAACTAAGTGAGAAAATAAGTCCGTGCAGTGAGGAAGAGAGAAATCTATATAGGAGTGTTTGTGGGAGAATAAGTTAGTTTGTGAGTGTACGAGTTAATGAATGAGGCAGCGAGCAAACAAACTGGCCAGCTGGATGATATACTCAAAAGCAGTCTTACCTGCCCGCCCACCCCCCCCCCCCCCTGCAAGAAAGAAGCACCAGCCTCTAGGTTGCTTATTGATGAGGTGTTATATACAAGAGGTACCCTGTGTTATTTTTCCGCGTGAGCTACACAATTGCTTTGGAGGCACGAGGATACACACTGGGACATGCTTAGAACAGAACTAAGCGTATTGCACTAATAACACCTAGTTGTCTGCATTACAGTTGAAGACGTCACAAACGGTAAACGAATTGTTCACTTGCAAAACTATATCCTCAATAGACGCGTCTTTGATTCTACCGCATGCACGTTCAATTGCTTTCTATAGCGAATATCTACGAGACCTACCATCAAAGGTTTCACAAATGTGCTTGAAAAACCATTAACCATCTACATTTACATGCCTTACATGATGCATTCACTTTAAAATGTCGGCCGAAGCAAGATTATCATTTGACAACTATTTGAAGAACCTTGTGCACGGTTGCTCACGGAAGACGGACAAATCATTGCATAGCGTAATCCCATTAAAACGTTGATATATCACCCATCTACGAGGCGCAAGGCCAACTGATATGGCTTTGTAATGGCTTGCACTGATAGGTTTTTTATTTGGGGCAATGAGGTCTTTTGAATGCATAACGTGAACCGCTATCAGTAGCCGTGTATACCAGTGAAATATATTACACCCCGTTTAGCCGCGATGGAATATTTGCACGTCACGCACCAACAATCATAAACGCCCCCAAATAAAAAGCATATCAGTGCATTTAAATAAGGGATATAAAAACTATCACTTTCGGTTGAAAATAGTTTGCGTTAACCGTAAAGGATGCGCGATGCAAGATGGAGTCCAAGTAGGGAGCTCCCTCTGTCCCCTCATCAGAGGTAATTATGAAGTGATGTTTCTGCCAATCAAAACGGTCGGCCGTCGATCAATGTTTCCACAGTATCACCGAACAAATCGCTTGGCCTCATGAAACCATTTCGACGCAAACATTATGAATAACAACCAACATGAATGGAAATCGTCTGTAACAAACATGCGCATGCGTGACGCCCACCGTAAAGCACAACGTGACATTTAATTGCAGTGTGTTGTGTTACTTATGCTAATCACATGTCCCATGCGTATTGTCATGCAGATGTGCTGTGTATGACTGCAATTTGAGAAGAATTATCGAATCATTACATGTGTCCCATTACCAAGTGCGCTAAATAATGCATGATGTACTTAAATCAAGCGTTCAGATAACAAACGTGGCAGTATTAGTATTCTTGCATTGCAAATATAGAGCACGTATTATATGCCTGTCTGATCTTTCGCAAGGAAGGTTTCCTAGCCTGGGTGTCTGCGCATGCAGTAATAAAAGTATACCAAGCAATTAAATGAATTAAATAATTATGAAATTAAAGACAAATACTTGAAAACGGTTGAATGATGATAACAAAATTATGTTTAAGGAACAAGAGCCTCCCTCTAATACATTGGGCATGCCGCTAGCCAGAGGGGGGCTACCTAAATGAAACAAATAATTCGGCATTATGTTAGAGGCATGTGTCAGGGAGGAATGGCAATTAATGTTAATTAGCTGAAAAGATACACGTGGCATAGTCATTGTTTTTATAATTCAGTTGAACGCTAATTAATTTGTTCGTCAATGGAATTATGTGACTTACAATATTAAATATGCAAGAACAGTTTCGTCACTTCCAAAGAAGAATCAAACAGCGTGTTGTTGAGGATATACGGCCAGCGCCCTAATATTATACAAACGTAACCAGTTGTTTCACCTAACAACTGAATTGCCAAGACAAGCCTACTAACTTTCTTTACAATTTTTACTATATATACAACTCGTCGGGTAGAGTGTATTGCGTGTAATTAACTAAATAATGATAAAGGCACCAGCTGGAATATTGTGCTGCACGCATTGAGTTGGTATGACAACACATATTTAGGAGTCCCACTTAGAGCTGACATCATCACCAAGACATCTTCTACGATTGCAACAACTATAGTTGTATGTCAGATTATGTGGAAGAGAAATTAGGAATGTAACAAGCAATATTGACTAGTATGAGCATAATTATGCAATTATTGCTAGTAAGTTATCAAGCGTGTGGATAAGTATGTTAAACCAATAGGAAGACGTTGAGCAAAAACGGAAAGATTTTATTATTACTGTAATAGTGTCAGGTTTTAAATTTACGGTATGATACATCACTACAGGGCTAATTGCGTCGGTTTTGACACAGTTTATCTTTCTACCTCTATTGGAAAGTCGTATCTCCTATGGAACAGTAGCACGCTAATATAAAAAATATTATAGAAATTAGTTTATGTATACACAAGACTTTTGTCCGATTGACAACTCGAGGAATTTGTTTTAACTTATTTGGCTAATGAATATAATAAATACAATTCACATTGACAGGCAATCAATGCGTATCAGATATTGCCGGCCACAATAGGCCTAGCACTGAATGTCTTAAGCTTTAATTATCGAATTATTTCACTGATATGATGCAAGTGGCAATGTGCCGCATGCTTTCTTTCGGATTTTTCGTCTTCCGTGAAAACTACTTTGTACTTTAGGAACTGCTACAGACACAATACCTTGCTGCATTGTACGAAAATCCGCATAAAAGAGATATAACAATGAGCTTCCATCTCTAAGAGGATAATATTAAAGATACAGGGGTCGATAAGTGAGGCAAGAGTGGTGCTAATTGTGCTCATGATTGGGTTGTTTCGACCACATTGTATTGTATTCTGGTGTTACTGAAGCTTGTTGTTCGGCAATATATATCATGCATATAATGTCGTTGCATATCTTTCGATGTTTATATTCTATTGTTCGTGGTTAAAAGAAATATATGTCAATGGGGTAAGGCTGATAGCCTCCCTTGCATAGCTTTTTTTACGCCTAATCCAGGTTTGGTGTCGCCGCCAACGAGATGGAGCCTCCTAATATTTACAAGTCATTGGTACCACACTGTAAGCATCATTCTGTGCTCATAACACCAGCGAGGCATGCCAATCATAACCTATGCCATCTTCCTGCCCTCATGACGGCCATCACCTCACCCGAGTCGTAACCGTTAATCTTTTCTCCATACGAACTTTTTCCTTACCCTTATCACAACCAGTTAAAAACGTTTTAATCCTGACGACAAATTGCTGGAAGTTGAGGACCTTGCAGACTCTTAATGATACAATGTTTGTGTGGGTCGGCTGGCAACTGGATTGTTGCACCTTCATCCATGAACGATGAAACTTTGGCTTCAAATAAATGCTGATTCGCTGTAATTTGATTGAGACGCTACCATTCTTCGCATCGAATGCAAAGAGTAGATCATAACAGCTTTATTTTTAACTATACTTCATCACAGGCACAATTATTGCATCGTACACAGACTTCCCATGCACAATGAACTGCTGTGAAAAAGTACAACTTGTTTCAATACACACTTTTGGCGCAATGCGTCTCATGGGATTCCAGCAGATGTGGTTGCAGCAGTCAATGGGATCAGCCGAGAACCATTCGCCTTTAAGAGAAAATAAGAACACACACCTAGCCAGAAGGAAGACATGGATATTCGAACGATTCACCAGTGGGGTGCGTCACAAAAAGTGCAGTTAACAGTATATAATGAAGTGAATCCCAATTTTGCGTGAGTGATCAAGAGGTTTCATGAAGGTAAGACAGCTCTCGTGCACGCCAGCAAATCATAAGTATCAGCTACGTTAATGATGAAGCGTTAGAAGGTCGTCGGGAGATTTGTTTACGAGCTCTAACTCATCATCGTATTGCACCATGCGCTGCCGGCTAACAAAATGTTTGTAACAAGCATTTTTGGGTATAGATAGCTTTCGGTTGCATTGCTCAGGTCATACTTTACAAGACATTCGGTTGGTACTCATATCATGCAGAATCATATCATGGCATTCATTGCAGAATCATATCAGGTTTCTCCTGCAGTTGTCTTCTGAAATGGGTTGATTTTTCACCTTACTACAAGCACAAGATATTCCAATTGCCCTGCATATGTCAACATCTGATTTATCTGCATGATTACTTATTGTGACTGTTCCCATAAATTGAGATCACATGACAGGTTCTGATTGCAGGGTGGCTGAACGGAACTGCTGTGATTTAGTTCGGGGAGCTGTTTAAATGCATTTGGCTTAAAAACGGGGTTTTAGACCAGTTCTTTATTTTAAAATCCGGCATATAAATAACAGCAGCAAGAAAACGATTATGATTGATTATCTTTGATGTTAATGGTTTAGCCTCGTCAATAGTTCTTGAGCACCGTCTTTGATATATAGATGGGACCAAGTCAGTCTCTTAACAGCACTAAGAGCTTGCGACCAATACGATGTATTCATTTTTTTGAAAACTGCACAAACTCTTACGCGTCTTTCGTTGACTTGAACAATTGATGTAGCGCACACGAATTTTTCTGGCTACGGCACATCATTAAACTAGGTCAAAGGTTTGGCTAATATTGCCTCAATGTAGATCACATAGTGTCTCCAAGACGAGAGCAATACGCAAATTTAATAGCAGACATATCTGAAAAAATTCATTGCTTAAGTCAGCAACAGACATGGCCTATAGGCGTGATTTGCAAGTGTACAAACAGTAAATGGTTGACAGAATTTCAATACTGAGGGACGCGTATGTAACCAAAACAGCATCATGCACTCGAGATAACCTTTCTATACTTAGCCTTGACTCTTAATAAACCCCTACAATTTGGAATGAATACGAGATATAGATAGAGGCTGTTGTCAGCGGAAGATGGACCAAATGTTCACTAGATAACATTAACAGATATAGATAGATAAACATAAGGCCTATCGGGGATTTCAAACAAGCCCTAAATCTATCTTTTCTCCTTGAATTGAATAACACCCGGCACACATGGTAGTAATTCGATTTTTAAAACAAGAAGAGCTATATGGGAATTTAGTAACGGTTGTACAAGGAAGACAGCGAAATCATTGCCTATGTGTCCTTTTTTCTGGCTATAAACACATCTAAAAGACTCACTATGGACACAGATTCATCATTGTGTTAACAAAATCCTCGGCACCTTCACAGCCCATTCACAACCTACAATTCTATTGGCTATACTTATAAGCATTGCACAGCTCATATCACAGTTTGTCACTGTGACTAATGAATGGGAACGTACGTCTAAGCACATTATCCATCTCTCACTCAAAACCAATGACTGGGTGTTATTAGTTTACTATCACTGTGTTTTATGTCATCAAGAACACAAGCTGCTCATCATTAGGCCTGAACTCAAAAATCAATTGTGCACTATTACTGTTGCAGGTTAACGTCTTTTGCGCTTTACTGACCAAGTTACCACCGATATATGGAGCAAGCTTTTTCTCAGGCTGTAAAACAACTGTTTTGACTGCTGTCGATTGCTAGCGATATGAAACGGTATTGTACCTTGGTAGATGACTTAACCTTATTCATACAGGTCCGAAGTGCCCCAATAGTTAGCAATGCCAATACCTTGGCAAAGATTTTGCAGCACTTTGGACATGTGTGGTACATGGAGGAGGCAAAGTTTGTGTGTGGATCAGAGCAGCAATAACCTGGTTATACTGATATGAATATACAGCTTCTGTGTACTTATCAACATTGCTGGGGTTTGTAGATGAATTGATAAAGGATTGAATATAGATAAGCCTCTATGATCCATTAATTTCGATCATTTAGAGACATGAGCCTGACACTAGTAGTATCTGCGTCAGACACACGTTATATCAAAACTTATGCTGACTGATGTATCAACATTGTCAGTCAAACCACATGTGGCCTGCAACCTACTGTACATAATGCGTTTTACAACCAGTCATATTTGTGTTCATTTCTGATGAATGTGTGTAATACAAATGCATTGATATTGTGGGTCAATTTCATCACATGATTGACGAACCTAACGCTTCAAAGCAATATCCATTTCATTGCGTGCGTCTTATTTAATTATTCACGCATCATTTGAGAACCTCGATCATTGATATAAAAACACAATTGCCGTGTTGCATTGAGTTGATGCCTCAATCAATGTTACCAGCTGCTTCATTCTCATATACAAATACGGCTCACTCCACCAAAATGATCTATGAATGTGACGATAAAATGTTGCGAGAATATTCATGAGAAGGACAATTTGCTTCGTAAGTTGTACTGAATCATAATCGTTCATACGGCTGGAATTACCTGTCGATGAGTTAGTGATGTGAATAATCTTCCAAATACATGTGGCTACGTCCAATGCATTATTTGTCGCGTGAAGAGGATCACTCAATAGATACAGCCATCCTTCTCCATTTTCTGGTGCTACTGCACTGCCTTTTTCCTTTATCCGTATGCTCTTCTGCAGCCATTAGTCCATTGTCCTCTTATTACATGTAACAGCCATATCGACAAACATGTGCATAATCGTGTTAAAAATCGCAGGTGTTCGAAAGACTTAAAACAACTACTACACTGTAAATTACTATTTGGTTGCTGTCTTTCATGTTCAGTAAATGACCAAGTAACTAGCAAATATATTAGCTTCAGTTTAGCATTATTCAATGTCATAATCATGGATAGCTTCTTGTGTAACGAGGTGATAAATATAAAAGCGAGATAATCGAATTCATTAACTTTTTTGGATCTATCAATTGGTGTATTGTGTTTGTTTATGTGTTTTGTAAATGACAATATCAGTCAAATCATGCTCTAACCCCTGTTAAATCATACAATTTAATATTAAATGAAATTCAAATGCCATACGATATCAATATAAAGT